>VBSM01003039.1:23659362-23703218 GCA_008086735.1 Cheirogaleus medius
GAGTGCAGCAATATGGCGCCTGCCACGCGGTCGGGTCTGTGCGCAGGGAGGGGCTCCGATGGAGTTGGGAGCCTGGTGCCGCGTCCGCTACAGGCTCACCGCTCAGTGGCGGCGGCCATCTCTGGACTGGTGTCCGCAGGTCCCTCCAACCGCTGGGGAGCCCGCCAGCAGTCTGGGATGCAAGGGAAGGGGAAGTTTACCGCTCCACCTACCCTTGCCGCTGGTCTCCCGACAGTTCACTCCGGAGGTTTCTCCTTCCAGTTCTCCTCCGCAATCTCCTCTCGTGGAGTCTCCCGTAGTCTCCGGCACTCCTCCTTCCAACCCCCGTCTGATGTATGGTCGTTTACTTGCTTCTTTCTTCTAATATCTTCTAGAAGCTTTCTTTTCTGCAGAGACGCTCTAACTGGCGGTGTTTCTCGTCCGCCATCTTGCTCCGCCCCCGAAAATGCAAATATTGATACCAGACTCCACATTACTCATTATACCCCATTACTGCTATCTCATTAATTTCCAAATGCCTGCTGTCACAAAAAGAAATGAACAAAAGTAGCCTGTTTTCCTAACAGCTTGAGAAGAAATGCCTGTGGTTAGAACGAAAGCGTGTGGACAGGGGACACATGCTTTCACAGGGGAGCAGAGCGCAGGGACATACTGTGCTGTCCTGACCAGTAATTCTGGCCTTTAAACTATTTTCACTGAAAAGTATTTGAGTCCCAATAGATTACAGTATTCATTTGGTGAAAGGTGTGATGAGGTTTAATACTGACAATAAATTGTATTGGAAACCTCGTCAACAAAGTTAAAGGAACAAATCCCTCTGCATTTTTGTATGTTGCCAGAGACCATGTGAGTATTCGCCATTTCTGATAGCAACCAAGCTGTACTGAGTAGGTATAATATATTAAAATCTAGGATTTATGAAATAGGAGTAGAGAACATTCCCCTGAAATCAGGGTGTCCAGAGAAGAGGAACAGCAGCAGAGAGATCTCTGCGGGAAAAATCAGCTTCTGTTCCAGGCTCCACCCTTCTCTATGGAAGTTCTCTTTTGCCTTTCAAAAATGTAGTTTCATTAATAAATACCAATGCATGAACTGATTGCACAGTTTTTTAAAAATTGAATTCCTAGATTCTATTTGGGACTTCCCTTCATAGCATAAAAAATGTATGGCTTTTTTTTCTCCTGAAGACAGCTCTTTATCTTAGAAATGAAAGAACTTATCTCTGCAGGCTGTTCACAAACACATTCAGCCTACTTGCTCACTTAGGCCACATGACAACTGTGTCATTTAGACTCTTCTTTTTCTTCTTCCCTTTCTTTGCAAATGAGCATTTGAAACTGGGGGTCAAATTGGAAGGGACCAGTTAAATGGTAGTATGTTCGTAATAAACTGTGACTTATATTTCAAAATGAAAACATACAAAAATGCATTTCTTTTAGAGGCAGGTGAATTTGCATTAGAGAGTCATAGATCATAGAGTATAAAAATAAAAGAATATGAATGGGTTCCAATAAAAGCCCATCATGGGCCTGTTTTGTTCCACTTTGTGCAGTAATTGGCATAATCTGGTAGTAAATAGTATTGTTTAAATAAAGGGAGAAATGATAAACTAAGGGTTGTAACACATTAGATGCTTATTTTTCTTTCTTTTAAACATATCTGTCTCCTCTTTTTCTCCTTATCTGGAACAGGGTGGCTCACAGGGTGATCAAGAGGCTTGGGGTCCTCCCTAAAATGTGCATCGATGCATCCCACATGGACTGACCTAAACAGAATCTCTTGGGAGTTGCATTGAGAAATCAGCACTTTCAGCAGGTTCCCTAGAGGATTCTTTAGGGAATAAATTGATATTTGAGAATTAATCTTATTCTAAGGAATGAAAGTTCAAATGCAAAACAAAAAAGTCTGAGTAGTTGGAGCTGACTCTCCAGGCATGCAATTCTCACAGTGTTGTTATGTGTGATCTCCCATTTAATGTTTCAAATCCTTTTGATGAAAACGTGGTTGCTGTGATTTTGAAACTTTGAGTTAAAAAAAAGTCTCTTCAGTTAGCACAATTTAGTATGAACTCATAAAGAGTTCATATAGTTACTGGCATTTCTTTTGAAAGAAAATACCGATTAAGTAGACACCAATAAAACCACTTATTATAAATATTCTGAAACGAGTCTCCTACAGAGAGAGCCCTTGCTACTGCTGCTGGTTCCCTCCCCCAGAGAAGAATATTGTTCCTCTTCCGGTCAGACTCATCCTCCTACCACATGCAGCTCTCTGCTAAAATGTCAAATGCTCAAAAAACTTTCTTGACCACCCTATACAAACAGTACAACCTCCTAACACTTTCCCTCCTCTCCTTCTACTACTCTACCTCATTTTTCTTCAGTTCTCCTCATCTCTGTCTGCCTGAATGTGATGCCTTGCTTATCTTCAAGGCCGGGGACCTTGTCTGTCTTGAGCACCACGATGTCCTTAACTCCTAGAAGTTGCCCAGGCACTCAATAAAGGTGTTGAATGAATGAATGAACGCATGAATGGATTAACTGGTGCATATAAACCGTAGATGTAAAATCTAGCACATAGAAATTTAGTTGCAAATCTTTCTAAAAATAATAAGTATGTCATTTTGCTGGTCAAGTGAAAACAGAGCCTGTTGGATTCTGAGACCCAGTGAAAATATGGTGTGCGGTATTTCACTAGTAAGGCAGTGAGCCATACTTAACCCTTTCAGCTTCATGGTTATTTTCCTTGAAAAATAATTTTTCCAGAAAAATCACTGCCATTTAGATTATCCCAAAATTAAATCTCCAAGTTGTTTTTGAAATTTGGGTAGTTTATGTGAAGAAGTATTTGATTATTTTGTCAAATCAAAAGATATATTTGCATGCATTGACATAATTTCTTGATTCTAAGATCAAATAACATGAGAACACCTATTTTTAAGTTGCTTTATCCATTGCAGAGCATGTTCACACATGATCTCTCTCATTCAGGTCTTCCAATAATCCAGTGTTGTACAAATGCATAGATTATTATCTCTGTGTTTATGCTTGAGGAAACTAGGGATCAAAGAGCTTTGATGACTTTCCTTGGTTCATCCAGCTCTGGCTAGAGATTGATATGTGACACAGTTTCACATCTTCTTATTGCACATGCTTTGGGCAAAACTGGCACAAGAAACAGCAGAAAAATTACTACTTTAGATACATGTGTGTTTACCTCAGACACTTGAGCACTGTACATTGTACATCAACATGCAAGAGCCACATTGCTGTGCAGAGTTTGATGGTTAGCTATGATTTCAAGCTTCTTCATAATAGTTGTGCTTGTAAATGGTAGCCTAGGAAAAAAAGTGCCAACACAGAAGCAGGGGATGCTTCTAGAGCCCCTCCATCCTCCAGTGGTCCAGTCTGCCCACCTCTCTGAGCCCCTAGAATCCATTCCTCCCCCTGTGCCACAGGACTGAACTCTTTCCTCTCCCCCCATACCAATCCCACCACTGAGTGGTCAGGAGTCACCTGGGTTCTGAGCCACCCAAACATCCGTTCAAGTCAGCCCTGGTGGCAGTGAAGAAATGTCTCTGAGGTCCCATGAGACATGGTTCAGCAACTGCCTCAAGCCCAGTCCCAGATCAGTTTGCAGGTTCTTTCCAGTCCTCCTGGGCTTCTTGGACCTGTAGGAGTCACAGGCTGCACGGAGCACGTGTGGGGGAACCCTAACATCCCTTATCCCTCCTGCATCACAAAGTCTCTCTTAGCCTGTAAGCCAACAGCCATGGCTCAGCTGTGAGTCATCAAGTCCATTTTCAGAAGCACATTATAGATGAACGTTGCCAGTGCCTGAGATCTCTAGACCCCAACTTTGTCATGCGAAGGGGAGAAATAGGAAGAGCAAAACCACATCGTAAAATTGAATTATTAATGTTGGCCGACGTAGGAATCGTTGCAGTAATTGGTCATGAAATGCTGTGTAGACAGATGTTACACTTGCAGGACGTTATGTCTGCAGTGGCAGGGAAAACGTGGAGGCAGCTGGTCTGGTCTGTGGGGTCTGCCCCCTTTTCTCTTTGGCTCGTCCATGTTGTGATTGAGCTTTGCCATGCTGTGTGGTCTTGTCAAGGTCAGGTTCCCAGAATTGTTCTCCACCGATATAATTGGTGGGAACACTTGGCCTTGACATCTATGACATTTTCTCCAGTATTTTTTCTTTTTATGACAACATAGTTCCGGATCCTGGCAAAGATGTAAATGCTCATGAATGGTGTTTTGAGTTCCGTGCAATGCGTAGGACTCACTGTCAAATAGACCAGAATGATGAAAGAGAATGGCATTTTCTTGGAATCAGCAAATATATACACCATGTAGTGAAATTTTTGAGCATATTCCCAACCTGAAGAGGTCGTGTGAGAATTTTTTTCTTGAAATTGCCACCGATAAAATAGGCCTTGTTAGTATGGGTCTGATATGTTATTTCTTGAGCCAGGGTGGTGGAACACATGAATTCCAGCAGTGGCACTTTGAACTGTTGTTTCTTTGGCCTCTTTTCTTTTCCCTAGTTCTCTCCATCTCTCTTGCCAATAACGGCTGCCCCCCCATGAGCAATTGAAACTTGATCGCAATAGATAAAAAGAAGTGTAAATAATGTTCCTTTTAAAATGCCTTACCTCATTCAGTGCTGTGCATAGTGCTTAAATATGCAACTGTATTTTGCACAGGTTTTTTGACAGGAAAACCCGATGAGCTCATAGTTTTACAAAGAGCATGCTAATAGGAAAAAAAGTGTAGTATACTGTTCAAATAGTTAATAATTATGATATTTGTATTAATATCAACACACTGAAAGTCTGATAACCACAGAGAGAGACTTTTCCTTAAGTTCCTTGTTCCTTGTCTAGGGCCCTTGGCCATTAATTTGATTTATGGTACTAAAGAAAATTACCTAAGGCCAAGGAAATGCTTGTGTAACAAGATTTTCACATATGCCCTAAAATCATATCACCAATTAATAGTTCAGCAGATCCTTTCACTGGTCATCATTGGATGTGGTTTGAGGCTTAGAATGAAAGAATATTGATAAAGTTATAACTCTGTATCAACTGTGATGGATAACTTTTATTTAACTGTATAACATTTGGATAGAATGACTTATTTTTCCACTTTTAAATTCTTAGCAATATTATTAAAACCTTCAGGAGTGAAAATTGACAGCAGGAACTCAAGGCATATTGTACTTAAACATATTCCTGGAGAATATAAGGCTGAGATAATATTCAGTGTGATGTTGGCATTTGATAAATCAGATGCAATGAACCTAATTATGCAAAACAGTTATTTTGAATCTATCATTCATCTGAATGCGATCCAAATCGGAATTGATTTAATTACTAGCCAAGGGAAAGGTAAGGAACTTGCCTGCCCTATTCCTTTCCTTTCCTCAAAACACTCAGTGATTTTTATCAGCACTGAATTGATAGAGCTCTCAGCACTGCCCCCATCATTCAAAAATGCAGGTTTCTGTTTACTTAAATTTAAAGCAGCCCGTGATAAATATTATACCAGTGCAACATTTATCTGTTGACAATTGCAAAACTTTTGAATGGCTTTTTCCTCAAATATTCTAGATGAGAATATTTAAACACTTGGGCCATGTGTTCCTGACAAATCAGCCCTGTCATTGAGCATTTGAAGACTTTGGCTTTAAAGTGACCACTGGTGAAGGCTGGAGCCGCAGGGTAGAGGCAGAGCTGTCCACAGACACAGCTGAGGTCAAGGAATTCCAATACTCGCCCTGTTAGGCTGGAATGGAGAGAGAACTCTGCATGGGGGCTGTTAGAAGACAGTTGACAGTTAAATCCCGACGTGCCATGTGGGCTTTAGTTTAGGGACTCAGCTGAAGGCTCCTTCCTAAAATCAGCTCTAGTCTCCTTTGGTTCTTGTTTGTGTCTCTACTCACCATGGAAAGATACAACCTCTCCCTGATGTCCCACGTCCATCTCGTTTGCCCCGATGTGGATGATTCCCCGGATATTTCTGCTCCGGTGGTTCTGATTGTACCTCGGATGAAATATGGGCTCTCGATCAATGTCCCCTTTCCTGTCTGTCCTCTCAACCTCTCAGCCCTCATTAAAGTCTATTTCCTGACGTGCAGAAGCATCCTGCCTTTAACGACATTCTCATGGTTCTATGGTCTGCAGCATTGCCTCCAAGCAACACCTCTTCCCATGCTATGCAAAGTGACACAAATAAGTGACACACATAAGGATTTACAAATACTGTAAAGCCGAGTGATGTGTAACCTCAATTTATAGGTTAAACAAGTTAGGAACAACCATTTTTACTTTTCTCAGAGGGAGGAATACTAAATGCAAATGCTTCGATTTGGAGGGTCAGAGGAAAGGAAAATGTAACTTGAAAACTTTTTTTCTTTAATATCTGCTTCCCTCAGGGATTTAGGCTGTTGCGAGACCAAACATTTAGGTTTATCCATTGTCCAGAGAAAAACTGCTGATGGGAACAAATTCTAGTTCACTTTTCAGGAACGACACCAAGATAGTTTTGCCATTGTGGCTTATTCATTTGCCCATCATTTATAACAATTTTTGTTGTATAATTTAAGGAGCAAGGACTATGGGATAATAAGGGGTTTTTAGTATTGACTGTCTGCCTGATTCCTTTAGTGAAGAACCGAGCTACATTCATTAGGCTGTGAGAAAAACGATGTTTCCCTGGTCTTGTTCTGTGTGGATTTATCTCAGGAACATTATCATCCTTCGAGTGAGATCAGGTTTGGTAGCAGAGCCAGGCAGCTGGAGGAAGCCGATAAGCTGATTAGCTTGACGTATTTCTGCCATTTCATGTTATTCAGTTGGCTTTCTTTTGCGGATTTCAGCATTTCTGTCTCCGCCCCCACCCCTACCCCCACAAAAAATCAAATATATCTTTCATAAAACAAGTTCTGTTTGAATGTTGGTCCGGCTTCAGTGTCCCCTGTTCATGTATTTCAGCTGGGTCCCGAGCCTCGTACAGCAGCCAGCATGGGCACCTGGGCCCGGAGCTGCGGGCCCTGCAGTCCCCCGAGCACCACATAGACCCCATCTATGAAGACCGCGTCTATCAGAAGCCCCCTATGAGAAGTCTCAGCCAGAGCCAGGGGGACCCTGTGCCGCCAGCACACACCGGCACCTACCGCACGAGCACAGGTGAGCGTTTGGGACCCTGCTCCATGGTCACCTGTCTGTAGGGGGTGGGCCTGCTCGGGAGCCTAAACGATGCTCCCAAATGAAAGAGGGGTGCGTGTGTGTGTGTCCACGCTCCTCACAAACTTTGTGAGCTGATCCCCCCCTCAATGTCTGTGATGATGATGGTAGAAACAAAATGACTCCAGTTTAGCTACCTGGGCACATCGTGAAAGAAGGAAGTACAGTGGGGGTTGTAAGCTCATTTCGTCAAACAGAAAAATTGAAAGAAGCAGTACTAATGTTTTATACATTGACTTATTTAATGAATATAAGTACTCCAAGAAAGCACAGTCCTTTTTAGGACCTAAAACATATATGCCTTATGACGGTAAGTGTTTTTTTTTTTAATACTATAGTCTACCTATTTGGCAAGGTTGGGCAAAAAACCATATTTACTAAAAATGTAGCATATTTTGAAAGGGGAACTTAGACTTTATTTCATACCCACTAATTTGATGAATCATAGGAAATTATTGTTTGAAGGTCAGATGTTGGCAATTGCATATAGTTCAATCAACTGTATACCTCTCCTGGATTATATATATTATATTTTGAATTGAACACAACCACAGGCCACATGAAGAAAGACAAGTGTTTTCGAGACTATGTAGCCATTTCCAAAATAATCGGTCAAATGTTGCTATTAGATTGCAAGAGAACACTTAACTATAACATTGATAAGATTAAAATCATGTGGAGAATTGCACTTATTATAAAGCCGTGCATTGCTGAGTAAACGGAAACGATTGTGTTCCTGGTTTGCAGCCAGTACAGCTCTCTCCTTCTCTGCTGATGATGCCCATTGGCTCCAGCAGGGCTGAGGCTGGCGAAGCTGGTGCTCTGCCCCAGAGCCCAGCACACAGACCTCTGCATGCTCAGACTGTTGGAACTTCTAGTGACCACGAAGTAGAGCATAGCAATTTTCTTAAACTACATTATGATACAAAATTACATGTTTTGAAATAGAAGCAAGCTAAGCTGCTTTCATAGTTGATTATTGATATTTACATTTCAGTATTTCACCATGTCCTAGGAAGCAAGGCACAAAATACTCTTTATTTTAATTTTGACATCATAAATGCCATCCAGTGTTAATAATACATGCCTTGGATTAGAAGAAAAAGAATGCCCACTTATTCTTCTGTCACAATTTCTCTCACCTTCAGCCTGCTAAATCTACTCTGTCTGGAGTTGGGCTACTTTAGCATTTAGTTTTTGCATATTATTAACTAAGGTAATTTTATTTCCATGCACCCCTTATAAAAGAAGAAGATAACAATCCCAGTGGCATTCAATATCTAATTGGAATAAAAACTGACAACAAAAGAGATTATGTTGATTCTCTGTTCCATATTCATATGCTCTTAGAATTATCCCTTGTTAACAAACTTCTGGGAACTTAATGAAAAACTATCTACAATAAGAAAAAAAAAAACTTAATTCACCTATGTCACATTAAAGACAAGGAAGATGTCCACACTTAAAACAAATTAAAACTTTAGTGTTTTCTCCAAGCCAGGGGTCAGCAAACAATGACCCCTGGGCCAAATCCAACTCTCCCCACTTGTTTTAATAGTTCTCATAAACTAGGAATGATGATTGCATTTTTAAATGGTTGGGGAAAAAGTTAGAAAGATGAATAGTAGTTTGTGATATGTTAAAATTATATCAAATTCAAATTTCGGTGTCCATAAATAAAGATACTGGGCGGCAGCCACACCCCTGTGCTATGTATCATTGCAGCGGCAGAGTTGAGGACCCGTGACAGAGGCCACGTGGTTGGCAACACTGAGAATAGTTACTACGTGGCCCTTTATAGGAAAAGTTTGCTGACCCCTGCTCTCAGCCATCAGCGGAGAGCCGTCCTGAATAAACAAGTGTGCTGCTTTCCAGCCTTTGAGGTGAGGCAGCAGAGTCTTCTAAGTGCTTCACAGAGGAGACCTGTTTGATGGGCAATTTTGCCAGTAACAGCCGTGCGAGAGATCTGCCAAGTTTTGTGATTTCCAGATGTCCAAGACCCCATCCCAGCCTGTACCTTTGAACTTGAGGCAGTTCATGGAAATATGCTGATTTACACAATATCACTAAAATTTCCAGAAGTTTGGCAAGACAGGTGGAGAAGGAGAAGGTACCTCTCTCCAGCTCCTCAGCATAAAGCCACAAGCCCTCTATCCCCTGCACCTGCCTGTGCTGCCCCTGTGTCTACACCTAGTTCATTTCATTTCACTTCACGTCCTCACACTTTTCACAGCCTCAGAAACTGTCTCTATCAGAACCTGCATGTTTGAGCAAATGCCTTTTAATATGTGGGCATATCGTTTATGTGGATATTATAAACATATAATATTATTAGATTATATCTACTATCACATACATAAAGATGGAAATTGCAAAGAAAGTAAAAATTAAAAATAGTTCTCAAATAGCTATAAAGAACCATTCTAAGTTTTCTTCCCCATGCTGGGAGGTCGTCTTTCACACCCCCGGTGATGTATGCACCCCCACACTGGAGACCCCTGGCATGGACCTTTAAGAGGCTTCCAGGGGACATCTAGAGCAGATCTCCTAGACCAGGGGTCCTCAAACTTTTTAAACAGGGGGCCAGTTCACTGTCCCTCAGACCGTTGGAGGGCTGGACTATAGTTTAAAAAAAAACTATGAACAAATTCCTATGCACACTGCACATATCTTATCTTGAAGTACAAAAACAGACGGGCAAAAACACCTGCTTGTGGCCCGCGGGCTGTAGTTTGAGGATGCCTGTCCTAGAGCGTTGGGAGACGATGACAGGTTGTCATGAGGCCCGTTAGACCTGCAGCTTTCAAGGCCACTGGCCGTTAGCTCAGTTTGGTGGCTGAGTTGATCTGAGCAACTCAATTTATCTTTCTGCCCTTGAGTACTAGGCTGCAGTTGACGTTCCTTCAGTTCAGCCCCTAAAGCATTTTGAGGTGATACTTCAGGGAAAGTGGGGCAGGAAGGGTGAAGGCCAGCTGCTTTCCCTCAAGGAGTCAGCACTTGGGAATGAAGACAAGTGGACCTGCCTGAACGTTAGGGAATTACTACATGGTGCCCTAGAACCAAGCATGTGAGACGGGATGAGGTTATTTAAATAATAGCAAGTGCATATAGCACGGGGCTACTTTCAAGGACTGTTCCAAATGTTTTGAATATGTTTACTAATCACCAGAACAACCCTAGGAAGGAGGGTTGCTCACTTCACAGATCAGAAAACTGAGGCACAGAAACGTTGAGTAATCTGCCCAAGGTCACACAGGTTGTGTGGAGCCAACCTTTAGACCTTTGTCCTTAGGCAGTCTTGCCCTAGATCTTGGGCTTGGTTGACCCTAAATTTGTAAACATCATCATTTAAAACCAAAATGTATATACATCCATTTTCATTTATGGAGCTTAATGGCTTTCAATATCCTGTCAATCAAATAATATCTCTTGAAGACACTCTGTGTGCTAGATGCACTGTCAGATTCAAAGAGGCTTGAAATCTCTTTGTCTTTAAGCATGTTCAATTTAGTTTCAGAGAAGGGCATAAACATGAAAAATTAAATGGTAGTGGAAGGTAGTATCTTAAAAGCTAAATGGAATATTCCAGACAAAATTTAAGACATTAAAGTATTGATAAAAACACTAAACACATAGTATCTTCTCTTTGCTTCATACCATGTAACTCAAGATTGTGCTATACACGAAATAAAGTGTCTAGTTCCCGCTCATTCTCCTCCTCTTGTCCTCCTGAAAGGGACCTCCCTCTCGTTTATAGGCAGGGCTGGGGGCATGGGAAAGCATCCACATCCACCCTTGGTCGCTCAGTGCTGCAGCTGCCCTCTCCACCAGCTCGGGCTCCCGGCAGCCCTCTTGCTCCTGCGGTCGCTCTGCTCTCTCTGCCCTGCTCTGCCCATGCTGAGCCCATCCCTGGGGCTCCCTTTCCCCCAAACACCACTAAGGCTAACCTGAGTAATAGACTGCTCTCGAGCTGAGAAATATGCAGGAAAACAGCTGCAAAGAGAGACCAGAAAACAACTTCAGACGTGGAAGAGAGGACAGGTTAGAGCTCCATTAACTTTCCCACCAAGGGGATTTCTCAGTCAGCTCTTCACTTTAAGTTCAGCCATCCCTCCTCTCAACCTTCCTTCTCCCTTCCCAGCAGCATAAGTAAGTAAGCGGCCCATGCCTGTTACTTTATCACGAAGACTAATTTAAATAGCAGATGCCAACTCAGATGAGGGCCATAGTCTACCTTTGGGTGTTCACAAAGGTCCTCTAGACTTTCCTAATCCAAAAAACTACCCAACTGTAATGTCAGGGTCTCATGGGCACATATTTAGGAACATTTATGTAATGTTTGAGATCAAGGTGCCCAAGTCCTACTCTCACCTCTCCTCCACTCCAGGCTCATGGATGGTAGAAAATACAAACAAGTGCACTATTCACAAGGGAATTAATAGGATTTTATGAAGCGGAGCAGGCAGGCTATCACCCAAGGCTGTGTCAGAGAACGTGGTCTAAAGGGGGTCTTCGGTGGGCTCCCACTGCAGATGTAACTCCAGCCACTGCAAGACAAGAATCAAAGACCTTTATCCCCCACCTAGGCCCAGGAAAAGGGTGCAGGCTGAGGATGGTCCTGCCTGCCTCCCTGGCATCAGGTGTGCTCTGAGTAGGGAGACAGAAAGAAAGTACAGCAGTCACCTGCCTGCCTGAGGACAGCAAGTGAGAGACAGAAGCCAACATGGTGGCCCCAGAGATATGGCAGCCTGGGAGAAGGTGAAAGAGTCACACTGAGACTCAGCAGTGGTCCCTGGTCGACAGGGTCACCATACATGACAGCCACTGCTGTCTTGCAGGACCAGTAAATGAGGGGGGGTGCAATAAACAGGGAGGCCACTAGTGTCCCCGCCCTGGTTGGGGAGGCAGAACTGTGTGCACCACAGCTAGAATGGCAGACTTGTGTCATAGGACAGCAGCCCAATGTCTGGGCATTTCTCCAACATGATGAAAATTTAAAGAGGTGCAATCTTAACTAAGGTGTCTATTTAGATAAAATATACATTTCATCTGGGATGAGGCCTGTCAAAACCAGAGCTTGTACAATAAGGAGTGCAGAAAAATAAGGAATGTGTGGGCCTCATGAATTTGCTTATGGTAAGGTCTATTAAGCAGAAACTAAATAACATGAATTTTTATTTCAAACTCAAACATATGAATGGCTGTCAACTTAGGAGTTATTTGATCAACACAAATGCTTGACTCTGACAACCCCCTAAACGCATCTTTATAAGCTAGCAAAAATGGCCAACGTCTACTGTGATGATGGTTACATGAATTTCCTTCTGGATAAATGTTCTAAGTGATTGCTGAAAACAAGCTTTCTGTGATGCATGTGTCAGCTTGTAATAAGGAAATAATTATCATAGATATAAATTGCAAGGAGAAAAATCACCAAGTATCTTCATAAGGTTGACAAGTAAGACAACATAAAAAGAAGAAAGAATATGGTGAAAATATTTGCACATGTGGAGAAAATATTATTTTAAGAAAACTTAATTTCCTGCAGGAATAGCCAATGTTTAATGAAATTGTAGAGGGATTACATAGGACCTTAATATTCATAAAATCTTAGCTATTATTACTCAATTATATAAATAATAGTCTTAGCATCAAAATACTTTCAATTAAAATCATCATTTGAGTCCACAAAAATGTGCATTATTAGCAGTTTATTATTTTAATACTTATTAAATGCTGTTTCTTCAAACTATAAAATCCAATGCTTCCAATTAGAGCAAGTCAAATAAGATCCTCCATAACCCCTTAACTTAAAGTTTTCACCTTTTTCAGTCTAGAAAGTCAGGGGGACATTATTGCCCAATTGGAAATTTTAAACGAGCCCAGCAACAAATAAATATCATCTTACAACAATAAAAGAGCTTCCAGATGCTTACCTTAGTTAACTCACTTAAAATGGTGTACATAGAAAGTCCAGGGCTAGGCACAGCGGCTCAATCCTATAATCCTAGCACTCTGGGAAGCCGAGGTGGAAGAATCCTTTGAGCTCAGGAGTTAAGTCAGCCTGAGCAAGAGTGAGACCTCATCTCTACTAAAAATAGAAAAATTTAACCAGGCATGCTGGTACGTGTCCCAGCTACTCGGGAGGCTGAGGCAGGAGGATCATTTAAGTCCAGGAGTTTGAGGCTGCAGTGAGCTATGATGATGCCACAGCACTCTAGCCTGGGCAACAGAGCAAGACTTTGTCTAAAGGGGGCGGGGGAAGCCTAATTATAGCTGAAGGAAGAGGTAGAACAGTTCATTGCTAAAATTAAAAAATAAGGGTAACTCATACTTTTGTACAGATAAGTAATGAGGACAATGTTGATTAATGTCAACTAGGGGTGCTCATATTGATAAATGGTGTGATTGGCATTATCCTGGAAATACACCCCAGTTACTGGAAGGCATGTCACCTCACACTTTGCTACATCACTAAGCACAGCAGTGTTGAGAAGACTAATAGCCACGGATTAGATTTCAACTGGACATTGAATGGGGCTTCATATAATACCAAAAGTTGGAATTTAAGGATAATGAAGACATTACCAGAAGATGCAGCACTATGGATCTATAATTACACATTAGCAGATTCTTCCCCCAACACCAGACATTCCCTATCAGTTAAAGTAATAATTTTAAAAGCTCTAGAATTTATTTTTAAATTTTATTTATTTTTAAATTGACACATTGTAGTAGTACAGATACATATGTATGGTGGTAAAATTTGATGTTTCAATACATATCTAAACATTTGTTCATGTGTATGTTTTCTTTTGAGAAATATCTATTGAAGTTTTGTGCCCATTTTTAAATCTTTTTTTTTTTTTTGCTGGTACGCTCCTTATATTGTCCATAGTCTGGACATTAATTCCTTGTCAGATTTATAGTTTGCAAATATTTACTCCTGTTCTGTAGGTCGTCTCTTTACGCTGCTTCTCTTTCCACACAAAACCTTTTTAGTTAGCTTTTGTTGCCTGTGCTTTTGAGGTCTTATTTTAAAAATTCTTGCCCAGCCCAATATTGTAAAGCACTTGCCCTATCTTTTTTTTCTCGTAGTTTCATAGTTTCAGGTTACACTTGAGTCTTTAATCCATTTTGAGGTGATTTTTGTATATAGTGAGAGGATGGGGTCTAGTCTCATTCTTCTGCATGTGGATATCCAATTATACCAGCACCATTTATTGAGGAGACTGTCTTTTCTCCAGTGTATGTTTTTGACACCTTTGTCAAATATCAGTTGGCTGTAGGTGTATGAATGTATTTCTGGGCTCTCTATTCTGTTCCACTGGTGTGTGTGTTTGTTTTTGTGTCAGTACTATGCTCTTTAGGTTACTATAGTATTGGAGTATGTTTGGAAGTCAGGTAATGTGATACCTTCAGCTTTGTTCCTTTTGTTAAGAATTGCTTTGGTTATTCGCGGTCTTTTGTGGCTCCATGTACATTTTAGTATTAATTATTGTTTATTTCTGTGAAGAATGTCATTTGATATTATGATAGGGCTTGCACTAAAGCTGTAGATTACTCTGGGTATTATGGCCATTTTAACAATATTAATTCTTCCAATCCATGAACATAGGATATATTTTCATTTATTTGTGTCCTCTTCAATTTCTTTCATCAATGTTTTATAGTTTATAGTTTTCAGTTTAAATATCTTTTACCTCCTTTGTTAAGTTTATTTCTTGGTCTCTTACTATTTTTTGCTGTTATTGTAAATGGAACTCTTTTCTTCATTTTTGTTTCAGATAATTAACTATTAGTATATAGAAACACTACTGATTTTTATCTGTTGATTTGTTTTCCTGTGACTTTACAATTTGTTTATTAGTTCTAATAGTTTTTGGTGGAGTCCCAAGGGTTCACTATATATATAAGATCATGTCATCTGCAAAAAGGAAAAATTTGACTTCGTCCTTTCTGATTTTTGAATGCCTTTTATTTCTTTCTCTTGCCTAATTGTTCTGGATAGGACTTCCAGTACTATGTTGAATAGAAGGGTTGTAAGTGGGCATCCTTGTCTTGTTCGTGATCTTAGAGGAGAAGCTTTTAACTTGTCCCCATTCAGTGTGATGTTAGCTGTGGGTTTGTCATATATGACATTTATCGTGCTAAGGTATATACCTTCTATCCCTCATTTGTTGAGAGTTTTTAACTTGCAAGGATGTTGAACTTTATCAAATGCTTTTCAGCATCTATTGAAATTATCATGTGGTTGTTGTCCTTGATTCTGTTGATAAAGTGAATCACATTTATTGATTTGCATATGTTAAACCATCCCTGCATCCCTGGTATGAATCCTATTCTATAATAGTGAATGATCTTTTTAACATGCTGTTGGATTTGTCTTGCCCGTATCTTGTTGGGAATTTTTGCATCCATGTTCATCAGGGATATTGGCCTGTAGTTCTTTTTTTCTTGTGCCCTTGTCTAGTTCTGGTGTATGGGTAATGCTGGCCTCATAAAATTAGTTGGGAAGTAAATATTCCTTCCTCTTCAATTTTCTGGAGTACTTTGAAGAGAATTGGTATTAGTTCTTTAAATGTTTGTTATAATTCAGCAGTGAAGCCATCAGGTCCAGGTCTTTTCTTTGATGGAAGACATTTTACTA
The DNA here is from genome assembly GCA_008086735.1 of Cheirogaleus medius. Lineage (NCBI taxonomy): Eukaryota > Metazoa > Chordata > Mammalia > Primates > Cheirogaleidae > Cheirogaleus > Cheirogaleus medius. The sequence goes on from VBSM01003039.1 coordinate 23,675,265, forward strand.
CTGATTCAATTTTCTCACCCATCATTGGTCTGTTCAGACTTTCTATTTCATTATCATTTAATTTTGGTAGGTTGTATGTGCCAAGGCATTTATCCATTTCTAATATGCCATCAAATTTGTTTGTGTATAAGGGTTCAGAATAATCTCTTATGATCCTTTGTATTTCTGTGGTATTAGTTGTAATGGCCCCTTTTCCATCTCTGATTTTATTTATTTGTCTTACCCCTTTTTTTCCTAGTTAGTCTAGTTGAAGATTTGTTGATTTTGTGCATTTTATAAAAAAAAAACCCGACTCTTTATTTTACTAATCTTTTGAATTGCTTGTTAAGTCTCCATGCCATTTATTTCTGGTCTGAGCTTTATTGTTTCCTTCCTTGGGTTTAGTTTGCTTTTGTTTTTCTAGTTCTTCATCATGTGTCATTAGGTTGTTTATTAAAAGTCTTTCTTCATTTTTGATATAGGTGTTTACTGCTATAAACTTCCCTCTTAGAAGTGCTTTTGCTGTATCCCATAGGTTTCAAGTATGATATGTTTCCATTCTCATTTGCCTCAAGGAAATTTTAATTTCTTCTCTAATTTCTACATTGACCCATTGGTTTTTTTTTTTAGGAGCATGTTGCTTAATTTCCATGTGTTTGTAAATTTTCCAAAGTTTTTCTTATTGTTAATTTCTAGTTTTATACCACTGTGGTTAGAAAAGGTGCTGGATATGATCTCTATCTTCTTAAATTTGTTAAGACTTGTTTTGTGGCCCAGCATGTGATCTATCTTGGAGAATATTTCCTGTGTGGCTGAGAAGAATTTGTCTTCTGCAGCTGTTGAGTGGCATGTTCTATAAATGTCTGATAGGTCTGTTTGGTCTAGAGTGTAGTTTAGGTCTGATGTTTCCTTATTGATTTCTGTCTGGACGATCTGTCCATTATTGAAAGTGGAGGTTGAAATTCCCTACTATCACTATATTGCAGTCTCTGTCTCCCTTTAGGTCTCATAATAACTTGCTTTATTCTAAAATTTACTTATATGACTATTCTAGTTCTTTGAAATGCCATAAATATATAGAGATATGAATATATCAAGAGCATAGCATAGATTACACTCAACATGACAATGCTTATTTTTACAGAATAAAAAGGATCACAGGACCTATGCTTCCAAATCCACCAGGTTCCAGGGTATGTCCCTAAATTTCAGGGCCTTAGCCAGGAAATTGTCTGAGCACTTAAGCTTCTTTGAAGTTTCTTTTTAGGCTTCTTATTTGGATGCATAAAGAATATCATACACCTCTTATGCCATAACCACATAGTGCTAAGTATTTGATGTGAAGTCATTTAGTGCTTAAGGAGGTGGAGCAAATTTTTTCCACAACTTATTCTGTTCGTCAGCAAACTAGTCCTTGCACCCAGCTCTAGCTCCGTGTTGTTGAGCCTCCTGTGAAGCCATGTGAATAACGCATCCCCACCTGGCTCTCTAGAGACATGCAGCCAGGAAACCTGCTCAGGTGGCCCCATGCAGCCTCTCCTTCTGCCTCTCTCTCATCCTGTGACAAGTTTGGTCAGTCCCCTCCTTCTTCCCGAAGTAAAAAAAAAACGTGAGTCCACCGTGGAAATGTTACCATTCTCCATCCAACCGCCCCATTTCCATTTGTATGGGAAAGTCTAACCCACAGCCCTCATCTGGGTCCTTTCTGTCTTCAGCTGAAGGAGATTTTACTACATTTCTCTCTGAGGAAGAAGCCAAAGAAAATGACAATACAGATTCTGCGGAATATTAAAACAGAGCAAATTATTTCTAGACAATAGGGATTTAACCAGGTACACTGTACATCACATTAATTTTTAGTCTTCTTTGGCATTTCTGCAAGCATATTATTCTTTAAAATGTACACAGTGTAGTAACTGGACATACCCTCACTTCTCGTCCCCAGCAGTTTAGCAGCGGGTAGAACACGCAGGTCCTGCCGAAATTTTCATCCCAGATCTGCCCACTGTTCTCCTTACTGCTCACGGTGAAACAGCAAGGGTGGTGTTAGTAACAGTAGCACCTGCCACATAGGCCATCGCCAGCATTAGATAAGGGAGTATGTTTAAGCTCCTAACAGGGTGGCTGGCACAACAGGAAGCTGTAAATAAATACAGCATTTTTTATTATCCTTTCCTCATATCTAGGCAACATAAGCCTCCGCATTAAAATTTGAAAATATGATTAGAATGTTTAAAAAGCATGACTGTATCATCATCCTCATCATCCATCATGACTTCTAATTCGCACACTTTAAATTAGAGGGAAACCAAAATGTTCAGCATTAAATATACCTATAAATATGTACAAACGCATATATGTGTAGGACTAAATGTGGATTCTTTTGATTTCCATTTTATCTATTCACTTATTTACATTTTAATTTTTATGCCAAATTCTACCAATCTGCTTGCGTCCATTATACTGCGCATAGCTAGAATATTAATAGAAATAGTAGCTATTGCTGATGATTGGACAAGATCCTATTTTCGGCAATCACTAGTTGAATTTTTTCTGCTAATTTATATTGTGAAGACCTAAGGAAGAGCTTGCATTTTTAAATTCTTTGAGAGATATAACAAGAAGAAAACTGTGAAAATTGTTTAAGGATAGGGTTTTACATAATTTTCCCTTTCAAATAGATCTACAATATATTCATGCACATGATCTCACGTTCAGTTTGAGAACCAGCGTTGTAGGTATGTTTGGCCTGTGCTGATGTGTTCAACACCTTCTTTTCCAATTAAAGCACTGAAAACAACATCGACATCAACATCAGTGATTCCATTACTGCTAATAATCATGCATTAAATGCCTCTCCCCACAAAGATAATAATGTATAAAATTAAAAGATTATGTTAAATTTACCCTTGAATATTTTTCCATTTTTCCATTAGCGTGGATCAGCCCGTGCCGAGTGCAGATTATTGGAACATGTTCATAGTGCAGTTCTTTATGACATGGTTGGGAATATGTGGGATTGGGTGCTAAAGATGCCTAATCCCTAAAATAATAGAGTTGAACTCTCTTTAAGAAGGTATAGGCCATGTTCTTAGACCCATTGTCACCTATGCCATTCTTACTTTCTGAGCTTGCAGAGGGGACATTCTTACCTTATTATGTGCTCATTTTGTATTTATCTATATAACATGTATAAATAGGTTTTATGTTTTCATATTTATCTGTCTACATATATATATATATATATAAAAGCAAAGATAAATAATACAGAAACAAAACTAATCTTTTTTTCTTCCTCTTTGTTGAAGTCTACTTTTTATATTCTCCCCACCAAGTTTCTTACTATTTGCCTAGGTCCTTATATTTTGTTCTGTTCACCTTTTTTCTGTTGTAAGTAAATAATGCACATAATCACCTATCGTAGAGCAGAATGTTTCCTTTTAGTAAAAAGGATATCTCTTCCCTCTTTCAAACAAATATAAAACATAGAACATGTCTTCATTTTTCTTTTATAAACTAGCCCTTTATTTGTATAGCTCTACAGAAAACAAACAGATAATTTTGTCAACAGCATAGATGTCTGTTGAAGTATCAAGTCAGCTGCTGAAGAGGCTACTTGTTAAATCTCCCAAAGAGACCAGTGGTACAGTTCATTGAGTTCTAAGAGCTTATTGAAGAGAGAAGGGGCTGTTTGCAGAGCAGGTGAGACGAGAGAGGAGTGTGTTTACAGAGCTGATGAAGCACCTTCCCCTTCAAATGTTTGCCATGGGTAGCCTCAATTGGATGGAGTAAGTCTACAAGGAGGACAGTTTGGTCAGCTGAGCTCTAAAACTCAAGTAAAAAAAAATGTTCAACAGGACAGAAATTAAGGGAGAAGTTGCATTAAAGGAAAGTCTTTTAATATTGCGACCAATATTCACGTACCCGTATTAATGGAGAGCTGTGATTTGCATAGGTCACATTACAGTCTGAATAGTCAGGGTGAAAAGGGAGGTGTGAGCCCTGAATCCTTATGGTGTTTCACCCTGATGCCCTAAGTATAATCCCCTTTTCTGATAGGAGTTGATTTCAACATTGTGAATGGTAATAATAACAGGAATAGCTCATTGATTCAACATTCTCTACATATTAGTTATTTAACACTTTTCATGCATTTAAAGTAAACACTGATTCCACGTGGCTATTTTTTATATGCTTCAAAAAGACTAAGGCATTATTACATTGTTACATTACTGATGGTTGATTTGGGATCTCTTAGATTCTCCCATGTTTTCTTGTATATGTTTATATAACCTGTTCCCTAATTTAGTGTGTTTTTCTCTCCATTTGTATTGATATTTTACATTATTTTCATTGTCTTGATTAGTCTAATTTATTTTAATATAGCAGTGGCAATGTGAATTCCAATTTTATATTTTGAAGTTCTCATCATCTATCTTATTTATTGTGACCTAAAAGAAGTTTAAACCCAAGGATTCAGGATTGATAATTTTGAAGGGCTGTTCATCAAGGCCAAAAGTAGGGATGTGGCTGTGATTTTTTTTAATATGATAATCCTCAAAATTGTTGACCCATCTTAGGTTTCATATCTCTGCCTCCTTTTTCATAATAGTGATATCACTGATTAAGACTCAAAACACTTTAAAATAAAAATAATTTAATTATATGTATTACTAGTCTTTGATTTTCCTAGAAATGAACAAAGTTAGAGATTTTTTGGCATAGTTTTTTCTCTACTCTTTTTCTGCAGGTCTCAGTAAATTCAGTTTAATGAGAAATAATGTAAACTAGTTAATATGACAATTTATAATAACTTTTTCAATATAATATTGTCTGTTACTTCCTATTATGAACCCATCTCTTCTCTGTACCTTTAGAATACATTTGCTTTAATTTAGGCCTCTTGTCATTTTTCTAAGTTTTCTCACCATATATGGTAATTCAGTAACAGGCATCTTTGAGGTTTTAAACCTGGTGCCGTAGCCATGGTGGTTAGAAGCATAAACTCTAGAAACCAAATTCAAGGGCTTGAATTCCTTTTTTACTAGATATCAGTAGACCACTGACAAGTTACTCAATTTCTCTGTGCCTCGGTTTCTTATCTGTTAAGTGAGAATGACATGTTTACTCTCTTAGGGTGTAGTTAGGGGAAACATGAGTTCATACAAATAAAGCACTTAAAACACCGCCCAGCACGCAGAAGGGGCTATATCATCTGGTACTCAATAGCAAGGACCTTTCGCTCCAATGCCATTTGTACAAACCCCTTGTTTAGTATCAGTTGATTTCAACATTGCTAATAGCAATAATAATAATAGCTCTTTTGTTTAAAATTGTTTTCATATTAGGTATTTCATGCTTTTCCTGCATTTAAATCAAACAATGATCCCATGAGGCCATTTCGTTCTTTTCAATAACATTGAAACGGGAGCTTGGAAAGCTCATTTAACTTGTCCAATGCCAAGAACTGACCAAAAGGCCAGGATAGGAACCCAGTTCTCTAACTCGGAAGCCAGGCTCTGAATGTGACCCCTATTTCACTGAAAAAGACCAAAATAAAATACAAATAGCATTCATAAACTGTCCTCAACCTTTTTTCCCTCTTCATACTGAAATGTCGCCTTCCTGTTTTTGCTTCATTAATTGAATTTCGCACCTTATTTTCGCATTTTGAACCAACTGCCTTTATATTATTCACAACTTTTTGTCTGCTACTTGGGAGTCTTTTTCTTAAATTCCCCCCAAAAAACAAAACAAAGCAAAACAAAAAATATTTCTTTAGATTTCAGTATTATTTCCTGATCTCTGCCACTTTGTCCTTCTTTCCTGTTAATCATTGTATCGAATGTATTAATAATGAATAATTTTGTATAGAAAAAGAGTTCTTTTCTGAAAACCATTTTCAGCAAGATTAAATGTTGATATTTTTATTTCCTAAATGGAAAAAAAAATTGCACATGTGTGAAAAATGTCAGATGTACTTAAAGTTTTCTCCTTTTGCCCTTGATTTTCTGGCTAGCTTATCACAACTCTCGTAGAAAATGAAATTGTGTTTACCCCTGTACACTTGTTCTTCCAAGAGCAAGTTTATGCCCTGCCTAAATGTTAAACCCCTTTCACCATAATACAAAGCATATTGTTTATGAATTTTAAAATGTGAATTTTAATTAGACATGCTAGTAATATTTTGGAGGAAATATAAATCCTCAAGAATTTGCATAAAGACATAAAGCAGATATTTTTATTGAGCAATTAATGCTTATTCTAATCTGATTGTTTTGAGACTTAACACATGAGGGCAATCCTCTTTATTTCAAAATACTGCTCCTCTGGAAATATATACAGCTTTTGTTTAGAAAGTTTTTCTTAAAGATGTTTCTAGTTTTTCTAGTTTCCATTGTATCCCAGAACTTACTTACCTTATTTTGGTTATTATAAGATGAAGTATTGAAAGTTCATTGGAAAGAGAAGCCATGAGCTTTTAATTAACAGTCCTCAGTATTCGAATGTATTCCTCTGGTTCACTTTGGAACTTTTGTCATTTTGACACAATTTCCTTAACCTCTTTTAACAATTATTTTCTCAATCTGGCATAATTTCTTTTGTGTTTGATTTGGCATGGATCCCGTAATGTAAATTAAGTCCTATCATCATCCAAATGTAAATTAAGTACTATCATCATCCACTAAGAAATGCTCAGAGTCAGAGTGGTGGAGTGTGATTTATATTTGGAACTTAATTCCATATAGAGTACTAGTGACATAAATGGTCATGTCTAGATACTGGCTATATGTGGTATATTCTAATATATAGTACCAGAAAGCAAGTGGGCTGTCTGCTATTGACCATGGCTAACAATTGTTGAAGCAATTAATAACTGATCATATTCTATTGATATGAAAGATGCTATTTTCATTCTCTACGTCAACCAAACCTTAGATGTCATATATGTTTTGAGAACTAGATAAAAATAATGCCATGAAATGATCTAAAAAGAATCCAGGAAGGAAACAAAAAATTGAAATACATTTTCAAAATAGTCAAACTGATTTTAGTAACTGGTGTAAAATCTTTTGAAAACAATTTAGACACATTGAAAAGATGCAAATACTTTTGGAAAAGCCAAGTCAGCTCCTTATTTTGTCTGCCTTGCAGTTGGGCTGGTTTTTGCCTTCTCCTCCCTTCACCAGGCGTATTTGCTCCTATGACAGCTTGTCTTGAAAAAGAAGCATGTAAAAATCTTTGAGAGTTTTACTGTATAGAAACTAGAACAGGCCTGCATTGAATGGTCTGGCACTAATTATGGAAGCATGAACCCCTACCCCCACCCCCACGCTCACACTCCCTCACACCTTTCCTTATTTTCTTCTATTCAGGAAAATTAAACTACATTACTATGTTTTATACCCTTAATAAAGTTAATGCAACGTCACCTGAACACATTTTGAATTTTTTTAACTTGAACAATTGGGAACTAACTTTCCATGCCTCCTAACAAAATATTCCCTATATACTTCTGGGTTTTACTTTTACACAGAGTTTGTATTTCGGATGAACACATCTTCTCTCAGAGGTTTGTAAGGAACATACATGCAATAGGTACATTTCCTCCAACTCCAAACCGCAAAGGTTTAGTTTGGAAATAGCAAGCGAATTGCCATTTTATTGGATAACATTGACTAAATTGGTTCAAATATGATGGTTTAATTTTTTTTATTCTTTCAAACCCCTATTTTTTGTGTGTAATTCCCCCTCACCCCCCTCCCCCTGCCTAGACCTGGTTAACCGATTCTGCGAGCAGGTCCTCAACTTTTTGCTTTGTCCCTACTTTCCTGTCCTAGCCCCATCTTCCCCCGGTGTCGACTCCGTCCCCTTGCAGCGCACAGGCAGCCAGCATGGCCCACAGAATGCCGCCGCGGCCACCTTCCAGAGGGCCAGCTACGCCGCCGGCCCAGCCTCCAATTACGCGGACCCCTACCGACAGCTGCAGTATTGTCCCTCTGTTGAGTCTCCATACAGCAAATCCGGCCCTGCTCTCCCGCCCGAAGGCACCTTGGCCAGATCCCCGTCCATTGATAGTATTCAGAAAGACCCCAGGTGGGTAAAAACCTTTTTCTTTTCCCTATGATGTCTAAAGAGGTTTCGTAACCTCTTTAGGCATTTTTTATTTATTTATTTATTTAATATCACGTTGCATTCATGTCACTGGCTGAGGATGAAAGAACTGGCTTTCCTTGGGTTTTGTACTGTTTTGTTTGATTTGGAGGATGGGTATTTACGATGAATCTCCAGTATCTTCTTTGGTTCAACATCAAAAAATAAAGATGATCTTTTGATCAGAAAGAGTGTCTGTAGGTGCTTGAGGTGCAGCGATTTGGTAAGATGTAGGAAAGACCAAGCCCTCTTTAATGCAGTGGAAACTGCGGATTGAAGATGATATCATTTGACTTTCACATATCATGGTCTGTGCATTTTATTGTCTCACTGGAAGCATGCTTTGTCACTAGGTGTATTTCTGTTATCAGATTGTAAAGGGGTATACCTACAAAGTTATACTAAAACTGAAAATTGAGACGTTCCATATTTCTTTCATTTCTCTATATCTGAAAACAAATACTAAGATGAAGTTGTCTGGGGAGTGATAAAAACTTGAAGATAATGTATTAAAGAAATTGTTATTGAGGTGTGTTTCTTTTTCACTTTCTTTATTCCAACAGTGGCAAGGGATTTAGTGATTCTACTTCTGAAGTTGGGCTTGAATCCCCTTAGAATTAAATGATGTTTGGCTCACAGCCATTGGATTTATGCTGATAGAGTCCCATAAATATATATCTGCCTCTATGAATATTACAGATAAATGTCAGATTTCTGGAAGGGCAGGTGCCTTGATGCTGGTGGTGTACTCAAAATTCCTCTCAAGGCATTTTCACTGACAGACCACGCAAGTTCTCAAGTTCCTGTGTACTGTATTGAGAGGGTTACATAGATTCTTTTGCAAAAATAAATCACTTCTATAAACATAAAAAGCAAAATGGGATCATTTTACAGTATTTCTTTGAGATAGCTACTTTAGCACAATTCAAACCTGTTTGGAGGTTCCACATTAAATATTGCATTTAGTATAACCTCTACTGTAAAAGTGAATTGTAGTAAGTGTTTACCGGTAAATACTAAAAATCAGAAGTATGCTTACATTTACAATGCACAGTGTCCTGGTTATCTAGGTTTTCAATCTCAACAGCGGTCTTTATAATTACTGGTCTTGAAATCTGCCCCCAATCCTTAAGTATTCTCGGTATGTACAGCTAGAATATTCTTCAGAAAACACCTCAACACACTCTATTCTTAAATGATTTTTCTTGACATGCTACTGAAAATGTATAGAAATAGAATAATAGTAAACTCTTAAGAAGTGCTAAAATAGAAACATACATAATAGAATTGGCATTGTTTGCATTTAACATTGTATTTTGAGAATAAACATTTTATCTCTGATAGAAAGGTTTTTAATTTTCATATTAAGGGAATTTGGCTTAATAAGAAACCAAATTTATGTTTCTGTAGCTTCAGCCTAGCCTCTGTATTTTATACACTGTATTAAATGCATTTTATTTTACTAAATGGCATATCCTTTCCATTTTATATTACTGTCACTTTTATAGCCTTTTTCCTTCTCTCATTGTATTGTCACGGCTCTTACCTTTTCAAGTTATGGATTATGTCACTTATATTTATTGAGTGCCCAATATAAACCAAAAGAGAAAAACACCGATAAGAAATGTTAGAAGGAAAAAAGAATATCGGCCACTAATATTTTGTATATGTTAAATTTATATGCAAATAACTGTTATATGAATTACAAGTTCAGTATATTCAGGAATACTAGGCTTTGGCCATAAATATGTGTTAATTTTGAAAAATTCATACCATTATTCTAAGCTCAGACCTACAGAAAAAATAAACAAAACCAGTTCTGGAATCAGAACTGGATTGTTGTGGCTTAATATAAAGGAGACTAATTGTCTGGCATCATATGAAATATATGGAGTATAAAAAACAATAATGCCTTTCTTGTAGGGTTTTCTTAAAATAAAGGAATATGTTCAAAGTGTTCTCATTTAATGGAGAGACATGCCAAATTTGAAATTCATATTCAAAATATATTACTTAAGACAAGATTTTTGCATTTTCCTTCAAATAATGAGTTTTGATTCTTCCTAGGTGAATATTGCTAAACTAGGGTGTTTAACTTCTAGGGCTTATAATACAATTATTTATTTTGGCAGTATGGCTTATGAGTTAAACTTTTTCAGTCTTTTGACTTTGTTTAAGCTTCTGAAATATGCATACATATACTTAGGAGAATTTATTAAAGTTTTGTCATTAAACGCCAGACCATGTAAGCCCCTTTGCCATTACAAACATATGATCATAGCACATTACAGTCTTCAAAGTATGTTTACTTGCCTCTGTGATGTAATCCTCCTTTGTGAGAAGAAATTAAGTGCCTTAAATAAATGGAGAATCAGAAGGCTAAAAGACTTCAAGATCACATTGCAACCAGGTGGGTACAGAGGCTAGCATCTTTATTTTTAGCACGCATTGAATCCACACTAGGGCACATGTTGCCATGAATATTTTTATTTATTTACAAAAAGAAAAAGGAAAGAATATGTTTACATCTTTTATGATTTTTTCAGAGGATGGTTGGTAATACTGAATATCTGTGTGTAGGGTTGAAAAGAATGAAGTAAATTGCACAAATTGTCTAAGAAGTGCTAGCATCTCCAATAATTGCTTGTTGGATGTTTGGTGTTTGTTGTATTTTTCCTTTCTTTTCTTTTCTGATATCTATCTCCTTCTTATTGCAGAACAGTATATTTTCTCTATTAAATACTTTTAGTATCATTCAATGAGAAGTTTTCAAGCAAATGCTGCATTTTAAAATGCGAATTTGAAGTCGTGATAACCCCAATTCAGGCATTAGACTTGAAACCAGAAAATCCCTGTTAGCTTTCCGTTACTCTAAGCCATAGGATACGAAAGGATTGGTTCTACAGGGTTGGATTTTTCTTGTTGTTGGTAGCTCAGTCGTATGGATTGTGGCAAAACTTTGGTCCTTTCACTTTTAACTGGTCATCGTGCATTCCAACAAACAAAGCACAAAAATCTTTTATCCAAAGAGATGGTAAAACCCAACATCCTTTTTAAAGTCAGCAATCACTGGGAAAATGGTTTTTTAGACACATAAAATTAATTTTATAGTCACATTTTCTAAAAAGTTTAAATATGAATCTCTTAAGGATTGTTACTGTCTCTAACACATTTTTTGGTGCTACACCAAATATTGAGTTCTATTGTTTTTAAACATGTAAGTCAAATATAAATCCTAAATTATATGAAGATGTATCAGTGGTATTGGTATGATAAGTCATAATAGCATTCTTATTTTTGGAAACTTAATTGATGAAATAACTAAAAAAAAAATAAGGCAAGACTGATATATCTGGGTATACTATAAATGTTCTTGTCTATAAAATAAGAAAAGTTATGACTAAGACATTTTACTGATATAATTCAATGTGTAAATGGTAGCAGTGATAGCATGTTTTAATCATGTTCAATTAATCTCTTTTTAGGCTATTGTAATCCTGGATGTACACTATCTCAAGAGCAATTTTTCAAACATGCTAAACGTGATTTACAATAAAACTCTATCGTCTTTTCTGTTATTCAGCATAACAGAGAAATATACATAATGGCACATTTGTAGTGCTCATATTGGACCCAGATTAGCAACTGCATTTTCAGTTGGCTCTATCAGACCCATATTCCATGGAGTTGTTTTGTTTCAAGCTACAATATTTGACCAATAATGTAAAAATATGCACTTTGAGGAATTATTTGTACATTTCTACTATATTTTATCTGCTATTTAGAGATACTACCAAAAGTTATTTTATTGTTGGACATTACACTATTAATATTATTAATAGATCTCATTAATGAATATTACATATAAATATTTTATCATTAGATAAACCTCCCTGAGTAAAAATGCTTTCCAAATGCTGTTTTTTCATTGTTTACCTGTTCATAGGCATGCTGGAGAGTGTGCACGCGCTCGTATTTAGCGAATTGAATGCTCAGAAAATAAAATGTGCTATAAAAGTGCTTTTAAAAAGGTGAAGATTTGAAGACTGTTTTTAAAATCTTAAAGTTTCAACAGTATTAAGTAACTTAAGTTATTATGTAACTTAAGTAACATGGCTGAAGTGTTTGCAATAAACCACATATATATATTTTTTTCATAGTCCAGTTCTCTTGGGTGATGAAATTCTGGGGAGTTTGCTTTTAACTGCAAATGCTCAATAATCATTTCTTTAACTGTGGAAATGTCAGAGGGGAAAAATATAGGATTCGCAATTTAAAGACTCTCAGAGTTTGAAGAGCCTTGGAGGTCATTTATCAATTAGGCTAATAGCAAGCCCTACATATGGCCATTCCACCTCTGTTTGAATATCTCTAGCCATGGGCCACTCACCATCTCTTGAACCATTTATTTTCTTTGAATAATTCAAACTGTATACATCAATTTATATTGATACAACAATCTGCATCTCTTATAAGCTCATTCCCTGATCTCGTTTCTGACCTTTGAAATTACATGAGAATATGCCTATACCTTCTTCGAAGGATAGCCTTCAGACAGTTACTATACCTCTCACCAAGGTCTGGGACTTATGTTCTTAGATAAAGGCTAGCTGCAGTTGTTCCATGAGCTGTCATTTCTGGCCTGTAGTGGCCATTCTCCCTCCCAATTCTGTCTCGCTCATCAGCAGCAAGTGTAGAAAGAGAACAAGTGTTACCTTGGGATAACCTGGGTTCACTGTAGATTTTCTTGACAGTAAGATGACAATATTGTTAATACCAGTGTCAATGATAATGATAATAGTTACAATTAATTAAATAATGTGTTCTGTGCTTAGTGTTAAACCTTTTATATTATTTAATTTAATCCTCCTAACTCATAACAACATGAGTTTTTATAATGCCTGTTTTACATATGGGGAAACTGAGGCTCAGAGAGCTGGAAACTGAACCCAAATCTGACTGACTTCTAATCTTATGCTTCTAATTACTATGAATAGTGATACCATTCTTAGCTGTAGAATCTAACAAAATGCCAAGTATTTTTACATGTGACTTCTGCAAGTCAGTTATCCTTACCCTTAATTTTCTTTTTACCTTAAATGAGGGACTTTACATTCCCTTCTTGTGAGGTGATTCCATTATTTGATGCCACAGAAATACTTTCTGGGTCCCAGTTTTGTTGTCCAGTATAACTAGCATAACAACTGCTCCACGTCTCTTGGAAATTGGAAAGTCAGACACGTATGTCCTCAGAGAGATTTTATCAAGGCATGGCTAGAGCTGGCCACAGGACAGAGCCCTGTAGCCCTCATTGCTATGGACCTGTCACTCCAGGTCCATCTGAGGACACTAAATATGTTCTAGATGACTTTTCTCTGGAATATTCTAGGGTGAGCTCTGCAGACATGATGGCCTGAAAACAGCTTCACTCTTTAAGGAGCTTTCATAATTATATCACAGAGAAAGGTACATCCGCAAATGACCATGATGCTTTGGGGAAATAAGACAGGTGTGACAAAAGAAGTACCCAGGAAAGGAGTTTCAGGGATGGCACAAACCATGGAATAGATGGTATTTACATGGGAAAAAAGAAGAGATAACACTTTCCACACAACATGACCAGTTGAAAAGAAGAGAGGGCTGGAAATGGAGCAGGAGAACCAGGTTGAAACACTCAGGCCCGGTGAAGGCAGAGGCTGTGAGAAGATAAGAAGGACCCAGCAGCAGCCCGGCCGGGGCATCCCCTGTTGGGAGGCCTGGAGTCGAGGGGACCTAGTGAGGGCCACAGCGGGCGCAGGGAACAGGGAGGAGGGAAGGTGACAGCTTGGCCCTCACAGCCAAGAGAGAGGATTGGAAGATGGAAGAGAAGACTTGACTGCAAAAGGATTCTTTTCATTTCACAAAAGCCTCCTTTTCAAGAGTCCTTTCATCAGTTGTAAGGAAAACATACACATATTGTGTGTGTGTTCACACACAGTACTTGTCTATGCTAATATTGATTTTTTTCCATACCCAGAATACTGTTTTGCCTCCTATCTTTGAAACCACTTGGATGAGTAAACAATTGTGTTTCTAAAAGAACAACTCATCTCCGGTACTGCACCCCCACCTCTTTTATGCTAAAGCGGTCTCTGGCGTGGGGCCTCCATGGCATTGTGTGGTTAAGAGTGATGAAAGGTGGGCAGTCATGACTGATGTGTGTCTGCTCCCAGACTACTTATTAGTTCATTAATTAATTAACTGATTGATAGAGTTATCAGTTGCAATGGTGGGAATCTTTGTTTTGTGCTTCCCTGGTGTACAGACTGTTCTCTAAAGACCCAGACCTTTCCCTCCCCTCAGTCCGATGGGCTATCAGTAAAACAGACTGTACCCAGGTTCAGAAGATGAGCATTTAGCTCACACCTGGCCCAAGAACTGACAAGCCATGGGCCCCCACTTACTAGCTAGGCCTCCGGGTGTGTGGAGGAGTCTGCAAACCCAAGTCCAAGCTCTCTAAAGCGTTCTATGTGGATTCTGGACTTCCCTGCATCATTTGGGGCAAAAGCCAAATCCAGGCTGGCTAGGGCCAACATACAGAAGCAAAAGCTAAGTGTACCTCTTGTCCTTCTCATTATAGTTCACCGTCCTTCACACATCCAGTCGATAAGTCCTCCCCACTTATCCTCTCTGGAGGTGGCTCTGGTAGTCTTTCTTATGTCTGATCTCCATCGTGAAGACAAGAACCGAGATGTCCTTGGTCACTTAACTTGCATCTCTAATACTTAGGAGTGGGTCTATCATATATGCTTATAATATCTTTCCAGAACTTTCTTTTTTAACCTTTCTCCCTAAAGCCAACTACACTCCCTGTTCCAGGAACAGAGATATTTTCTTTCCCCCGAATGAAACCAACTGAGAAGTTCCATACTGTAATTAAATTATCATGAAATCATTACTAAATAGGCTTATTGGAAAGACTAAATCTGATGATATCATCTACTATCCAGGGTATCTTGGATCGATACAAGGCAGAGCTCTATGAAATTTCAAGCACCTTTAGTCTTAATTTAATAATGCCAAGTACTGTGATAACAAATAAAAGTGGTTAGAATTTTAAAGGAACAGTATATTGAAATGTCAAGTAAATCATATAATTATTTTGTCACACTGTTATTACACTTAAGTGTACAACTTCAGCTAGTAGTTCATATTCCTTCCTGCTTCACGGTTAATCTCCGTAGCCTTACTGATGACCTTGTGTGTGATGTATGTGTGATGTGCCTGTGTTGTCTGTGGGATTTAGATATTCTCATACTGGAAAGAGGGTGGGATCTTACAGGTCAAGTTGTTCTTTGTACCATTTTGTGATGAAGCAGATATCAAAGACTACAAGCAAGAAAAAAGATCCTTGGTAGATGGCAGAAGTATCTCTCTCTCTTCATTTTCATTTGAAAGAAATGATCAGAATGTCTAAGAGCACAAAGTATAAATATTAAAAATGGTGCCCCTTAGAAATAAGCTGAGAACCAAAAACTAGGGAGCCTCTTTCCCTGCAGTCTCACAGATGATTAGAGAGGCCTGGAAACCCAGAGGGGGAGCTCTGAAATCTCAATGCTCCAGTTGATGTACAAGTTTTATTTAAAATCTGTGTACTTCCATTCATTTCCCACTTGATATCTTTTAGTGTTATGGAAAGTGGTTTTGAAGGAATCACAAGAAGATTTTGTGCTACAAAAGGAATCAAAGGAAGGTTTTGTGGGTCCAATGTTATATGAGATTATAAAAATGAAGGAAAACAGATTGATACCTACAAGTGGGAGCCCTCACCAGCAAAAGGGGAAACCAAGAAAATTCAGGCAATATATATATACACCCAATATATATGGGTGTATATATATACACATACACTCCTAATCTATGTGTCTCATATATGTGACAATAAGCCAATTCTGTTGCCTGAATTTTCTTGGTTTCACCTTTTGCTGGTGAGGGCTCCCACTTGTAGGTATCAACCTGTTTTCCTTCATTTTTATAATCTCATATAACATTAGACCCACAAAACCTTCCTTTGATTCCTTTTGTAGCACAAAATCTTCTTGTAGCACATATACAAATATCTAGGTGGCATATAGATAACAGATACTGTGTGTGTATATATGTACATGTATGCATATGTAATATACACATATATTGATATATACACA
This sequence comes from Cheirogaleus medius, assembly GCA_008086735.1. NCBI lineage: Eukaryota > Metazoa > Chordata > Mammalia > Primates > Cheirogaleidae > Cheirogaleus > Cheirogaleus medius. The sequence continues at coordinate 23,691,584 of VBSM01003039.1, forward strand.
TAATCTGTTTATTGGCCCTGCACACACTTATCCAGAGATAAGATCTGCACAACTTACATAAGCACAGGGTTGTTAATGCTACAAAGAATGCACAATAACAAAATATTGATCTTCCTTCTAGTCTATTTATCAATGTTCATAGGGTGTTAAAAACCAAAAATATAAATTCATAAAGTTAAACAAATGCAAGAGTTGTCTTCTTTACAGAAATATAAATCAGTCACAATAGCTATAAAATTTTTGAAAAGCACACTTCTGGTTGTATGTTTATGTATTTAATAGGCATCCACGTAGCTATGTTCAACTTTTTGAAACCATGCCCTGTTGAAGGTACTCTATGCTTTTCAGAGAGTTTGGCCAGTTTCTAACTAAAAGAACTTCCCACCCTTATTCTCTGATATATGCTACTATGGAAAACCTATTTCACTGGTAACATATCTGTTAATCCATCCTCAAAGCCTTCCTTGTTCATTCTACCACAAGTGAAAATCTGAAATCCCGTTTGGTCATTTCATGTACAAACCAGTGTTGGTATTTGGCTTGTTGTCATAACTCCCTTTTCTTCACCATCTGACTTTCAATATTTAAATGAGGACAAAAATGGAGCATTCAAAACACTTACTGTCTTACAAGACAGGGTGTAGTTGACTGTCAGTGTTTAACTAATGGAAATTAATTTCCATTGCTTCTTGAGATGTTTTGCAGCTAATAGTGCTCATTAATTTAAAGGTACTGACCTTGATAGAGAGAAAATTAGCATTTTATAGTAAGAAAAAATACATATTAAATGGAAATTCCATTGCTCATGATACATTACCGCTTGGCAAGCCTTATAACTTAATTCTTTCATCCACTGAAGATCATGTTCAACTACTTTCACTGGGTTGCTGAAACAAGTGTACTTTAGCAGCCACTTAATTCTGTCAAGAAGACAACAAGGAGGAGAAGGAGGAAGGGTAAGAAGAGAAAGGAAAAGAAAGAGAAGAAGCCATCCAGTGGGAAATTCAGTGGGCTGTGCTCCTGCACACAGAGGGTTTTATGTACTAATGTACATTGAAGAGTGAGATGAAAGAAGTATCCTCTCTTTTTCATTGTTTTGCCTTCTTAATTTTCTAGGGACATTTCAACATATGATTTGTTCTTCTAATCTGTCTATTGTTTAAAATTTCATACTGGAACATGGCCCAGGGACCACCACTTTGGGGGCCTCTTTGGAGGTGAAGCGCCACACTAATGAAGCTGGAACTATGTTTGATAACTGGGAAATTTGCAAGAACATCCCCAAGTAAGGGCCTCCATGCACCCTGTACAGCTGTTCTGTACTGAAGGATGCCACAATGAGACTCTAGGGTGGTTCCCCCAACTTTGAAACTCAGCCCAGAGGTTCCCAACATTTTTGGAATTCAAACACTGGCTCTACATCAGAAGATACATGAGATGCCAGCATATGGTATGCAGGTCTTTACTTTGCAAAGGATCTCCTCCAGCCACTTCTTAATACACAGGAAAGGGGGAATGAAATAGCCTTGGAATATTGGACAGTCTTATCAGTTGAATGAAAGGGACCTTGTGAAAAAAGTAAAGTTGGTTACAGACAGGTGTTTGAATATCATTGATTTAAAAGCCACAATGAGGGAACAGTCACTTCTCTGAACAGATGAGTAATGTAAAATTGGCTTAAAATACTCAGAGAATGTGAAAAAGAAATCCTGGCTTTTTATCTTAATTAATTTACCTGTGTATACTGTTTGGAATGTGTTTTCTGAATGACTAGAATTATATTTCTTCTAAACATTTTCAAGTTCTTCAAAGTGGTGATAATATTCAAAATCGTAATCATTTCTGAAAACTCTCCCAATAACTAGCATTCTGTGTAGAATTAACAGGCATACAGTTTGTGGTAGCAAACCTCCAGGATGGCTCTCAATGGCTCATCTCCTTTGTGTCATCCCCTCCCATGCACTGGCCCATATGACCAGTGGAGTACTGCAGGAGTGACAGTGTGTGGCTTCTGAATGCAAGGAAGCAAGGTCAGCATCCTAAGGACACTCACGCCTTGTGCAGAGGAGCCAGCTTGCCCCCAGGAGTGAGCCCTTTCAAGCAAATCCCCCAACGCCAGTAGAGTCTTTGGATCTTGCAGTTTAGCTCCCAGACATTGTGGAGCAGAGACGATCATCCCCACTGTCCCCTGTCTTGGATCCTTGCACAAAGAAACTATGAGATAATTAATGAAGATTATTGTTTTCAGCCATTAAATTGTGGGATGATTTGGTATGCCTAATCTGACTGGTCGTCTCACCAAAGCTATCAATTTTCCCTTCCGGTATCTTCTGTGAAATTCCTTTTACCAAATAACTCAAAAGGTTAAAACAACTCAAATGTCCAGAGATGAAAGAACAGATAAGCAAAATGTTGTATATAGTATACATAAGGTGGAATATTATTCAGCCTTAAGAAGGAAGGAAATTCTGACACATGCTAAGACATGGATGAACCTTGAAGACAATTATGCCTTGAAGAAATAAACCAGACACAAAAGGGCAGATACGTTATGATCCAGTTATACGAGGTACCTATACTAGTCAAATCCAAGAGACGACAGAAAATAGAATAGTGGTTATCAGGGGCTGTGGGGAAGGGGGAATGAGAAGCGAGTGTTTAATGGATACAGAATTTCAGTTTGGAATGATAAAAATAAGTTCTGGAGTTAAAATGGTTAAAATGGTGAATTTTATGTTATGTATATTTTACTACAATATAAAGAAAAGAAGAGAGCTGGCTATAGGCTGGCCAGGCAGTGCTTCTTATAGATGGAAACCCCAGCTATATAGAAGCACGAGAGATGGAGGCAGGATGAATGGAAGGCCAGGTGGATCTTGAGCAGGACTCCTTTCAGAAGAGCACCTCGCATGACTTTGCAGGAAGCTCTAAAGCCCACCTTTAAGGAGAACATACACGGTATCCTATCTCATTTATTACCTGCCAAATATGTAAGTTCTTTAATCGCTTGCCCACATTTTCTCAAGATCAAATAAAAATAACATTATTAATATCATAATAACCTATTAATATTATATTACCTAATATATTAACTAGAAGACTCACAATAGTGAATGCAAAGTTGCTTTTTAAAAATTTTATTTTTAATTGACACATAATTGTATATATTTATGGGGTGCAGTGTGATGTTTCAATACATTTATACATTGCATAATGATCAAATCAGAGTAATTAGCTTATCCTTCATCTCATTCCTTTGTGGTGAGAACATTCCAAGTCCTCTCTTCTAGTTATTTTGAAGTATACAGTACAAAACTGTTAACTGTAGTCACCCTACTGTGCAATAGGACACCAGAATTTATTCCTCCTATCTGCAATTTTGCACCCATGGACCAATCTTTCTGCACCCCCTCACCTAAAGTAGTTTTAGAAATAGGCAGTCACTGTTTTGGACCCTGAAAACTTTTGTGTAGGGGAAATGAGATAGGAATATTAACTAGAAAATAAATAGGAAATAGTCATATTTAAAATGATCTAAACTGAAAAATAGATCAAATTTAAATAAAAGCTAACTGCAATATTTTATTAAAAATTACGCTTAGTAACTGATTATGCCAGCTACCACATAATTATATATATTAAACCTCAGGCATTCCTACTGTGCCTTTTGCTTGTAAAGTCAAAGTTCTATTTCATGATTTGTACTGGGGTTAATTTCCCCACACACTGAAGATGAAGGCAGTCACGCATACCTCAGAGGCTGTAACTCAGAAAGCTTTCAACCAATGCAAAGAAAGAAGACAGAAAAAAAATCCCGTTTCTTCCAGGAACCAATAGTACTCCTGCTCCTATCTCCTCCTGACAAAGAAGTCTGCTATATTTCAAACCAGGCTCTGTTATATTAGTAAAGAACTCATTAAGAAAAGTGGCAATTAACATCTATACTGCAATAAAAGTGCTTCTGACATTAAAGAAGAAAATACAAAGCATGGGCTTTTTTGGATAAATGGAAATGTTTCTGCAGGGCGCCTTGCAGTATATTTGCTGTCCTTTGTTTTGAAGATGACTGAAACATTAACACATTTAAATTTACCATAAATCAGCTTGAAACTAGTAGACCATGTTGCTAATATGGTAAAAGTGGCCGCTACGAACACAAACACTGTGTGTGTCGGCCAATCAGTGAGTGTGCACGTATACACACGTGCGCACACACCAGGCTGGATCTGCTCTGCATACGTGATTTTGAACCCTTGCTACCTATAAATTTTCATTTTTAGAAAGGGGAGGAGTTTCTGTTAGGTTATCGTACCCTGTTGATTTAATAAAAACGAAGACAAAATAGGCAACATATGACCAGACTCTATGTACACCCACATGTGATGTGCATATCATTCAGGGTCCTGCCAGCTACAGAAGTGCCTGTATATAACGTGCTACACTAGCTCATTCACTGCAATAACACTTACAATTGCAAGGAATGAAAATTCACTCTGGTTATCTCAGTCAATAGGAGCTTGTTGTAAGGTTCCAGAGTGGTATGAAAGAGACAGGAAACTGTTTCAGCAGCCTCAGCCAGGCGGGTCTCATTGAAAACCAGATCACGGTCCTGGACACCAAAGCTGCTTTGGGGCTGCGGCAGGAACTCCGAGCGTGGCACGGAGGATGGAGCGTTTCTTGGGCCTGTTGCAGAACCTTGCAGCGTGGGGTCTCAGCCACTCTGCCCCTGGCCCTGCCACCCCCCTCTGACCTCTGACCTCCTCTTCCTCCTCCTCCTCTCAATCTTGTCTCAGAGCTCCGACTACCAGGGCTTCTGTCCCCGTCCTCTCTGTCCCTGCGTCTCTCTCCGATTGTGTTACTCTGCAGCGCCTTGAATTCAAACTTAATGGAGAGGTGTTCGGGGCTGAATTCTGTCCCCCAAATTTACATGTAGAAGTCTCAACCCCAAGTAGCTCATAATGTGGCTGTATTTGGAAATAAGGACTTTAAAGAGGTGATTGAGTTAAGATGAGGCTCTTAGGCCAGGCCCTAATCCGACAGAGGTGGAAGAGACACCAGGGATGTGCTTGCACAGGAAGACCTTGTGAGGACAGTGAGGATTTGGTCACCTGCAGGCCAAGGAGAGATGCCTCAGGGGAAACAAAACCTGCTGGCACTTTGATCATGGACTTCCAGCCTGCAGAACTGTGAGAAAATAAATTTCTGTTGTTTAAGCACCTAATTGGTGGCATTTTGTTACAGCAGCCCTAGCAAAGTAACCCAGGAGGCTATGTTTGGAGCCGTGAGCGGGTGTCCAGGATGAAACATGCTGGGTGGAGCTCGCTCATCAGGCTGCCTTGCCTGCCAGCCCCTCACAGAGCTGCCTTTGGGTCGGCGGGAATCCTGGTGGCTTTCTGCACTAATCTACACATTTGTGTCCACGGAGGGGTAGGGGGGGTAGGGGGGGTGTTGGGGGTGTAATAACCCCCCGAGAAGGCCCAGAGGGTGGCAGATTGGCTGGACATTTTATTCATATAGATGTACCTTTTCTGAAGATAAATTTTGTATAGTGTTTGGAATTTAATGTGAAAGTCAACATATATATATATATATATACACATACACATTGGTCTGCTATAAATTTGAAAAGGCTGTGTAGGTTATAGAAAATGAGATTAGAAAAAAGGGTGATTTTACTCCTTTTCCATATAAATCATTAAATATGAATAAAACAACCTAATATAATAAATCACTACTGCTTTGATAAATTGGACTCTTGTGGGAATGAAATGTTTTCTATAGAATAAGAATCACTGTCTTTTCTATTTCATTCCTTCAGTTTTAAGGTCACTGAAATAAAGTAGTCATATTGTGCTTTAAAAATTGCCAACACTAGAATGAGTGAAACGTAAACTTGGTAGCACCTTCTCTAGATCCTTGCTGTGCAGTGAGGTCCTGAGACCTGGGTGCTGGTTAGACATGGAGAATCCCAGACCACGCCTCATGCTGCCTGAGCATCTACATTTCAGCAAGAGCCCTAGATGATGTCTGTGCACATTAAAGTCTGAATCACTCATTCTACAGTCAGACACATGCCTTAACTACCACATGTAGTTTATTGCAGATGTTAGAAATCAACATATGACATTAAGACATTATTACTCCTATTTGATCCTGTAAATGTGCTTGTTATTATATTGTAATATCAATAGCATAATAAGGCACTAGGATCATTTGACTGTTGCAGTCCTAGAATTTCCTCCTATTTGATCAAAAGTCTGAATGTGAGAACCCAGGTGTTTAATACAGTTGATAATGTGATCTATGAAATTTAAACTCACTTTTCAAAATGGTACAGTGTAGATTTTTAAAGACATAACTTACTTCTTAAAAATTTTCCCATAGTGTCTATCCCCTTTTAAAAAGTCAAAATTTTCAGCTTGCTTTTCAGAGGTTTAGAACAATTCTTTCCCCTTCCTTATCCCCTGCTGATACCTTGAATGATTCTTTTTTTCTCCTACTGAGCCTTTCTCAGCTCGCTGAGGGGACCGGGACTAATGGTGCCATAATTGCTCACCCCTGCTGAAAACCATACTTCCATCAGACCCACTGGAATAGCCACATCCAGTCTACTCTGATTGACTTCAGCTGGTAGCATCCCCCTCTAGCTGGAGATGCCTCAACATGGACGGTGGACCTAGAGAGGCACTTCAAGCTATGTTGTCAACAACTGGGATGGTGCATTTTGTGAGCTCTTTAACGAACAGGTGGTTGCTCCTTGGAGCATTCAGCCATGCACACCTCACCATCACACAGACAGATGCACAACCATTCACTGCAGCCAAAGTGCATCCCAGGTGATGCTTCCACATCCCCTTGTGGCTTGGAGCTCCTTGCTAGAAATGTGGAATCCCAGCCCCTACCTCCATGCACCCCTCTACTCACCAGCTGATCAGAATCTGTTTTAACGTGAACCCCCAGAGGTGATTCGTTTCATTGAAGTTTAAGAAGCTCTGATCTGAAAGTCAGTGTTGCCCAATCCTTTTCCTTCTGCCTCATTACAAAACGCCCTAACATTTGTCACACACTGTTATGGAATTTAGCACCCTCTGTCTCAGGCTGAGCTGTCAGGGAGCAAGGGATTGGTGGGGTGCACACAGCTCATCAGAGCCCTTGTGTGGGAGGAGAGGGGGAGTCAGACACACCCAGGAGGCAGCAATGATGCCCGCTCTGCCCTCAGGGTGACTCAGGGGTTTAGATAGGATTTGAACCCCTTAACTTATAGCCCAGCAGTTTCCAGGCTGAGGTGTGTGCCCCAGGGGGAGGGGCGCTGCAATCAGTTTCAAGATGCTCATCTTCCCAGTGTCTATCTGCTCTTCTCCGAATCTCCTCTCCACATCCTTTCACAGTTTCTCTCCAGCCTCTTCACAGAAAAAGGCCAGCCTCTCACTCCTCCAGAACCTCGCTGCATATTGACATGAACTCAGTTTCTCAATTCTTGCATCTATAAAAACCAAAGATAGAAATGGATTGATACCAACTTGTCTCATTCTAGCAATAAGTAGCATTCATCCATGGACACATAAACTAATTTTTAAAAACCCACACTCACTCATTCAAAGATACATTTTCAACAAAATTATGTTTTATGTTTCATAGTTGCATATCAAAACTTGTATGCTTTAATAATTGTATGTGTTTTAATCAGTTGTATATTAATACCCATGATGATAACTCAATCCAAAAGAAAAAAATTAACAGCTTTAGGGTCACAGGAAATGAAGGATATGTATATATGCATGAATGCGTATGTGTGTTGGTTTAATGCAATATCAAGGCACTGTATTTTGATCTATATATGATTATTGTAGAGAGAAAAACCATGGAAATTCCCTTAGCAGCTGAGAGTGTTTCATAATCTAAAATCTACTGGGTCAAGCTCTGAGCCTTTCATTAAGCCTGCAAAGGAAAATAAAACTTCTGAAGCATTCCATTAGGCTTGACCTTTGAACCAGTTTCTCAGAAATAAGAAAGGGAGTGGAGAGTCTGAGCTCTCCTTAAACACCAGTTCAGGCAAAGAGGGTTGTTCTTGCGCTACAGACTTTGATTCCCATTTAAGGCTTTCACTCTTTACAAAAAAGGATAATGCATTAGGTTGAAAGCTGGAAAAATTAAACTTGGCCTTGAGTTTTCTGAGAAATCAGCACCCATTTCTTAGCAAATTCCAGAAGCAAACTATTTTAGCCACAAAACAGTTTCTTTCAATTAATACACAGCAAATAAGGATGTCTGGAGTCCCTTTTAAACAATGGGCCAACTATACACTTTCCCATCCTGTTACCCCTCCACGCTCAATGGCACACTGTGCTGGAGGTGGCAGGTTGCCCTCAGGCTGAGAAAACTTGGGCATTTCATCTTTTCAAGACAGCCAGAATTCTCCCCTGCCAGTAACCTCATGTGCCCCTGACCTTGTTAAGATAGACACCATTTAGTTTCTTCCTTATTATTAAAGAGAGAGAAGCCAAGGGAAATATTCTCAGATACTTCCCAGGTTGTGAGCACAATGGAGGGCGTGCTTTCTTCTGACAGTCATTGCGGTTGGTGGGCAAAGTTTCTTTGGTAACTGTCAACAAAAAATGAACAATATGATGACTTACTAAAATGTGGCTTTTACGGTTTTCCTTATTGTGTTTCAAGTGGTAACACGTGGAGGATACTATGCAAGGCTGTGACTTAGAAAATGTTCTGCTGTGTACACAGAGGGAGCGTGGCAGCAGATTTCCATCTGATAGGGAAGGTTACCTGCAAAGTGATCGGTGCAGTATCATTTAGAGTTGTTTTGGGTTATTATGGTACTTGTCACATAAAGGTGAGAAAAGTGTAAACAGGGCCTCCCCAGGTCACTTCTCCCCACACCAGCAGGTCCAGTCCTATAGTCAACCCAGACCATAGTCAGAAACATCTAAGACAGAGCAGCTCAGTATTGCAAGGGCCTAGCATCCACCTCATGCTGGTCCACCTGTCACCTAGGGCTGGGCTTCTGCCAGTGTTCATCTAGGTCCCCACCTCTCATGAGCAGGCAACGGCATGCTTCCCTGGGTCTGAGCCCCACTGCACCCTTACGACAAGGTCCTTACCTTGCTGTGACTATGGCCATTCCTCCCTGGGGACTGGCATTCTGATCTTGGCTGAGACCTTGCCACTTGCAAGTCAGAATTTCCTGATGACATCTGCTTACCTGGCCATTGCTCCCCTGCCCAGCTCTAGATCCCTAATACCATGCTCCTCTCCTGAGTGTCTTATTTGCACCAATTAGATAATTATTTCAGACACCTCAAACCCATTACATCCCATAACCAAAGACCCTGCATTTGTTTTGCTCCCTTGGTCTCACACCCTGTCCTGGATCTCTCTTTCCTAAGCTAGAAACATTGGCATCCTCTTGAAGTCCTCCCTCTCTCACTCATACAAATCATGATAACTGGCCATTGGGTTTACCTTCAGAATATCCCACTCACCCAGACTGTATCCCACCCCCCTGTATCCCACCTCCCCTGCCTGTACCTTCATGTGTGTCCTCCTCATCTGTCACAGGGGAAGGTGGAGGAGCCCCCTACATGGTCCCACTGACCCCAACTTTCTAGGCTCTAGACATTCTAACTGCCACCAAAAAACACCATCCTCAAAATTCATCTGATCATGTCATTCCACTTCTTAGTCACTTCTACCGGTGCCCTGTTGCCTACAGAATAAAGTCCAAACCCACTCTCTGTAAGCAAGACTTCACAATTTCATCCTACCCTGAGTCTTGATCTGTTCCCTCCCTCTCTCTGTCTGTCCATGCGATCCAGACCACCACCATTCTCCAAGACACCACACCTGCTCGGGCTTCCATACTGGTTCACATACACTCCTCTTTACCGAAATGCCACAGCCCCATTTTACTTCTAGAAAATTCAGATCATCCTTCTAAGCCAATTTCAAGTAAAAGGTCTTTTTCATTTCTTTCTTATGTGTTCCCCCTGGAAGATCTGCAGAAACCTGCAGAGCTGTGGAAAGAAGGGAGGGGGGGAGGAGGGGAAGGGGGAAAGAAAGAAAACAGAACCTATATAATTTGATAAATCTTGAAATGCAAAGATGTACCAGAGGAGTAGCAAAGCAAATTGCGACTGCTCATTTTTTTTTTTTTTGAGACTACAAACCAATATGTTTGAAATTTATCTTTTAGGGGAAAATGCAAGAAAATATTAATAAAAATGTCAGAACATTAAAAGAAAGTAAGGATCATTAAAACCATATATTTATTTAAATTAAGTAATGACAAGCTAGTCTCATTTAGGTTTCTAATGAAGTTACTAAGATTTAAACATTAGGCAATGTTCATACCCCACTATTTACTTCAGAAAAAGCCCTTGAAAAAGTTTCTTCTGTTATTGTAAAGAAAGTGATAAACTGGTTGATTACCCAGTTAGAGGACCCAGGAATCTATATTACATTCTTTAAACTACCACTGTCTCCTACGAAACATTTTTGTTGCTATCTCAGCCCATTTCCTAATGGTACAGGCAACTTTACAGTTTCTTTCTTACTTCACTTTTATTATGTCAGTCTTTCATTTGGCAGCATTCATAATTATAACAGTGGAATAGTATGTAGAAAATATGGTTCTTTTCTCTAAGGCAGGGGTGGGTTAGAGGACATTAAAGCATCGCATTCACAAAGTAGAAGCTGACAAGACCTTTCTGAAACATGTATTTCTAGTACAGAAGAAAAACTGAGTGGTGATTTTAAAATCTTTAAATTTAAAGAGAATTATCTTTGTCATCTAATATTTTCCTTGTCTAATAGTGAAGGAAAGAGTCAACATGATTTGTGACTTATTTGAGTAAAATTAATGTATCAGCTACGAGCCTCAGCCTCATGAGTTGCTCTCAGCAAGTTGTCAGGATGTGATGTTTCCTTTTCTGGGGAGGGGCAGGTTCAATGCAGGTTCATTCAGAATCCTTTCTGAACGGGGTGCTTAAAGGGAAAGGTAAGAGCACAGTGACTTACCTCTTGCCTGTTTTTCACTGATTGCAGAGTGACTAATTACCTGTCTCCACTCAGTTCTTCATCAGAGACCATGTGACTCATTGACTTTCGGGAAGCTTTGAATTTAAGAGCCAGAATGTGTGGGGATAAAAGAAATCAGAAATAAATCACATGTGCTAAAGTTGTGCCTCATGTATCCATGAAATAAACTATGTCGCAGACATAAATAGTTGACAGATGACCACATTTGCCCCCAGAACTAAAGACGATATTACTTTCAGCCTTCTGATCTCTAAATTTACATCTGTTTCTTTCAACAAACTGCCTTGTAGCCTTCCCTTTCGTGCAGCATATCCATATACAGAGGAGGCATACATACAGGCTCTCTGAATGTATTAAATATTTATTTTATTAAAAAACTACATACGTGTACTTTGTTATTTGCCAAAGGAGAACACCCACACTTGTGTAAAAAGTTATTTGACTTTGGATGTAAGTTTTGTTCTATACCATGCATATTTTTAAATCTCTCATTTGTGGTAAGGTACTTTTTATTCTGTAGCTGTCCAAATGAAAAAAGCTTACTTAATAAATGCATTCAAGGCCGGGCGCGGTGGCTCACGCC
>VBSM01003039.1:23703318-23727346 GCA_008086735.1 Cheirogaleus medius
GAAGCCACACAAAATGCATATCATAGAACAATTTCATAATATATTGGAAATATGAATCAACCAAGTGTAGCTTTGCTCTTTTTCTATGTATGTATAGAGATGACACTTCAGTGAAACTCTTGTGTGGGATAGTGCATTTATATCACCAGTCTTTTTGGAGGCAGTTCATAAATGCTTATTACATAATGTTGTTATGCAACTATGCCTTCATTATGTCAACAAAGATCCTCTGCGGCAAACACTGCGGTAACACTAAAATTACCAAGATGAGTAAGACATGTCTGCGTCTTGGAGAAACTTGGGGATGTCTGTGGGAAAATGATAGATCAACAGTCTCAGTCCTGTAACATGATGTGAAAGTGCCAGGCACTGATGTCGTGGGAGTCCCAGCGGGAGCAGTCGCAGTCGGTGTGGACAGGAGGGAGAGGCTTTCTAGAGAAACTTGCATGAGGTGATTGGAGAAGAGGCAGTCTCTAAGCGATGCTCATTGTGAGTTCCATGCAAAAGGAAAAGTATGATGAAGTTATCAAGCATGGAAGCTGCAGGTGTGTGGAGTGGGGGGGACAACCAGGACACCACCAGAGAGTGCGATGTTGGGAGCCGAGTTTCCACCTGGGCTGACCATGGCCTTTGCCTTGTCGTGAAGGGCTTTGACCCGGGAGATGCTGGGGGATGGCATAATCAGGTGTCTTTATTGTGCTTTGAATCATGACCACAAAGGCTGGGGCAGAGGGGCTGAGCTTTAGGAAGCTCGCTTCTGCTTTAGAGCAGGTATGAGGGGGCAGTGCTGCGAGCCAAGCTTCACACTCAGAAATCTCTGGGGAGAAATTACCTAGAAAAATGTTCATTGCATCTGTGTGTGCATGTGTGTGTGGTCTTTATTTCTCCTGTCTCTGAAACAGGGCAATCTGTTCCCTCATATTTCCTGCCTTTTTCTTTCAGTTGTATTACTTCCATTTTTTATAAACTCATTATCACAATGTCTTATGTTGATAAGACCATAATTTAAATCACTTTTGCCATGATTACAGGACTTTCTTAAGTAGTGATACATGCAGGCATGATGGAGAAGGTTGTAGTGTTAGGAGTAAGTCCAAGCTATTTGTCTCTGGCTTGGTGGCTGTTGTTTGAACCTTCAAGCTTTGCCTAGTTACCACCGTCACCTGGGCAAAGCATGGAGATGATCCCAAAGCTCTGGGCTGGTATCCATAGTGTTGAACGCAGTGGCTGTTCTATGGAGTGTAATATTGATTTGACATAACAATCTTTATTATGGACACAGTGTCTGCAAGTGACAAAAATTGAAGATTACATTTCTTTTTCCTTTTGTTTTCTTTTTTCTTTTTTTTTTTCTTTTGAGACAGAGTCTCATTCTGTCACCCAGTGACATCATCATAACTCACAGTAACCTCAAATTCCTGGGCTCAAGTGATCCTCCTGCCTTCAGCATTCCAAGTAGCTGGGACTATAGTCGCATACCTCTATACCTGGCTCATTTTTCTACTTTTAGTAGAGATGGGGTCTCACTCTTGCTCTTATTAGTGACAGGTGTAGGTGGGCAGTGTTAACCACAGGAAAAGAGGAGGAGGGCAAAAATGAGGAGGATAACGAGCATTTAAAATCAAACCCGTAACAGCAGGAACTCGAGGTTAGGGACTTTTCTTGGCCAGGAGCTTGTGCAGAAACTTGAAGCTCATGTCCAGTGGTAACCTTTTCCTCATTAACATAGTAAAAATCACACCCATCAGCACCATGACAGTTTACAAATGTCGTGGCAACCCCTGGAAGTTACACTGTAAGTATAATATTGGGGAGGACCCTTAGCTCTAAGAACTCTCCAACCTTTTCCCAGGAAAATAATGACTATTCCACCCACCCTTTAGCATAAGGTGTAGACATGAAAATAGAAGTGTGGGAAAACCCCAGTGTCTTCTCCACTTGTGGAGATAGACCCATTTCCCTCAGCAAATGTGCTTTCGCTTTCTATTCTATGCTGACAGGCCTGCAATAAGAGCTGCTTGTATAAGTTGCTTGTGTTTGTCATCTCTCCATTGCACTGCCCCTGCCTGTGACTATTCCAAGCCAGGAGCCAAAGAACTGCGGCAACACCCCTCAAAAAATCAACCCTAATGCTCAGGCTGCTTTCAAACTCCTGAGCTCAAGCCATCCTCCCACCTCAGCCTCCCAGAGTGCTAGGATTACAGGAGCCACCGTGCCCAGCCTACATTTCTTTTTAATGCAGCAACACACCTGTGCAGAAAATCACTGTTTTGTAAAATCTCCATTTTTTATGTCAGTTTTTCTGATTGCTTAAACTGCTTTAGTTCTCTTTGGCTTGGTGGTGGATTCATTGCCATTTTAGTTTTATGTTACATGTATTAGAAGAATGATAAAACGGATCTTTAGAATGCATTGTTAAGCTCTGCATTTATTTGAGGAAAAAGGGATGATGCATATAAATTTTCAACTTAGAAAATATAATTTATTGCATAAGATTTTTGAAGACATCCTCATGTTTATCAAACTCAAAAGTAGATTATATAAACCTCTGTTAAATTCTGTTTCTCTAATCTTAGGAATTGGTGTCACTTTCAGAATTTTTAAAGATTAAACAGTGCCTATTTTAGGGTTTAGCTTTAAGATACTTTTCTTTTTCAGTTCTTCAGCTGATGGTTTAGTATTCTGTACTATTTTCTTGCCCACAGAGGTTTTTGAAAGCCATGACATAGTCTCCGGTTTGTGTGAGGGCACCAATATTTAGATAAACAAGAAGCCTAGTGAGTGGGGGGGAACTAAAGCAACTTTATGTGAGTGAAAGTGAAATACATTAATATTCCCAAAGAACAACTCTTTTCCTGCCAAAACCTGTCAACTGAATTTCCAAAAACCAAGGAAATAAAGAGTTACACAATGTTGCATTTGAACATCAAGTTTAATTTCCTTTTGATATTTGCTTGTCTTGTAAGTGGCCGATGCCAGTTGAATGCAATTGAGCGATGTCTATGACTAATGAGCTGGGATGTAAACACCATGTAGAATGGTCAAAACCACTGGGCATCATTTCCATTTGAAATCTGATTAGTGTTCTAAAAAAATCAGCTCAGTGAGTGTGCATCTGCAGCTTCCATTTGGGAGCCTGCTGAAGCAGGCCTCACAGCTTTATAGAGAGAGGAAACACGTTATCCATTGCAGAGTAAAATATGGTGTACTAAAATATTCTGATCATGAGTTAAAGAAGATCCCCCAAAATTGAATATATGAAAAATAAAATATTCACTGTGGAATTATTTGTCACACACAAAAACATTTCAAATGACATCACAGGATTACTGAAAATGGTATGTCTATTAAATATGCTTTTTAATTTACAAATATTTATTTTGCATATTTTTAAAATCTCTAATCACACAAAATCATGATGTAAGTCATTAACAGTCTTTAGTCAACAAATATGCATTGAGCATCAACCATGGACTTAGCACTGTTACAGACACAATTTCTGTTCTTTTGGAGCTTACATAGCAGTCAGAGGAAAGAGACATTAAAGAAATAGATACAATTATAAGTAGATAAAAGTTTCTGCAGAAAATAACACAAGGTAAGGAGGTTGAGAATGAAGAGGCATGCCACTTTACTCAAGGTGGTCAGGGAAAGCCTTTCTATGGAAGTGATAGAGACCTGAGTAAAAGGCTGGTGTAATCCAGGAGATATCTACAAAAGAGTCTTAGAGGTGTTGGGAATGGAAGTGCAAAGGCCCTGAGGCACAAACCTGGTTGGTGTGTGTGAACTAAGGCAATCATGCTGGTATGGCTTGACAGCCCAGGGCCAGGAGAACTGGGCAGCAGTTGGACAGGAAATTTAGCAAAGGACCATATCTTTTGGAGGCGCTGTAGGCCATTGTTAAGACTCTGGGTTTGTTATAAATGGGATGGGAGTATATTAAAGGCTTTGGACAGTATGGGATACCTTCTCAGATGTAATTTTTAACAGGATCCTGTGGCTCTAGAGAAAATGGACTATAGAGGGCCAGGCCAGAGGCAGGGACACTCTCTGGGAGACTTCGCAGTTGTCTAGGCTACAAGAAAATGATCTGACCATGTACTAAGTCAGCAGGATGGGGGTTCATGGGATGTCATCAAATTGGGGATATACTGAAGGTGGAATGCACAAGATTTTCCGGTAATTTAATTTGGAGTATTAGAAAAAAGGAAGAAGTCGGCACAACTACAGTAGTTTTGGCCCGAGTGGCTGAAAGAACAAGGAGTCCATGTCCTGAGCTGGGCAGTTCCA
The DNA here is from genome assembly GCA_008086735.1 of Cheirogaleus medius. Classification (NCBI taxonomy): domain Eukaryota; kingdom Metazoa; phylum Chordata; class Mammalia; order Primates; family Cheirogaleidae; genus Cheirogaleus; species Cheirogaleus medius. Next base: position 23,707,609 of record VBSM01003039.1, read on the forward strand.
GGAGATATGCAGGTGGGAGGCGGGAGGCGGTGTAGGTGGAAGCAGTTTGGGGCTCAGCCATTTTGTCCACCTAAGTGGAGGTGTGGAGTGGGCACTCGGGGTAGGTCAGACAGGGAGAGAAAACTGGGTGTCACCAGCCTGTAGATCGCACGAGCTTGCAAACTCCTAGCGCACTAGAGAAGATGTGCGAGGCCCCCAGAGCTCACCAAGGTTTCGAAGAGAGAAGGATTCAGATTCGGCAGAGAAAGCTGAGGTGGTGCAGGTAGTGAAGCAGGAGGAGGTCCGAGAGAGCGCGTGTCCTGGAGGGCAGGCGGAGAAGGTAGCTGCAGGAAGAGGGAGCCTCCGTGCCAGATGCTGCTCACAGGACCCGTATGGGGAGGACTGAGAACTGACCACTGGATTTTGCAGCACTGGGTTTGGGGAGTGGGGTACCAAAACCCTGATTTAATGGATTTACCAGAAAATGAAGGTGAGGAAATGCAGGCATGAAGCGCAGGAAAAATTCAGAGAGACAGTACACTGTGCAGTCTAGAGTGGCAGCTACCTTGGTTCAAGTCTGAGTCACCTGGGTCCTGGCTAATGTGATCTTGCACTTAACCTCTTAGTGACTCAGTTTGCTCAAATGTAAAATGGGGATAATCACAGCCCTTGCTGTGTGAAGAATTATAGGATTGTTGTGGGAAGTAATTAAGTTAATATGTGACAAATGCTTAAAACACTACCTGACATACAAGTGTTTGCTGTCATTATTAATATATTATTATTGGTATTATTGTAGGCATTTCTATAAATTTTTTTCCAAGTGTGGGCAGAGAAAGAAAAATGGGGAAGAACTGAGAGTATATGTGTATATGTGTGTGTGAGAGAGAGGTAGTGAGAGAGAGAGAGATTGTTCGTTTTGTTCCTTTTCAGATAAGAGATTTTAAAGCACATTTTTATGCTGGTGGGAATGCCCCAGATGGAGGATATAAATTGGTGGTGTACAGGAAAGAGGGGATCATTGTAAGTAAGGTTCTTACCTATGGGAGAAGGAATGGATTTAGTGGTGTCAAAGAGAAAGTGGCCTGTTCATATCTTAGTATTTTAACAAAAACAAAGGTAGAGTGGATGGGGACAGACCCGGTTGGGTTGACAGATCTGGTGAAGAGAGAGTGACTTCTTTGGTTCTTGGTTGAGCCTGAGTTGGGTCCAGGAAGCTAAGGACTGAAGAGTAGATGTGGGCTGCCCATCCCAGGCATGGGATTGCCCTACAGGGCTGAGCCCACTCGAGGGGAGTGGTGGCATATTCAGGTGAGAACCGTCAACATGGTTTGATGTTTGTCTTTGATCACATCCAGGATCCAAAGTGGAGGAGGTAGTGAGTCAGGTTTCCCCGAGCAAGGTTAGGGGTGGTGCCAGGTGAAGGTCACAGAGGGACAGGAAGAAGGGGGTGATTGCAGCTGGACTCTGAATCTAGGCTGGTGGGGAGAGTCAGAGAATGTGGGAGTGATGGACAGTGGAGAGGTGGTAGGGTCAGTGTATTGAAGCTTCTTTTGGGCTCACAAAGAAAAACGCAGACACCCTGAGTCTACCAAGGTTAAAGGAATGCAGCTCAATTGTGTACTTCTACCAGGGGTGACTGGGGGTTCCTTGAGCACCTGGAAGCACATCTGAGCATGTTGCATGGTGCTCCCTGGCAGGTGGGCAGGGACTCGGCCTAACTATTAACTCTGGGACTCTGCTCATTGTGGCAAGGAACGCAGCACAAAGAAGCATCGAAATCCAGACAATAGTTTAGTGCCATATTCCATCTGGTACTACACTTGAGTCATGGACTCTTTCAACAATATAATGGAAGCTATGGGTGTCTTCACATTTCTACCCTTGCATAGATTCGTATACTTGTAGAATTCTACATATAATTTCAGTGCTACTTGAGGACTGGGGAATCCTAGGGAACCCAGGTTAAGGACTCATGCTTTACAAGTCTGCATTACATATAATAAAGGCAATGATACTTTGAATTAAAGAAATGGTCATATTTAGAACTTAGAAATGCTTTCTCTAAAAGATACTCACTTTTCTAAAAAGAAGTGGTCAAAATCGAAAGGTAATTAAAAAGTACTTGTAATTAGCACAAGAAATAAACTTTAAGTGGTCAAAGTACAATACAGGGATGCATAAAGGCTTGTAAGACATTCAGAATTCAACACAGAGGATAATTTCGAGTGTACTGTAGGGAAAAAGCAAAATGGAAAGTACTGATATTTAGAAATCATGCAAGAGTGCACCTACCTTAGTGTGTTTTCTGGGTATTAAAGTGTTATTTGTTTAGTTAACTGTGCTACCTTAACCACCAAAATGCTGCTATTGATAAAGAGAGGAGGTGGTATACAGTATATGGCAGTTAAAACTGTGATATCTTGAGTACAACTGAGTTCAAATCCTAGTTTTCTACTAATTAGCTTTGTGGCCAGCACTAGGTGATCACTCTTACTGAGCCTCAGCGTCTTAACTTGATAGCACATCTAAAGTGCTTAGGTAGGATATGTCCGGCAGCTAGTGAGTGTTCACTATGTGGTGACTGTTGACACTAATTTTCAACTTTTTACAAAATTTACCCTAATTATATATTCCAGAGATAGTTGGATTTTTTGTTTTGCTTTGTTTCTCATTTTTTTCTTAGTTGTAACCTTTTAATTAGGTCTGGAATCAGATTAACATGTAGAAGCCTTGTTAATAAAATGTACTGTAAAAGAAATCATTGAAAGTGGATAAATGCCACTTTAGTCCAGGTTGGTAATGACCAAAAGCTGTCCTATTTAGTAACTGCTTAGGAACTATATGAAATTAATTTTTATCTATTGGCTATATGACATCTGAGTCTTACAGCCCAATGTTATTTGTATTTTTGTACAAGTCAAACTGTTCTATCAATCTTACTGTGTAGGACCAACCAAAGAAGATTAAGAATGTTAGTCATCCACTTCCATAGCTCAGGGGAAGCCTACAGATCTAGACCCATGACTGTGGCACTGAACTGAAACACCAAAAACTGGAGTTTTTCATAGCAAAACTCTAACCTGCTCTACAAAATCAATCATCTCTCAGACTTGTTGAGAGAAAACTTGGAAAGTTGTATATTTTCCTTATCCAGCTACAAAAATCAATTGACCCTTGAGTTTTGTGTTTAATCTAAATATATATCCATATATATTTATATTAATAACTTGTTTCAAGCAACATATGATTAGTTAAAATTTCCCACTTATTGTACAAGGTTGTGCTAACAATGAAGACTGTAAAATAAAAAGTACCTTGAAATCAGTTTTTACTGGCAAAAGTTAGAGAAATGGAGGAAAAACAACTAATCCAACGGCACAGAATTATTTATAAATTAGTATTTTTCAGATGTGGAGTATAAAATAATTTGAGATCTCCACTATCTCTGAAATTGTGTCATCTTTAATAAAATACTAGTAAAAGCCGTCCCCTCTGTCATATCAGTTGCCGTCTTGAATTACACTCGTGACCACTCTTTCCAGCACAAGGTATAAAGACAATCATGGTTTTGAAAACACTAAACTGATGTATTTCATTACTGTCAACCATCAGCTACTGGGTTGCCTGTTTGATTTAGGGCTTTTGTTTTTTGTACAACCTAACCTAATAGAAAAAGTGGTAAATTGGAATTAATATTAATTTGGGGTTTTTTTTTAGCAAATCAAAAGACATGACACCCAGTTAAATTGGAAGTTTAAATGCACAATGAATAATTGTTAGTATAGTATGTTTCTTGCAGTATTTGGAACACACTTACACTGAAAGTTTATTCATTGTTTGGCTGATATTCCAGTTTAAGTAGGTGTCCTGTGTTTTCTCTGGCAACCCTACCAGCCGCCCCCGTTGCCCCATACCTCCTCCCCTCATTGCAGCTAAGGCGTTTACTTCTTCGGGGGGAGCTCATCGCCCAGCTTTGAGATTCAAACAGAAATTTAAAAATGGTTAGCCAAATTTTGGTAGGAATGCAAGATTATTTGCTTTTAAAAAGCCAGTCTGTGATATTGATGGAAGAAGACATGGGGTCCCCAAACTACAGCATGGAGGCTCACCCCAGAGCAGTCAGGAATCCAGACACAACAAAAAGCAGGTTAGACTTCCAGAATTTAGGAAAGAAGCTGAAAGATCAAGCAGGAATCAGAAAGTCAAGACATTTAGAAGGGACCAATCCAGGATTTAGCTGCTGTGTGGGATCCCAGGAAGGTACCCTCAGACCCCAGGTCCTGAGGTTCAGTCAGGGTGGGTAGGACAGAGGCTGAGGTCTCAGCAGCCCCAGAAGGGGGTTGGTGGCTGCTTTCTGCTTGGAATGCTGGGCGGACCATCCTCCCCAGCACCAAGGAGGTTGAGCAGGAGGCCAGCTCAGAGCAGGGGACACAGACACGCTCCAGCTTCCCCTCAGCCCCCACGTCACCCACAGAAATTCTAGTCATTTCCACAGGGTCCCTGCAGAAGGGCTCAGGGTGTCAGGCGCTTGGAAGAGGATCTGAGGACCAGAGGTCAGGGAGTGTGCCGAGCTTGTCACGGGAGCCTTGGAAGGACCTTGGCCCTGACCACCAAGAGCAGCCGTGCCAAGGCTGGGGATGCCAGGAGGACCCTACCCCTGCTTCCTGCTGCCCACTCAGATCCAATCAGGAAGAAGGAAGAGGGAAGGGAAGACGGTCTACACAGCATGAGGAGCTGCCTCCTTGTGACAAAGTTTAAAAGCAGATGTGTCTGTAACAGTTGACTCTAACTGGAAAATCACTAGATTATGAAGGGCGTGGAGGAAAATGGCAAGTCCATGCCAACAGAAGCTCTGGAACAAATGGGAATTTAGTGAGAGAAAAAGAAAGTCACCCTTCTGCACCAAAGATGAGTAATGTTCAGATTTCAGTATGCTAAGGGCCAAAGGAACTGTAAACCATAGACACTGTCAGGGCCCCTAATTTTCCACGGAGGAAATGCAGTTTAAATGATCTTAATGGTGTGTTAAATGGAGGTGAAGATATTCCGGAAGGGTAAAGTGCTGCAAGCAAAAACTCATTTAGAAAATATACAGAGTATATCATAAAAGCAAGTAGTCCAGGGCAATATGGCTGGCTCTGAGCGCATGTGTGTGTGTGTGTGTGTGTGTGAATGTGAACGTGTCTCACACACAGCAGGAGGCCTGCTGGCAGCAGTCACAGGGGAAAGTCAGGGGAAGCAGAGGGGTGAGAAATTCCAAGCCGTCTAGATGTTTGCACATTGCAGAGTGGCATGGCCTTTGTTTTTGAGAGGAAAGGACAACTCCCCAGGTGTTATGAACGAGGATTGGCAGAATCAGAGCTGAGTCGCAGGAAGATTACAGTGATTTTAGCGTGTAGGACGGAGTGAAGGGATAGATCCGTGAGCTGTCACGAAAGATGACTTTGGGGTTTTAAACCTTGGAGAACAGTGTTATAAATAGAAGCAAGGAAGGCAGAAGGAGAAACTAAGTTTGAGGGGAAGATAAGAATTCACTTCAGATGTGTCAAATAGGATATGGCAGTTCCCTCAGTCAACAAAGATTTTTTGAATACCTGCTAGGCGGCAAGGCTGTGCTCAGCATCAAGGGGATAACCAGCTAAAAGCAGCTGGACTCCATGGGGGCAGGAACCCTGCCAGGGGCTAGTCGGTTGAGTTCTGTCTACCCACTGCCTAGTCCAGCCCATTGGCAGGGCCAAATATTTGTTATGAATAAAGACAGACACAGATCAACTGTGGTACATAGGACTGGAAAGCTGTAAGCAATTAAAAATGTTGTGAATTTGCATCACTATTCACTGTTTCTGATTACTCTTGTCTTGAATGACGCTGAATTTATTTTTAAAAATGAAACCAAAATCCATTGAAAAAATGAACACGAACTTCATGTTTCATGTTAGACCATTGCTAATTTTCAGTTTATGATAGATGGAGCCTTGAGGGGAGTGAACCTACCTTCCCTAAATCAGGGTTGGCAAACTATAAAATCCGGCCCACAGCCTGTTTTTATAAAAATAAAGTTCTATTGCTACACTCAGTTGTTGATGTATTGTTTATGGCTGCTTTTGCAGCACTGTGACAGCGAGAGCTGACTCCTTGTAAGGGACTCTCCCCAAAGCCTAAAATATTTACTATCTGCCGATTTACAGAAAAAGTTTGCTAACTTTTGCTTCGAACCCAGTATGTAATACGAGCTTCTTTGCAAATGCCAGTATACAGCTTGCTTCAAAAAAAAAAAAAAAAAAGAAGAAGTAATTGTAACCTAAGCAGAGGCTAATGTTGCTTAGACATATGATTTAAAATGCTGTCTTAGTCTCTTTAGGCTGCTGTAACAAAATACCATAAACTAGATGGTTTGTAAACAAGAAACGTTTATTTTTTACAGTTCTGGAGGTGCAAGATCAAGGTGCCAGCAAATTCAGTGTCTGATGAGGGCCACCTTACTGGCTCTTCACTGTGCCCTCTCGTGGTGGAAAGGGAGTCTCCGGAACCTCTTTCATAAGAGCTCCAACCCCATTCATGGGCTCTGCTCTCATGACCTCATCACCCCCCAAAGGCCCCCTCTCCTCACACCATAACCTTGGGGTTAGGATTTCAACAGTGAATTTGGTAGAAGACACAAACCTTCAGGCCACAGCAAACACTAATTGCACAACATCACTATAGTAATTAAAGCTGGGCTTTTAATAGGCAGCACTATGAGTCTAATATAACGACTGCTTGAGTTTAAAAGTAGTAAATTTCATTTATTCTGAAAATCTTCTACAATTCATGCTTTTTTTTATCGTTGACTTACATTAACGTAGACTGATGTTAACTTATGGAACCGAAATTTTTTTTTTGCAGTACATTGTTTGGCAAACCCTAGTTAAAATAAGCATAAAATGATCCCATCAGACAATGAGTTAATATAGTACAAGTTTATTATTATATTAGTGAGAATCTGTTAGAGGATACAGGCAGTGTTCAACTAGTGAAACTTCCCTCAGCCCTTTGGCCTCTGTTAAGTTTTTACTATCTCCAGAGCAGGCTTCCTGGTGGTCTGTTTCCTGCTGAGAATAAGAAAGCCAAGGCCGTCCTCCACCACTCTGTCTTTCCCTCTGCTCTGGGCTTTGCACCTGTGCCAGTGCACTTATGCAAAACACAGGCACACCGGCACCTCTCCTTTGTGGTTAATCTGGGGGGCACAGCCCTCTGATCTAGCCTCACTTCACCACTGACTCAAGAGGAGAGAAAGAAGAGAGAACATTCTGAGTGTGGGATGTGAAAAAAATTATACTTTAGCCGTAAACACTAATTTGTTCTTGGGGACTGAGAAATGATTCTGAAGCCATTCAGAAAAACAGCTTTGGGATCACCCTTTGAATGAAGTAACCTCGTTTAATAAGCCCCTCACCTCCTCAGGGGGCCACTCTGAAGGACAGTGGCCACTTTAATGTATGCCTCCAGAACCATGGTCACAACTCTGTCTCCAGGCTGCGGAGGTGAGCCCTGCACCCGACCATGAGCATCTCCTGGAGGGGCACACGAAGGGGAAGCACGGTCCCAGTGAAGGTGGCAGTCCTCTGTTTTGAGGCAGAATGTGGGAGTTGTCACTAAGGACAGAAAACTGATTGTATGAATTTGAGATCAGACTTGGTTCTCTGTGCTTTCTCATTTTAGCACAGTGCAAGACAAACCTTTGAGGCATTTTGGCATTTTGACTCAGCAACATGGTGAAAGATCAAAGCATAAAACATTCCTATGCATATGTGTGGATAAAAGCACATCTTTACCGTTTAAAGATAGCTGGGCCTTGCATAACGGTGCCCAAGGTCAACCTGTGAGTTTTGAAAAGATAGCAGATCAAGAAAGCAAAAGTCTTTTTGTTTCCAAGGCAACAGAATGACAAATAACTTGATTCTTAGTCAAATGGCTGATAGGATGATTTCAATTGAAAATAGGAAAACAGATCCCAGAATCCACCCCATGCTAACCCCAGGAGCCTGTTTTCTTAATAGTCTTTCCCAAAGATGCCCCTAACAGTGCTGATGGAAGCAGCTTCCAACTTCTAATTTATTGCAAAAAAAGAATGAGAAGAGGCAAAAAGATCATTCTATAATTCATATAACAAATACAATTGTGTGCCCAAATGTCCCCTCTAAATATATCTCAAATCCATTTGTTCATCTTCTAAAGTCACTTTTCTAAGCCAGTGTCACCTCTTGCCTCTGCCACTGTGAAAGCCTCCTAACTGGCCTCTCTGCATTTCTGGTCTTACAATCTTTGAATCCATTTTTCTCACAGCAGAAAGAATATAAATTTCCCACTTATGGTAATTCAGAGTGCCACTCCCCTGTTCAAATTCTTTGTTGTCTTCCTAGTACATTGAGGATCAAGTCTAAAGTCTTCAGAAAAGTATCTTAGAAGAGTTTGCATGGGGCGAGTCTAGCTCCTGCCTGCCTCCCACTCTCCCTCGTGTCAGATCACCCTTAATCTGTCTAGGCTTTTGTTCAGGGCCTTGAGTGGGCCAGACCATCCCACTTCAAAGCCTTCCTGTGGGGTCATCTCTCTGGCTTTGATACCCACCCTCCCAATCTTTCTCACTTGGCCAACCCTACTCATCTCTCAGAAATGCGCAAGAAAAGCGTGTTAATTCTCACCACCACCTGCCTATCTAAATCAAGTTCTTTATAAAAACCCTCCTGGCATCCTCAACCTTTCCTTCCTGACTCTCTACATGGTCTGTAACTATGGGCTGAAGTGCAGGTGCTCTTTGCTGATCTTTGATTTCTCACCGTGTCCTTGTTACTTAAGTCTGTACCTGGCTCCTAGAAGACACTGAGAAACATTTGTAGAAGAAGGAATGTGAGAAGGAGGGCTCTGAGTATGGGCAAGATGCATGAACAAATAATTCAACAGGATACGACAAATGACACTAGAGCCAATGAGACTGAATAATTAGGAATTAACTTTATCCCAAGGCCAAAAGCCAAAGTCTTTCTGCCCACTAGAGTCCCCTTTCATATATCTAATACCAAACTACAGTTGAATTTGGCTGTATTGTTGATAACCTGCTAAATGCCGGATACTGGGCTAAGCATTGAGTGAAAGAGAAAGGAATTTTATGGGGGAGCCCTTGGCCTGAAGCCATTCACACTCTTGGAGAGAAAAGACACACATGGGTGGAACAGTGACATAGTAATGAGACGCGCCACGCGCTGAGTGAGTGACTAAGACAGCACGTTCACCCAGGGCTCAAAGTCTGGCTATGCCTGTGGCTCTGGACACTCTGGGATGACTCCTTGGGGGACACAGGCAAAGAGGAGGAGGGATGGGAGATTTCTCAGAGGAGAACGGGCTTCTGAAATGGTCCTTGTCCTCCTGACTTCTCCCTGCATTTGTGAAACCTGCCAGGTGATGCCTCATAACTGGAGTGGCCTATGCTGGACATTTTACATCCTCCATTTGCCCAGGAGGTCATTTCCCAGCCTGCTGCCATCAGCAGTAAGAGGCAGCTTCCCAGAGCTGGGCAGCCATGGCCACACTGGAAATCGCCCTGAGACTTCAGCGTGGTTTCTTGTCCATTCCGGCAGGTAGAGAGTGGGTGAAGTAGCATCAGAACTGGGAAGGCTGCTCTTTTTCTTTGTCACCTTTCTCTACGTTGGCTTTAAGCCAGCGTGCTCAGTTCTTGGTCCCACATGCAGGATCTGCAGGATCTGCTATACACCTCCACCATCTCCCCTTTCCTCTCTTCCATGGCCCCATCACTAAGCAGCACAAGGAATGGACTGAAGGATGTAAGAGGACAACTTCCTCTGTTGAAACATGGCACATTCCCTTACAAAATTTCAGCTGAGAGGGTTTCTGTTTCGACAGCATCTTCCAGTTCCAGCTACAAGTGTGCCCAGGTCTGACTCCCAGTTGGCCACGTCCCTTCTTAGGATTCCCCCACTGCCTCTGATTTGCCCTCTCTTCCTAAGGACACGCTTGGTCATTTAAGTTGAAACTAACCCAGAAGAGACAATAACGGAGCAGTGAAGGGTCATGATGTTTCAGGAGAAGTGTCATTTCCATAGTAGAGATGAAAGTTTAGGGCAATCGAATTTCAAAAAAAATTGACTCTTTTCTTTTTCCTTAGGGTAGGAAAGGGCCAAAGGGTAAAATTTCCAGTGCCTGTGACAGAGATAAAGTAGGAGACATTAATATAAAAATGTACATTTTAGATTAAAACAAAAAATATGTTCTCACCCGCTCCCTGCCTGATTACAAACTACCGTTTGTTTTAGTAGTGCTGAGCAAAGAGTAAGACTTTAGAAATGTAATTTCTTCTTTCTCAAAAATTAAACTTCAGGGCAAAAAATACTCTCTGATATTTTGGGGGATGTTGAAGAGGGGCAAAAAGAGGGAATGATTGTAAAGTTTGAGGAAGTTCTTCAAAAACAAGTTATTTATGGTTGTTCATATTAAATTTGAAAAATAATGTTACAGACCTTTGTGGTCCACACCTCACTTACAGTTTAAGAATCACACACTGGAGAATTTACTTTGTTTTTGTCCAAGTTCGTTTCCACTACCCCAGTTGAAGGCTTCACAGATGTGTCCTGTTTGCTGGACCCTAGAATAAGACAGTAGGTGGGAGGGTTATATATTGTTATCAGTTCCTATTTTATTTTGTTTTATTTTATTTTCTTCCTCCATCAGTATCTTTTATGCTATTTAACACCAGGAGAAGGTTGTGCTGCATGCCCATATTGTCCGAAGACACCTTCCCTTCCTACTTCACATTTCCAAAAGTCCGCACCCTCTCGGGGAGGGGATGGAGCTGAGCTGCTCAGAAAAACACAGGCTGTGCAGGTCGTGGGGAGGGGCGAGGGTTGCAGACAAAATACAGGATGACCAGTTAAATTTGAACTTCAGGTAAACAATGGATACATTTTTGGTATAAGTATGTATGTCCCAAATATTGCATGGAGTATACTTTCACTAAAAAAAAAAAATGTTGTTTCTCTGAAATTTAAATTTAGCTGAGTGTCCTGTACTATTTGCTAAATCTGGGAAATCTGGGGAGGGCGGGAAGGACAGGGTATCTGTAGTCTTTGGGGCCTCCTGCCTGGTCCTCATTCTGGGAACTGGAGGTGACGGAATATCCAGGGGACAAGGAGCCCTTAGAAAGGCTGGAATCGACCGAGGGGATTATGAAGGCATGAACAATGGGCATTTTTGAACTTAGCAGGATGATTGAGAACCAGAGGGCCACCAGAATAGCTTCCTCTGATGAACGTGCCATGCTGTTAAATCACTTTGACCTTCCTCTGCCTACCCTGCTTGTCAGTGGAGGCAAGGTTGGTCTCATACCTTTTCCCTTCTGCAGGACCTCTGTCCTACTCTGTTCTGCTAGAGACCAAACTGAACCTCTTCTCCCAAGACCAAAAATCTCACCTATTTCCCCATGCAGGGGATCTGAGTATTAACCATAAGATTTGTGGTGCCATGGATGTGGCCAGTTGAGATCTCTCCTGAAAGGGGGTCCGTGATCTCCCAGAGACCCCAACTCCATAGCAATCATGATCACCAAACTTAAATGTATACAAATGAACTACAACAGCTAGGAAAGCTGATTGTTTTTTTAAACATCATGTGTAACATAATCATATATGTTTTATACCCATTAATTAGCAAACATCAGTGTCCAGTATTTCTATTATTCATGGTGCATCAGAGCCACAAGGCACGCTGGTGCTATCTACCCTCACTCAGTCTCCCTTCCCAGACCCTGTGGTTATTTAAGAACCCAAGCGATCTGAAGGTCTAAGACTTCCAATCTGCAAATGTCAAAGTTTCTTCATGGCCGGCGCTCCCAGCATCCTTTCTTGGTTTTGCAGTTTGTTATCCTCAGTGGCCTTAGGCTGGAAGTGCCCTCAGTAAAGGATCAAACATATCTCAGCAAAGGCAGTTTCACAGAGGGGAGGAATGACATGGTCATCATAGGTGTTTCTACCCTAGACACCCCCCAGGTCCTGCTGGCGGGTCATGACAGCTCCTCAAGAGGTTTCTTTCCACGTGATGAGCACACACAGTAGCAACACCCTCAGGGGGCCTGTGAGGTATGAGCAGGCCTGATTATTGCTCTTCAAGGGCACCTGAACGTGCTTCCGTGGCACCTGTGAAATTGGGGGTCAGAAGTTCCACTTCTCACTTGGAGCTTTGTGACCTCGGGCAAGACACGTCACCTTGCTAAGCCTCCTTTCCTCCAGCTGTTGAAGGAGGATGGAGGTATCAAGGTCTCAGCTTATTGAGATAGTATATGTGAAAAGAGCCTGGCATATGCTCGCCTGTGATAAATACACAGATGGTAGCTAAACCGCCACAAGTGGGACATTGAAATGGTAAGTTTAGACCAAACACTGCAGAAAAGTTAGTCCAAGCCCTGCAGGACAGAGATTCTTGGACTTTTTGGTCACACTCTTAAAAATGGCAGAGCCCTCAAAGTGCTTTTGTCTATGTGTTACATATTAAACAAAATAGATACTAAAATTAAAAAGAGAAATAAGTAGAAAAACAACCTAAAGAGTTGATTGGTACATGTCACTATCATTTTATTCTTTAACCAAATGGTTCCCCAAAGGGATTCTTCTCAACTCATATCCAGAATGAGGATTAATACATTTGTACCACAAGTGTTTCTGTCCTCGGATAATAAAAAAGGTGACCCAAGTAAATATATTTATTAACTATATTATAATAATAATTCATCAGGCACTGTTCTAAATTGTTTTCCAAATATAACTCATTTTCATTCTTATAAAAAACCCTCTGAAGTACTATCACTAGCCCAATTTCACAGTGGAGAAAACTGGGGAACACAGACATAGGTAACCTGCTCAGGATCCCCCAGGCTGTGAATGGTGGAATTTGGGATTATGGTTATAGACCATGCTCCAAACCATGTTTCTATATGTACCGACTGTGCAAACAAGTAGTGCATGAGCAATTTTAAAAGTCCCCTTAAGAAACATGTTTGTAGATATAATCACCAGAAACCAAGATCATAGAATTAATAGAACTAGCTCAAATAGAGACATAATTAAATGAGAGACAAACCAACTATTTCAACATTTTTAAAGCAAAATATAAAGAGTTTAGGAGAAAAGGAATTTTACTATCCAGATTAACACATTCATTTCCAAGCTTTAGCATTTACTTATGAAACAAAGATAGTCATTCATTTCCTGAGGATTTTGTTATCACTTAAAAATTGTCATTGTGTTGGTAGGGCATAAAGTTTTTATGTCTGGGTGCAGTTACAGTGGCATGGTTCCTTAGGTAGAATTTACTAACTTTGAAATGTCGTATCATTTGAAGAAAGTAATGAGACAGGACATTGGCAAGACATTGTAAGGCTGTGCTCACCTCTGTTGTTCTCAATCATCCCAATGGTGAAGGTGCTAATTGGTATTTTAACATTAGGATGATGGTGTTTTCATTGTCTCATTATCACTGTGAATTTTGAGGTGAAAATAACTAAAGATGTAATCTCCTGGAAATTTGTTTTAGATAGTGGTGGGTGGAATAAATTTCTGCATCCTAGGGTAAAATCCAAACTCATGCATACTTTGGCCCACATTCTAATTATGCCTACTCCTTCCACTAAAACCCTCCACAACAAAGATCCTTGAACTTTTTCATCTCCTGACCTCCCTTTACACTCTTAAAAATGACAGAAGCCCCCAAAGTGCTTTTGTCTATGTGTTACATCTAATAAATTTACTGTATTGGATATTAAAATTTAAAAATGTTTAAATATTTAATGTATCAATTAAGTATTTAAAGGTATGATAATAAACCCATTATTGATATAAATATTTTATTTTAAGAGACTGTATTTTCAAAATATGAGAAGAATGACATTACTTTATAATTTTGCAAATATCTTTAATATTTGGCTAATAGAAGACAGCTACATTCTCATATCTGTCTCTGTGTTCAGTCTGTTGCAGTGTATTTTGTTTGAAGTATATGAAGAAAATCTGGCTTCACACAGACAGAATTGGAAAAGGGAAGAATATTTTCAAAGCTTTATAGATTATTGTGGATATTCTTTGATACTACACCAAAACTCTACAAGTTTTAGTTTCTTTAAGGTTAGATGAAATATGGAATTTAAAATTATAGCAATGAACTTTATGTTCTGTTACTTAAAATCTATTGCTGTGTCTTGAAGGGAACTTGAAGATTGTAAATGGATCTTTTAAAACTATCTGTGACGTTGGCACATATTGCACTGAGTTTCTTGCAGATCTTCTAAACGTTGACATAGTTCATTATATGATATATTTTTTAAAGTCACATTTGTTAATGTTATCAATGAACATATTAGAAATCTCCAAGCTCAAGGGGGCGGATCTAAGTTTTCCAACCTTCTATATTTGCATGAAAGTTCAAACTTTTTATCAGTAACAACAAGTGCTGTCAGTTGTTTTCCATGAAGTAAGAAACTCACTTTGTTCCTTTTCGAGAAAATGACTTCCAAATACTCAAGACTGAATAGCCATGCCCCATGAAAAAGCAGCTAGTTCATTTCACAATTCAGTACACAAGTGCTTTTCCAGGAGAGAACCATCATAAAGTCAGAAATACTTTATGTGAACCCCATTTCATCACCCAGAATATTAAAAAGACATGCATTCAAGGGTCAAGATTTCATAAAATTAATCATTTTTACTGCTACATCAAGGACATTCTTAATTGGAACTGGCTGTTTTCTTTTTTCCTTTGAGGCTATGACAGTGAAGAATATAATGGCTACAATTCAGTTTGATGTTACAGGCTTGATTCATGCCCAGGCACTAACAGTTTTATCTACCATTGCTTCTGCAGCTTAGGTGCAAATGCAAAGAAAGTTGAAAGGGCAAAGAATGTCTTAGTATCATTATGCAAATAGTCCTCACCTTGAGGATTCCTCAAAGGACTCCAGGGGTTCCTGGACCAAACTTTGAGAACTGCTCTAGACTGGCCCGGGTCTGTGCTGATTCAGTTAGTTATTGCTTCTGGTACAAGGAAATAATTTAATAGAACAACTTACAACTCTACCCTAGGAAATACTGTTTATTAAAAAAAACAAAAACCAGCACATATTTTCTTGAGTTTTGTTTGCTTCTGTTTAATACTTAAAGAAAAGGTGGTTGTGTCTGTATTAATTAGTTTATATAATTTCACTATTTGAAATAGTGAAGAAATGTCTGGGTTGTTGAATACTTTTCTCATTCAGTTGCTTGCTACATATTAAGAATAAATATAAATGTTGAGTTGTTTTCAGAATTTAATTTTCATTATTTGTGCACTGTGTGATGCTACAATTATAATTTAATAAGAGCAAGTCTGTTTGCATTATAAAAGAAACAGTAAAAAATGTGTAGCCATGCATGTTAGCTTTGTTATTTGATTTTAAATAATACATCTGATAAATTAGATCAAAATAAGGTCCCCATTGGGATCTTTTTATGAACACAGTCTCATCCAAAACAATGTATTATTTTCAAGTTTTTATTTCCAAGGAGCAGCTTAAAGAATACATTAAGTGGAAATTCTATGGCATAGTGCACTGGGATTGTGTGAGGACTACCTGTATCACCTTGTTCCAGCCTGGAAGGGTATCAGGAGAGGCCAGGTGTATAGTGGTTATCAACTTGGGCTTTAGAATCACAGATGTTTTAGTTAGCTCTGTTTATTATCTGGGTGACCTTGGACTACGTACTTTATCTTCTAAGCCTTTCTTTCCACAGCTATAAAATGGGGTAATAATTATATGACCCTCCAACTCTAGATGGCTGCATGGCCATTGTGAATGTTAAATGACTCTACCTCTGAAGAGTTTTAGCACATTGGCTGGGGCTTAGGGTATTGGTTTCCTTGGGCTACCAAAGCAAAGCACTACAAACTGAGTGGCTTAAGCAATAGAAATTGATTGTCTCATAATTCTGTAGGCTAGAAGTCTGAGATCAAGGTATTGACAGTGCCAGATCCCTCTAAAGGCACTAGGGAAGGATCCGTTCTGGGCCTGTCCTCTGGCTTCTGGGAGTTCCTTGGCTATGGCAGCTTAACTCTAATTTTCATGTGTTGTTTCCCCTGTATGTGTGTCTGTGCCCTGCTTCTCTCCTTCCATAAGGACCACAGCCAGCGATATTGGATTAGGGCTCACCCTCCTGCAGTACGACCTCATCTTAACTGAACACATGCACCATGACCCCGTGTCCAAATAGGGCCACATGCTGAGATACTGGGGTTTAGAACTTCAATACGTGAATTTTGTCAGGGTGAAAATAACAGTCCAACCCATCACTTACAAAATCCTCAATAAATGTAAGGTTTTTTTATTGTTGTTGTATTGTCGTTGTTGTATGACAATGCGAATAACTCTTAAAGATGAGTAGGAGAAGTTGAACGTAAGGATTTATTCTGAGCTTTCTAGTTTTGACCACTGGATTTCTACATAGCGCTGCCATGAATTGAGATACAAATTCAAAAGGAGGATCAGGCTCTGTGGGGTAGATAAGTCAGAGTGTGATTTGTTTTTTCTAATTTAGGGAAAGTTGTATAGTTGGTCGGTATAGCAAGTAAAAATTGGTTGTAAATGCAAACCTGAAGAGAAATGTGGCTAAGATACAGTTTTGCAAGACATTAGAAAAGAGATATTTTGCCTGTATATCACATACATATGTTTTCATTCATTCAACAGGCATTTATCAATTGCCTATTTTGTACCAGATAACAAGTAGTTTTTGGTGCACATTATTAGGTACTGGGGAGATTTGGGAAGCTGACAAGTCATAAAGAGAGATGTTTGGAGAAAACATGAGTAGATTAGTTTGACAAGAGTCTGGAGGAAATTCTGGAGAGATAGGTTGGGACCAGATAGAGGGGAATAGAGGTTTTGTCTTTGAGTTTAGTCCCCCACCCCCCAGAAGCAACAGGAAACCACTGAGAGCTCCAAGCAGGAAAATGGCCTGTGCAAGGCTGTATGTTAGGGAGACTCGTCTGAGAATAATTGTGCCATGGATTGGAAGTGGCGGGCACTGGCACAGGGAGCTGGGAAGATCATTAGCTTCACTTACAGGGAAGGGATAAGGCTTGGGAACCATGAATAGGAGAAACACTGTGGAGAAAAACATGATGGCATTTGAAGACTGACCGTGGGCACTGAAAGGGCAGTCCAGATTTACTCTGAGGTTTATAGCCTAAAATGATGGGAAAATTTGAAATTGTTGGAAAAATAAGGAAAGTGGAATTTGGAGGGAGAATGGGTCTAGGGGAAGCAGTAGCTCCCAGGTTCGACGGCTTTTGCCTTCAGTTGACAGCACCAATCAAGTGGCAGGTGGCAGGGTCCATGGGGTCAGATTTGACCTGAGTCAGGAGACAGCAGTTGGCACCAGCCAGGAAACATGCCGTTCCTTGAAGACAGTTCATCCACGATCTCTTACCTCCACCCCTCTTCATGTGCCCACCTTCCCTCTCTCCCCATCATCTATCATCTCACAGACGTCACCTGTCAGGACCCTAGTGTAGGTGACATGTTAACTCCCTAGGACTCTGCTAAGATCCACAGTTTAATTAGACTTCACAAAACCCACTGCCATCCCACATCCCTTCTTAGGCGCCCAGGGTGTCCTGCTTTGCTATATGAAGGCAAAGAAACAATCAAGGTTACTTTGTGTTAAAACCATCAGGGTCTTTTGAAAAGACTCAGATTTCGATTCATCTCTGTAATGTGAAAGAGGAATCTGGGCATGAGACTCAGACCAAAGCACCAAGTTGACTTTGGAGATCGTGGAAAAGGATTGATAACGGGTAAAACAGATGTTCCCAATGAGACGTGTCCTTTTATATAATTGTCTTAATAGTTTTAAAAAAGATGTCTCTGAAGGTCCATTATAGTTGCATTCAGGGTCATTTGTTCAGCGGATACCGTGAAATGATAGGTATTTATTATGAGGTTGTTCATATATGGATGAAATATAATTCTCAGTGTAAAAGCGATAATTAAAGGAATAACATCACAGTAGAGGTAGACATGGGAAATGCACTGCCGTTGACTATGAGCAACAAATCCAAAGTTCTGAGAAGAAAGACACAATCACATGAGTTAGGTTTAGCTCTTACTGTGCAGTGAGAATCCTGAGTTATTCTTTGGAAGCACGTAGTAGACATCCTTGGTTTGTGTGTGCAGAATAGTACCTCCTTTTCTTCTGGAAAATGTGTTTCTCCATACTCCATCCATGTAGTTGCAAAGGGAGCCATTTTCAGATGCCGCATAGTCCTGGTGATTTATCCAGAGGTGACAGGTCCCAGTGCCCCACCATCTGATGACAGTAACTTCTCTGGAATTTAGCACCTTGCCCCAGAGGAGCTCACGAGAGCTCTTCCCTGGAATGGTTGGACTTGGGATCAAAAAGGGTGATCTGCATTGATCCATGGTGGTGAATAGTGAGGGACTGAAGCCAGGAGCATCCTCAGAGGAGATATGGGGTGATGTCAGAGAGCAGCTTGGATGGGAACCAGGGAAAGAGAATCCCTGAGGCTCATTCTGAGCCTGCTCTTTCAGAGGTTACTGTCCTTGTTGTTTGTTTGCTTGATGGTTTATCTCTCGGGATGTTGTCACTTGCCTGCAAAAGAATGCTGCCCGACAGAGAAGGAACGCCTCCGCGGTTGGATCCGCAGGAGAAGCTTCTGTACTCATGCTGCACGGCACTATTTTGAGTGTGAGGAGTTGTTTTTTTAGTGAATATACTAAGAATAACTTTCCCAGTGCTCCACTGTTGTTCTTTTGGCCAAATCCAATTTGATAGAGAAGATACCATATGCAATCTAATTAGAAAGCGGAGAGTGTTTTGACTGGAGGGGTCCACGTGGGAGCTGAGACTGGCCGTGTCTGTAGCTGACTGAGGGGCAGAGGGCGTTCTAGGTTGGGGGCTGTGGTTCAAAAGCATGGGTTTGGATACTTGCAGGGCGCTGGAGCAAGAAGAATGTGGTGAAAAAAAGCATAACTGATGATTTGGGAGGAAAACAAAAAAGCCTCGAGTAATAAGAGCTAGAAATTAAAGCTGTGTCTTTGCACCTATTTTATGACTTTTTATATTCCAATTCTGAGTATAAAAGTATATTATTATTAAAAAAATATACATCTTAGTAAACATAGTATATTTTAATTAAATATTTAAATTATATCATCTGTTAACTATTAAAGTTTATGGAATAGGGAATATATGACTTGATAGTTTATTATGAATTTGGCAAAGAATTGTAAAGTTTTTGAAAGGCAGAAAGTATTTCCATTGTCATTCCATCTTCTCTCCTTTTATCATATCATGCAGTGAGGCATAGAGGGCATGAATGGTTATTCAAGTTCATAGGAAGCTTAGTTTAGACTAGAGGTTTCTAAACTGTGGGTTGTGACCTGTTAGTAAGGGCTGTGAAATCAATTTTGTAAAACACAATGAGCATTGCAGGGGAGAGAGAGACAGAAAATGAGAGAGAGAGAGAGAACACGGCAGAATGGAAAAGGACGAATTGCATTGCATGTAGTAAAAATGATGTTTTATGCCCTTTTGTTACATTTATATATCCAGTATAGCTAGTAAATATACATATACATATGTATACATGTGCATGTATATGTTTTCTGGCTGTAAATTAAAATGTACTTCTAGTAAGAAGGTTGCAAGAAAAGAAAGGAGTGGGG
>VBSM01003039.1:23727446-23795788 GCA_008086735.1 Cheirogaleus medius
TCACCCCATGGGCACCAGGGAGGGGTTGATGCTGCTAGTTTGTCTCAGAAGCATGTGAATGCCTCCCCTGGTGGTCCAGAGAAACAGGCTGTCTATCCACCAGCTCCCAGTGGTTGAGGGTTTCCTGGGGCACTAACTGCTTCCCTGCCTTCTGGGCTGTGCTTCCCTGCAGCCAATTGGGCCCCCATGGCTTTGGGGAAGGCCCTGGACAGAAAGCTCCCAGGCAGGTGCTCAAGTGTCCATCTGAGCTCACAGGGAAACATCCCTTGCAGCGGCGGCTGAAATTGGATGTGGGCCAGGAGCCACCCAAAAGCTTCTGCTCTGTCCCCCTGTTGCACTCATAATGTCTGTCATGCAATCTGGAGTTGAGTGAAATAACAAAGCCAAGAGTAGAATCCAGGAACTTGATTCTTAGCTCAGCCTGCTCCTTCTGCTGCCCCCACACTGCTGCCACCCAGATTTTAGCTTAAACACTTTTATCTTTAGGAGGCCCAGGCAGAAGGATTGCTTGAGCCCAGGAATGCAAGGCTGCAGTGAACTATGATCCCCCCACTGTACTCCAGCCTGGGTGACAGAGCGAGACCGTCTCACAAAAAAACTTTTATCTTCTTCTTCTTTTGTGAGACTAATTTACTTGGTATTTCCTTGAGTGTCCATGTTGCATGATATAGAAAACTGTATTTACATGTGAAAAAAGTATTTGGTTTTTACACAGTAAACCATTCTCTCTATCTCATTTGAATTACTTATTTTCCTTTGAAGAATGCCGAGCATGAAGTTTCATTGACATGCCCGGCTTCTCATAACTGGTCGCTTCGGGCGTCCAGGAGGGAAGGCTGCGTGGGGATGCCACATGCTGAGGAGGGGAGGGGTGACGAGCAGGAGCCCTTGTCCCTCCATGGAAGCACACGTGAACCAGGCCTCTCTGGATGTGAAATGAGCATTCAGACACACAAGTGTTTTCATAAATGCAGAGAAGATTTAGCGCTGTAGATGCTGCCTCTGCTTTTAAAGGTTAGGTTTCAAAGTTAATTCTTCTTTCCTTGGTGGAATTTAGATGTGGCAAGATTCTAATTATGGACTTTTCAGATTTGTAAGCAAATATGTGTCGTGGGTCATTTTCCAGAGCTCACTATGTTAGACGTAGACGGGTTCGCTAATTGCACACATATAACGGAGAAGCAGGGGATCTTCATTGTCCTTATTAACCTCCACGCCTCCTGGGGCTGATGACAAGCTGACATCTCACACCGGGTTCTGTCATGGATGTAAAAATAAGTTCTTTTGCCATTATCCACTTGGATACTGGATCATTGAAATCGGGGTTTGCCTTGGAGGTGCCAGGCCCTCTTCCCACGGTTCCCATTCTATCCACTCCCTGTCAGTGAGGGGGGGAACTTAGGAGCCTGAAACTGAGGGTTACTTCTGTATGACCGAAGGGCAATGGCGACCTAGATAATTTATTTGCAAATGAAATAGGGGACATTTTCACATAAAATCCTCACTCTTTGTGATGAACTTCAAGCCCAGTCACCATCTTATTGCTGCTTCTCTTTCTAACTTTGTCTTTTATTAACACCCAGCCCCTCCCCCAAATCTAAGCTACAGTCACAGACAGCAGGTATTAGTTCTCCTAATACACCTGCTTGCCTTCATTTAGAAGCCTCTAGCTATACTGCTGCCTGATGTGAAATGCCTTCCTGCCCCTCATGTGCTAAGCCCCGTGACCTCTGGAACTGTGCTCAAATGCCACCTCCTGCAGGAAGCCATCTTTCATTCTCAGCCTGGATGTGGTACCTCATCCCAGCACAACACACTCTGTGTTACGCTTTCCTGTTGACTGCTTCTTTCCTGCCGGGTAGTTTAGGCAGGGTTGTGTCTTTTCCAGTGGTGTCCTCAGAACCTAGCACAGAGCCTGGTAAACAGCAGGGACTGAAATGAACATATTTGCTGTGCTGGAGTTTCCACATTTGGCAGCAATCAAAGTTGCAACATCCTGGGTGCACCCATAAAAAACCTTATATCTTGCAGCATAGAATCTGCTTCGGTTTTCATTTTTTTCTTTGCACAACTCCTATAATCAACCTGAAATTAGATAACTAATGTCTAAATTGCCCTATCCACTATTCCTTTGTTCCTTTTAAAAAGCTAGTTCTTAACACTCAGTCCTTCCCTGCATTTTCATAATGAATGTCCATTGGCTTACCTTTTTGGTACCTTAAAACTTGTGCTATAATACCGTTAGTTTATTCACAACTATGGAAGACAGGGCTAGATATGTCAAAAAATGTATGTACAACCAGACCCACTGTGTAGGTTCTTGGTAAAGTTAACAAATGTCTCGTATCTGACAGCCTATATAATAAATTATACCCGTACTTTTTTGCACACAAACAACACACACACGCTCAAAGAAAGACTGATTTACATCTCAAGGATTTTAATTAGAATTTTATTAGCATAATTGACATGGTGTTAAAATTAATTAGGGATTGTTTTTCCCAAGTCATATTTAAAGAAATTTCTTGAAGGTACACCAGAAAATATTTTATGAGCTGTTTCTGCACAAAAAGAAGAACATGAATGTAGATGATTTTCTATATATCAGTGTCATTTAGTGTTTGTGTTACTTTTAGAATCCTAAGCTTATAGGACTTTAAATATACAGCAAGCGGTTCCCATGGCACATCACCTTAAAATATAGATATGATATTTTATGCAAAAAGAGAAATAACCTGCAGCAATGGATCTGCCTATAGTAATATAACAACTTAGAATGCATTGAATTATGGAAGTGTCATACCTGAATGATATCTGACATGGTCCAGAAATCAGTACAGCACGTTTTTCTCTAATTCATAATGAAAAAACACATTGTAAATTATAATACACATCAGAATATAAATTATTTGCTGTTACAAAGTAAGTATAAAAAACTACATCTCAAGAAAATGGGTAATTTGCATTTATTGTATCAACTGACTGATGTGGAGTTTTTATTTTGATGTAACACTTCTGTGTAGTTCTCGGAACCGGTCCAGTGATTCAAATTATAATTGAGGAAAATCAACTCGTCTCCTTTTTATGCTAAAAAATAAGGCATATTCACTTTCCTGAAAAATGAAATTTACTTTAAATGTAAGAGTCAGAATTGTCTAAATCTGTTCTCTGTATTTCTTGCATGTTAATACGACTTGTCAGACCATCCCTTTACTATGCTGTGAAGGTTGTATGTGGATTATTATTTGTGCATATTGAGAATTAAGCAGGACACCACCTTGTATAGCTCTAAGGATGCCATTTGCATATGTGTTTGCCTATAAACTACTTTGCATCATTGGCATCTGTATTTATCAGTGTTCTCAAAGAAACAACCAATAGGATGTATATATAAAGACAGATTTATTTAAATGAATTGGCTCACTTGTAGAGGCTTGACAAATCCAAAATCTGCAGGGTAGATCAGCAGGCTGGAGACACAAGTAAGAGTTCAAGTCTGAAGGCAGTCTGCAGCCAGAATTCCCTCTTCTAAGGAGGTCAGTCTTTCTCTATAAGGCCTTCGACTAATTGGACAAGGCCCACTACATTATGGGCAACCTGCCTTACTTAAAGTCTACTTATTTAAATGTTAATTTCATCTAAAAAATACCTTCACCAAAACAACTAGAATAATATTTAACCAAATACTGTATCTGGATACTTTGGCCTAGTCAAGGTGACACATAAACTTAATTATCACAGCATCCTATTACATCTGCAGAGATATAGATCTGCCTGAAACTTGCTTTTTTTGACTCAGTGTTGTTGAAATTTATCCATGTGGGTGTGTATATGCATATTTCATTCCTTTTTTTCTGTTTTGTAGTATTTCATTGCATGGATAGGTCACAGTGCATTTATCTGCTCTCTGATAAATATTTAGGTGGTTTCCATGCTCTTATTGGTGGACATTTAGCAGGTAGTAACTATCTTTGTGCATGTGTCCTTGGACAAATGTGGAAAAGTTTTCATGTTGATTAATATTGCTGGGTCAGAGGAATGCACATCTTCCGTTTGTTGTCTGGAATGGCTGTGCCCATTTATACTACCACTCCCAGTTTATGGCAGTCCCTGTTTCACCCCGTACCCTGTACGTGCCAACTCTTGTCAGCCTTTTACATTTTTGCTGATATGATGAGTTGATTATTTCAATCTGTGTTTCCCCAGTTGCCCCTGAAGTTTGGCGTGTGTTCAGAATTGTTAGTTGTCTGTGAATTGCCTGTTCCTCCTTTTCCCCGTTTGACTATTGGGTTCCAGCGAGGGCTGGAACTAAGCCAGCTGGGTGCATGTCCCACGTCTACTGGTCACGTGATCTTACACAAATTTAATCTTTACCATCTGTAGTCTTGTTTAATCCTTAAAACGAGACTAATGCAAGTACCTACCTTGTAGAGATATTCTAAGTTCTTAATAACTTAACACATGTAAAGTACTTACATGGGGCTGGTTCAGTAAGTGAAAGCCATTGTTGACATACATATAGGAGACATTTATACATTCTTGACGGTTATCTAGATTCTAATACATCTCCCTATCTATGGCATGTCTCTTAGCTTAATGGTTTTTTTTTTACTTCTAATATTTTAACATATTCACATTTTGTTTTTTATATGTCTAAGAAATACTTCCTTATTCTAAGTTCATAGTGTCATTTTCCTTTATTTTCTTCTTTAAATATTTAAGATTTAACCCTTCAGATTTGTTCTCAAATGTGTCTCCAATTTATTGTTGTGTATAGTGTGAGGTCGGGATCAATTCTTTTGTTATATGAGTGTCAGTTGCTGGGAAAGCACTTACTTTCCAGTAGCTTTGTCACCAGCATAAACGTTCTTGTTAACGTGGCAGAAAGGAACGAGTGATAGTGGCGAGTGTATTGAGCAAAAGCAGACAGGAGCAGGAAAGGCTTGTGCAGGAGCCAAAGTACACTGCCAAGAAAGGGGGTGGGCAGGCTCAAAAAGAGCAACTGTGCTGAACACTAAGTGGCTGCTGCTTTTATTTGTGAGGTCAACGAGGGCAGGGCGGTCAGTGTTCATGCTGTTCCTATTCATAGCTCCCTGTTTTTCCCACGAGGGGGCTCAAAACCACAATGTTAACTTATTACAATTGTGATCTAATTGGAGAAAGGTCACCTCGTACCTGTGTGACGCTGGGAAATTAATGGCTCTTTTCTTCTCCTGGGGCTGTTTGTTCAAGGGCTGTTTGTTTGAGCCAGTTGACTGACTTTTCCGTTCCCTCCTCCCTTGCTTATACCTAACTACCTACTCTAACAGCTTTGCCCCTCTGATATGTAATTTTACCTCTGCTTTGATCCTGTGGCATCATTATTAATCTACATCCACCTATGCTATCTTGCTAGCACTTACATCACGGTGTGTGTCCTTAATGATTTTTAAATCGCATTGGGTTTAACATGTGTGTGTGCCTCCCTCCCCATCTCCTCCTAGAAATACACCCTTGACTTTAGATTGTCAACTACCCTTCACTCCTGCAGGTGGCAGGAAAGGCCCTGGGGCTTATAGGTGCTCAGGATGACTCTGGTTGGGAGGTGCTGGGAGGAGAGGACTCTGGGGCAAGGGGAGGGGGCTTTATCTTGGCTCCCTCTGCCCAAACCTGCCATTCTTTGTTCCATTCTGCCAGGCTGTGGCCAGATATCTGCTCTCTGGAGGGAAGAGGGGAAAAAAAAAATTCTTACTTTATCCTACTTAAATCACAGGAATTTTCTGAGAGTTAGCTAATGGATTAAGCAGTCTGGTTAAAAGTTACTCAGAATTTCTCCAGTAAATATGGAAAAGAATAGGGGCTGTGGCAAAGGAGAGCAAATAGCAATTGTAAAGGCATCACAGCATGTTTTGGAGGATTTTAAGACTAGCTATTGAGGATTGGATCAGGCTGAGTTTGTTGGGTTGGCTGCAGGCTCTTAACTTGTCAGTCTTCCATCTTAAAAATATCTGAGGAAGAAAGAGCGCTAGATTGGGACAAGTTTTAACGTGGGTTTCCTGAGTTTTGAGTAAAAATTCCCCGGTAAAGATACATCTTTATTGCAAATGGCGCAGTAGCGAGGACATTACTTGTTTTTAGTTAAGATTGTTGCAGTTAAACCTGTATAAAGAATTAAAGATTAAAGGTAATAATTTATAAGTATTACATTTATTCATGGCTGATTGTTCTGTAAATATTAAATGCAAGACTTAAATTTACACATGAAAGCCCAATTTTTATCACAATTATTTGATTCAAAAAAGATATTTAAATCTTAACAGGCCTGGGTGATCTAAGTAAATGTTACTTGTCTAGCATTTACGAAAAGACAAAACAGGCATCCCTTAATAGTGAGTACATCAGAACGGGGGTCTCAACCAAGGCCATAACGTTAATCTTTGTGGGGGCTTGGAGCTTATCAGAACCATTTTGGAGTGCTTTTCTTCCCACATCATGCCTAAAATCAGATGCTTCGTTCTACAAGAGAGGCTGTATCAATTCTCAACCCTCTTGAGTCTCCCTATTGAGTCATTTAAAAACCAGTAATTATTTAGCATCAGTTTCATGCCAGTCACTCTACTGGGTGCTGGGGTAGAAAGGTTAGAAACGTCAGGCAAGAAGCATGAATTGCCTCTTTTTGGATACCCAGTGACATTGGCTGATCATGCTGATAGGGACTGAGAGATGAGACCCCCAGCCCATGGCCCCGCCGCTGAGTGCCTGGTTGACAACCAGCCAACACCCACTTGCCAGCCATAGTGTGAACCAACTTGAGAGAGGATTCCCCAATCCCAGTTGTGTCTCCCTACATTGTACCTGGAGAAGAGAAAAGCCATTCCTGCTGAGCCCTGCCCAAATTAGATGCATGAGCAAAATTAAATGATTGCTGTTTTGAAGTTACTAAATTCTGGGGCATTTTGTTAAGTGCTGTGTTAAGGGCTGAATTGAGTTCTGCCAATATTTATATGTGGAAGCCCTAACCCCCAGAACCTCAGAATGTGACTGTATTTGGGGATAGTACCTTTAAAGAGGTAATTCAGTTAAAAATAAAAAGGTTGTTAGGATTGGCCTTCATCCAATCTGACTTGTGTCCTTATAAGAAGAGGAAATTTCGACACAAAAGGAGACATCAGGCATGCACGCACACAGAAGAAGGTCCACGTGAGGGCTTAGAGGGAAGGCAGCCATCTGCACGCCAAGGAGAGAGGCATTGGAGAGACCAAACCTGTGGACACCTTGGTATTGGACTTCCAGAAATGTGAGAAAACAAATATCTATCATTTAAGCCACTCAGTCTGTGGTGTTTTGTTATGGCAGATTTAGCAAACTAGTATACGCTATAGAAAAACAGATTTAATCCACAAGTGTTGACTTTATTCTACACAATCCTCCAAGTTTTTGCCATTGTCCATGGCTTCATGGGTTTCTATGGCTATTGGCTTTTGCTTCATTAAATAGTATCTCCTGTGGTTGTTTGCTTTCAGTAGCACTAACACCTTTCATGGGGTAACAACTTCAGTCAGGTTAAGACACATTTTAGAAAAACGAATGGAGTTCATGAACATTTCCTAAAAACGGCTTACCCAAGGCTCCTTCAGTCAGTTACATAAACATGCGTGGCCTTCCCTTTCGCTCACTGGCCTTATCTACTCTGGGATTTACTGGGTTTATGTAATTATTTCTGAAAGGTAAAGAAAGTATTTACTCCAAGGAGCAAACCTCTGCCATTAAAAAAACCAAAATGATAAAATATCTGATGCAATATGTTTTACAATAGACTAGCTACATGGCCATTAATTGGTGTTGAGGATTTCACATGTGATCATGTTAGATACTACTTCAAAGAAGATAAATCCTGATCTTTTTTTCTTTTTCTTTTTCTTCTGGTGCCATCATTCTGGGCAAATGAAGTTGTTAACACCTGCCCCTCTTTGGTCTGAAATGAGGCTTTTTTACCACCCACGGCCATCATTTCACATGCCATCTGCACCCCTTACCCTCAGTTTGCTGTTTGTATCCAGGGAGTTGAAGACACACAGCTGAGGAGGGCTCTGCAGGACAAGCAGGCAGGGCAGGGTAATAGAGTCTTCAGGGGGATGAAACCTTCAGGGAAAAATGAGGGGAAGGAAGAGGCCTCTGGGGCAAAACAGAAGGCATTTGGTGATTGCGATGGTGTGTGTAAGAGAAATGTGCCTCTAAACGCTTCAGTCTCCTGCCGTGGACTGAATCCTGCTCCTCCAAAATTCATGTATTGAAGCCCTCCCCTGCCTTCTATTAGAGATGGGGCCTTTAAGAGGTGATTAAGGTTAAATGAGATCACAAGAGTGGAGCCCTTGATCTGATAGCCCCAGTGTCCTTACAAAAGAGGAGGAGACAGAGATCTCTCTCCACCGTGTGAGGACACAGCAAGAAGATAGCCATCTGCAAGCCAGGAAGAGAGCCCTCACCAGAAACCAAACCCTGCGGAACCTTGATCTTGGGCTTTCCAGCCTCTAGAATGGTGAGAAATGCATTTCTGTTGTTTAAGTCTCCCAGTCTACGATATTTTGTATGGCAACCAGGGCAATCCAAAGCATTATTATTATCATTATTATTTTGCCACACTGATATTTGGTCTTCTTTTAGTAGGTTGGTTAACAGTTGCTGTCACGTGTCACTTTTCATTTGAGATAAGACACTGCGGGATTTTAAATGCTCTGAGCTTCACAATAAACAGTGCTTGTAAAGATGAAGGGGGAAGAAGCAGAAACAAATTATGTAATTTAAGACATCAGACTTTTTAAATTGAGTGACAGTTTTGGAAGGGGTGTCATAATTTTGGTCATGTTCAGTTTCAAAAGCCTGTTAGACATTGTGGTGGAGATATCACAGAAGCTCAAGTGCCCTAGTCTGGAAACCAGGGGGCAGTTCTGGTTCAGCAGTAGAAAATCCAGAGGTGTTTGCCTATAGAATCAAACAACCATATATTCTCGTATATCCAAGACAGTCCAATGTGTGCCTTTTTGCCCCAGTGTAATTATTTACATCATCCCATTTAAGTCTCAGAAGTGCTCAGTTTTGGCAAGTTATACTGTCACCCTCGTCTCTACCCTAGTCTGATTAGAGTCATAGGATTGGGTGGGAACACCGTGGGAGTGAGTGAAGGCAGAGAAGAGAGGAGGACAAGGGTGGGCCCAGGGCTGCCATCACTTAGAAGTCAGGAGATGGGAGAGAACCAGTGAAAGAGACAAAGAAGGGGCCTGTGAGGTGGGAGGAAACCAGGAGAAGGTGAGTCCTTGGAAGAGAGTGTGTCTTGGAGGTGTGACCAGTGTTGGGGTGCCCCAGACATAGTCCTTGCATCTCTTCTCTGCCCATCCCCTATCTCTTTTCTTGGTGAGCTCAACCAGCCTTCAGGCTTTAATTACCATCTGTATTGCAACGATGCAAGTATGTATATCTTGAGCTTCCTAACTGGCCTCCATCTTCAAGCCATGCCTCTCCCCCATATCCTCTCATGTCAGCAGCCAGGGTAACATTTTCTCAAATGTCACCTCCTCATCCAGGTCTTCTGTGGCCACTAGCTTTTCCCACTCCCCTTTTCCTCTGAAATTTCCATGTTTTTTCCCTTTAGCACTCGCAACCACTGAACAGACTTCTGCATCGTACTTCCTGCTTGCATCTTCCATAGGATGTGTGCTACATGGAAGAAGGACTTTTTCTTTGAGGATTTCAGTGTCTGAGACATAGGAGGTGCTCTGTGAATATTTGTTGAATAAATAAGTGAAAGGAAAGGAAAGGAAACAGGACCTGTGAAGGGAGTGCAGTGAGCAGTCACAGGCAGGAGAGAGATAAAGATAGTTCAAGGGCAGACGTGAAAGAGGGAAAGTTTATCTATGCTGAGAAGAGGTTCCATAGAATGATGACAGCAGAGAAGCCTTGGATTCGCGCATCCCTCGTGATCACTGATGAAGATGTCTGGGTGGTGAGGCACAAGAATTGAGCTTACCAGAAGTTAAGGAGAGCATCCCAGTTGGAGGGATGGTGGTCTCTTTTGAGATGGTGTTGGAGCAGAACAGAGGCGTTGGAACAGAGATAAAGTCCTTAAGAAAAGAAATAACCACTGTGAGGTACAGAGAAGTGAGGGTAAGGCTTTGCAGCAAAGGTGTGGATGCGGATGTGTCGGCTTGCTGGGAGAAGGAAGAGCTTTGGGGAGGTTGGGTGTCTAGGGAGGAAGGTGTACTTGGGAGTATCAAAGCATCAAAGCAAAAAAGACCAGAGTAATCACATACCACTCTGAAGCAGCTCTTGGAAACTAGCCCTGGCTGTTTTTTGCAGGGACTTAAGCTGTTGTGCAGTTCTTTCATTTCCTTAATTAACAAGTGAGATCAAATTTTTTTCTAAATCAATTATTTAATCCTCATTGAAGATGTAAATTATAAAATTGAAATAGAAAAACACCCAGTAACTTCTGTTGTTCTCAATAAAAGTAACCGTTTTACAAGCTCATATTTTCTTAAATGATGTTACAGAACCAAAGCTTCTATTGAGTCGTGTGCTTAGATTACACTCTGACGATTATTTTAAAAACATTTTCTCTCACTTCTCCAGGAAGGGAAAAAAAGGCGGGTGAGGGGAGGAGGATACTTTCAAGTTGTTCTATATAGTAAGGAGTATTTTCATTCCGTGCTTTTTTCTTTCTCTTGAAAAATGTGGTCCATTAGTTTTGTAGGGCTGCAGTAGCACATTGCCACAAAATTTGTGGTTTAAAGTCACAGAAATGTATTATATTCGCTCACAGTTCTGGAGGCCAGAAATCCAGAAATCACCAGGCCCTCCACAGACTCTCAGGGATGATTCTTCCTGTTTGGTTTAGCTTCTGGTGACTCCTGGCTCCCTTGGCTTGTGGCTGCATCAATCCTGTCTCCTCCTCCACCTTCACCTGGCCTCCTTCCCTAGGGTGTCTGTGTCTCAAATCGCCCTCTCCTTTCTCTTTTAAGGACACCAGTTATTGGATTTAGGGCCCACTCCAAATCCAGGATGATTTCGTTGCCATCCTTAACTTAATGACATTTGCAAAGTCACCCTTTCCAAGTAAGCTCACGTTAACAGGTAGCAGGGGTTAGCAGTTCGGGGTATCTCTTTGGGGGCCACTTTGCAACCCACTACATAGTTTTATAATTTAAGATGTGATTTATTTGTTTTAAGTCAACACCTCATTATTTGTGCTCTGGAAAAAGGCGACTCACTTAAAATGATTCCATAAATAAATAAAGTTGTTTTGTGTTTCGAAGAAACAACTAAGACCAAGTTTTAATTGTATTTTTTAGATCATGTGCAAGTAATGGATGACTTGGGAATTAAAATCAGATATTCAGCAATCTACAAATTGTATGTTTCTCTTGGCGGCATTAAATCGTCTAGAAAACACAATTAGTGAAACGTCTTTTGAAGAAATACATTTTACTCAATACATTCCCCCGTGGATTGACACAAAATAGAGTCCTGATTAATTTGAAGTCATGTCAAATTTTAATTCTAGCTGTTTCAAAATCTTGTTGCCCTTGAATTAGAGCTGTAGGAGTTTATAAATAAGCGGGGAACTGACAAAGGTTTAAGATATGTTGTGGAAGGGAGAGAAATGATGTTTATTAAGCATCTACTTGATTAAAAGCACTCTTGCAATGGGACCTCATTCATTATCAGAGCAATCCGGAGAGGTGGATGGGACTTTATCCCTCTTATTGTGGAGAGGGCTAAGAAGTGGATGTGGACATAAATGGCCCAGCACACAGCTAGGGCTCCCCATACCATCCCTGTCTCAGAGGGCTGTTCTCACTGGCCGGCGTCAGGACGGGAGGGCTGGCTTCTAGCTCTTGATGCTGAACAGGGAGCACTAGGCACTAGCTGCCCTGGGTTTCAGTCTTGCCTCTGCTGCTTGCTAGCTGTGTGACTTTGGGCCACTTACTTGTCTTTGTGCCTCGGTTTTCCCATCTATGAAGTGGGGATAACGGTAGCACCTATCTCATAGTGTTGTATGAGAATTAAGTAAAGTGATTTATACATCAAGCACTGGTAATGGTGCCTGGCACTTAGTAAGGCCTGTTGAGGACACCTGTTCCCACCCACATATTAGCATGTGTAGATTTATTTATGGAGAGAATCCAGGAGTTGGCCCTTCCGGCTTTCTAGCCAATCCTATACCCACAATGAGTTTACTAAAGTTGGTGAAACGCCCTAGAAGAACCAAGTACCTGTTATGCCCCAAATTTACTATTTTTCGTACAACAGAAAGATCTTCGGAATGTACATTAATGACAAAGAAATGTTTAATATTGTTTAGAACTTTCTTGTAGATCTGTAGTTCAAGAACTGCCTTATGCTTGGCCCTTGGAAAACAGCTTTTTGTTTCAACCAAAAACCTTTGTTTAGATAGAAACTATTATTTTCATCAGCAGTTTAAAAGCAAAAATGAGGTATAACATTTTATGCAGGGGGAAGATAATTAATTATTAGACTTGGTTGTTTCATAAGCTGTTTCCAGATAGATCATAGTTAATTAATTTGTATGGCAGGGCCATGCATGTTAAATAAACCTTGAATAAATTTTTAATATGTGGGCTTTTTTTTGTTTTGGTGGTTTTTTTTAATTAACTAACTTTTTGTGAGAATTGTTTTGTTTTGTTTGTTTTCTAATTACTCTCCAAAATCTGTTTCTAAGTGATATTGAGCATGTTTTTATCCTCAGGCTTGTCTAACGTTTTTACTGATACAGGTCGTTTACCACACTGTGTTCACCTGAAATGAAGATTTAATAAGATGGTAGTTCCATATGAAAAAGTTATTAGTTATTGCTAAAACAGTTATACATTCAAAACATATTTAATAAGGTCCCAAAGCAGTCATGCAAATCTTCCTGCATACATACACCCACAGGCTTTAAGGAACAAGGCTTTGATTAATATATGTCATGAAAATTAAGTAAGATTTTCATAAAGTCATAAAATATTACTTACAGGATAAGCGCAACTGTCAGTGATTAGACAAATAAGATCTACCTTGGCTCAGCCCTGAGTCAGTATAAGAGCAAGTGGTGAATATTGATGTGATTGTTGTTTGAGGTTTTCAGTTAAGCATGTTCTAAAGAGAAGTATTTATGAGAGCAGGACAGGAGAGAATGAAGCAGGAACAGTCAAGGTAAAACATGGTAAAAATTAAAAGCAGAAAGCATAAATACTCCTCAGGAAATCTATATATTCATTCAAATTGTGTTTTTTCAGTGCTAAATTTTAAAATCTTAATACCACAATGAGCAAAATATCTTTTTAGGGAAACTTCCTGTGTATCAGGATAGAGCAAAACTTTGTTTTTCCCCTAGGAGAAAATACACAGAGGGAGCTAACCCACGCTGCTTCATGTCAACCTAAAAACAAATTAGAATTTCTTAAGTGTAATAAACATGAGGTTGCCCAATAATACCACTTATCTAGGCTCATAAGTGGCAGTTGTTCAAAATGCAGTTGCTGTTGCAAGGCAGACAGAAACTACTCATTTTACTAAGATATTTATTCATTTCAACGTCTCCCGCTGCAGAGCTGTGCACCGTCCCATGACGTTAAGGGAATTAGGTGAAAAGCAATTTCATTGAACAAAAAGCGCAATTTTCCTCTGAGCTTATGGCTCTTAATAAAACAAATGCAAAATTATTTTTAACAAAGGCATCTGAGTTTCCTTGGCTCCTCTTCAAAGGAACAGTTTTCCCTATAGCCAAGGGGACAGTTTCACACCTGCAACACAGGAGGTGTGGCTCATGCCTTAGCCAGTTGTATACCTGGTATACATGTTACCTGTGTGTCCACCTCTGCATCAGGGTGTGGTTAAGGTTGTAGCCAGATCAAGCTCTGATTTGACAGGTGTATATGATTAATTAGGCCAGTTTTCAAATGACATGAAATACATGTGTCAGCAAACTTTCTGTGAAGGACCAGATAGCAAATATTTTAGGCTTTGTGGGCCAAGAGGCAAAACTAAGAATATTATGTAAATATTTCTATAATAGGAGGGAAAACAAATTTCCACTAAATTATTATTGATGAAATTCAAAAACAATGTTAGTGTTAATGTTTTATAATATATTCTACCAATAAGAATGGTATTATTTTAGGGAGGATAACATTTTGCCTAACTGGGCTTCAAAGTTTGTGTTTCCTGTCATGAAACTGATTGTAAATGGTCATCTGTAAAAGCCATTTTTAGCTCCCAGGCCATACAAAAACATGAAGTGGTCCAGATTTGGCCTGAGGGCCACATTTTGACCTCCACTCTAATGTGTGATTAATTTTATGTACTCATGAATATAATTCTAGTATTCTTCTCTGAATTATAAAATAGTTTGCTCTAATATATTTTAGTAAGGTAGCCCTTTGAGTCTAGGTGATGCACATGAACTTTGATGATTTTTATGAGATAGCTGTGCTGCAGGTCAGGAGCCCACAACCTGATTGGATGAGTACAATTTTGTTTTCCAATTGGGGACCACCCACAACTGAGTAGTAAAACCAATTCAAAGGGCTTTAACCAGTATTTTAAAAATTGAGTCTTTGATTTGATTCTCAGCTTGACTATTGGTGTATAGGAATGCTACTGATTTGTGTACATTGATTTTGTTACCTGAGACTTTGCTGAATTTATTTGAATACAATAAAATAGATCATAATGCCCACAGTAAGGAAAATTTGGTTTGGTTTGGTGTTTTTAGGAAGGGATCAGACTTGTGAGTGTGGCATGGGTGGGTTTAAGATATATTGGAATTTATCTTGATGCAAAACATATGCAAAACACTGATTTGGAAATATTTATTTTTCCCAAAATAATCTATTCAAGAAAATATCTTCTATACTGTGACAGAGGAACAATATTAGTAGATGTCTTCAGCTAGTCAATGCTAATAAATGTCGTAGTTGATGGATATATTAATAGAATAAATTGAATAGCTATAGAATGGTGTGTTTCACAGTAGATGGTGAATGATCACATGTACAAATGATGTAATTCTATCATGAAAATAATCTCACATTGCTAAAATTGTTTTCTGAATTGATCTACAAATTCTAGCTCAAAAAATAACCTCTGTGTTTATTTTTAGAAATCGGTATTTTAAAAAATTATGGACTTCACATTTTTGTTAGAAAAATGAAGATAATACTTATAAAGAAAATTATTTTCATAATTTATAAATATTTTATAAAATATTTTATATTTTACTTTTCATTATGAAAATAGCTTAGGAATTATAGCTTAGGATATACAATTTTTATCCTACCCAGTAAAAGTTGTTTCTCCTTCTGTTAAGTGGGATGAACCATATGTCAGAATGGAGTCTCTCTCTGTCTCTTTCTCTTTCAACCTTCTGCCGCCCATTTCTCATTCATCCAGTACTTGGGGAGGACCCACATGGTAATTGGAGCCACATGGTAATTGGAGCCAAATTTGCAGATAACATAAGATACTCAGAGGTGCAACACGATCCTTTGCAATGTATCATCTTAGCCCTGTATTCCCTCTTGATCTAAATATAAGATATTTTGTAATAGCAATGGGGCCCATCCTGAGAACTAGGATTAGTGTCCAGATGAAAATGGGCAGTATTATAACTGCTATTCTCATCATGTACACATATCTTGGAAAAGTATACCAGATTTATAAAGGAAGGGAAGGAGGAAAATGCTCAGTAAACCAGAATTTGAATAAAATTAAATCATCAAAGATAACTTTTCCCCTCTTGTTTAATTTTAGCCTTTAAAGGTAATTATTACCCAAATTGTCAATCAATATTTTATATGCAATATGTTATATATAATATGTATTATCTTGCTCTTGTTTTTAATATATACATATGTGTGTATAGTCATTTTTTAAACTGCAGGTTGTGACCCATTAATGGGAAGTATAATACCTTGATTAGTCATGAACAGTGTTTTTAAAATAATGTGATGGACTAGACCAGAACAGAGGAGGACAGAACCTATTACGATACATCTAACTTCATAAGGATAACTTGTTTTTCACTGAATTGTTCACACACATATGTTTATGAATGCGTATCGTTGGGTGTATGTGAACTGAGTTGCAGTGGAAATATTTCATATTGAGGCTCATTATTTAAAAATTTTGAAAAATTATGCTGAAGTCATGGTGACAGTAATGATTAACGTGTTCCTTTTATTTTCCTTGATATTTGGTATTTTATTGCCAAGTGCTAAAGTGTGATAATTAGTATGTTACTTCTTACAAACCAATTTCAATGAATATTTTTGTGTTTAGTTCCACATGGCATTCAAATGAACTAACTTATTTGGTTAGCTTTTTCTATCTGCTGGTTATTGGCGGTTTCTTATCTGCTCTTTGAAGCTTTCTTGCAATAATAAGGCTAAGGATTGGGTTGCAATAATCCAATAATGCCAACCAAAGAAAGTATTAAGAGACATAGTGTAGAAGTATAATGTTGAACACTGATTTAGGGAGAAAAGAGCTTGATCCTTTCTAATGCTGCTTCTGATAGTACCACATGTTGAAGCAGGGATCCTGTATTTTTTGTGAGCATTGCATAATCTATTGTCTCCCTGCTGAATAAAAATCAATTAAGCCAGAAATCTGACACTGTAAAATCATGGAAATTCCCACAGACTAGATATTACAGTGGCTGGATTTTTTTTACCATATTGTTTTCCTTTTAATATGTACTAATAGGCTTATAGAAATACAATCAGGAATACCTGCCAAGTCACATAGTTGTTAGGTATGGTATTTCACTGATTGTTATTAGCCAATGTATATTAATTATGTGCAAAAACACTACTTAATGTGTAGGTCTCTGTGTATATAAATTAGTAGTTGCATGTTAGAACTTCAGAAATAATGTAAAGGGGAAAATCCTACCATGCTCACACTTCTTGTTTGTGAGCAAAATAAAAATAAAAACAGCTATGGGAAAGTTCTAGAAGGAACTAATTCTAGTAAATGTCAATATTCATGGAAAATGGACTCAAAATTGAAGGTTTAGATACAAATCTAATTCAAGTTTGTCTTGAAGTTTTGTTTCCGACTCGGAGTTCAGAATTGGTGAAATGATTGTGAATGTTGGTGTTTCACAAACATGTAAACTTTTGAAAAATAATTGTCATGTGGTTAATATTCCAAAGGTTAACATAGCATGCATTTCAAGGCTCTGTGTTGTATAATTTTCAATTACTAGTATAATTTTTGTAGACAAACATCTCACTTTACAAACAGGTCTGCCTTTTGGTTTATGTTATATTAATGTGAATATTGATGATGTCCTGCATATTCTGAGGGGGAGGGCTTACTCCTGTAAAAATCATTCTGCAGGGGTCCAAAGTGCAAGTCTAGAGAGGAACTCTGGCAGCAATTTCAAAAAGAGTCACCTTTTTTGTGAGTATTTATATTTATGCCAACCGTATATTGTGAACTTCGTGTACATGTGGTCTTTGTGAGACCAAGAGCACTGGTTTCTTTATATTAAACATGTAAATCCATATCAGTTCATTCAACCCTATTAAATTACCATGAGTTGAATGTACGCTGTGATCCAGTTGAATATGAGGTATGAACACAACATAAATTGAGGTTGAAATTTGGGTCCTTC
This sequence comes from Cheirogaleus medius, assembly GCA_008086735.1. NCBI lineage: Eukaryota > Metazoa > Chordata > Mammalia > Primates > Cheirogaleidae > Cheirogaleus > Cheirogaleus medius. Next base: position 23,745,106 of record VBSM01003039.1, read on the forward strand.
TAAAGTGAATATATAGGCAATGTGCTGTTTTTAAATTAACGACTATATCAATTTTGGTCAAGATCAATAAATCATAAAAAAACTGTTCTCTGGTATTTCCATTATAATGGAGTAAAACAGATTTCAGATGAGAAATTTTTCAGATTTAAGGGTCCCAAAATGTTATAAAACTGTTCTCTTATATTTGTGAAGGCTAAGGAACAATTAAAGATGGGTGATTCAGTATCACTTGCTTGGGGTAGGTGTTGCTCTAAGCAGGTTGCCTGCCTTCCCTCATTCATTCATCTGCAATTCTTTAGGCTAGATGCTGTTATCTCCCCATTTTACAGTTGAGCAAACTAACTCCCAGGGAGCCAATGTAGCTTGCCCACAGTCCCACAGCCAGCAAGCAGAGAAGTAGGACTCACCTCAAGGCAAGTTACCTCCAGAGGCCACACTCTTAGCCAGGATGTTGTATACTTAAATGAAAAGTTTTGATGGAAGAAAGAAAAGGAACAGAAGGAGGATTCGTGGCCTGACTGAAATGAGGACAGCTCAGCTTTGTTAACTAACACCCCCTAGCTCTTCAGACACCTATGAGAATACCATTGAAAAGCCTTTGCAACAGTACAAACGTTTAAAAGGGTCACTGTGCACGTTGCTCACTGCAATGGAAATCCTATTTTAAAAGAAAAGTACCTTAACCTGTTATTTTGAAGACAAAAATACAAGCGTAGGTAACTATTCACAGACACATGAGCTTTCAAATAGTTGAAAAGTGTTGCTGTGAAAAAATGCAGAATATGATGACATAAATGAGTCTTCATTAGATCATTGTTGTTGTGTTTAGTGTAAATAGTGTGATAACGCTCTATATGCATTTGCTACATTATTTTTAAGGTGTGCCTGTGGCAACTGAGAAAGTAAATAGATACCTTACTGAAAGTACTCTGTATGCTCACTCAGAATGTTTTGTATTTTAATGCTTTAATTTTTTAATATACACCTGGAAAAGGAAATGCTTGACACATGAGCTGTGTGGGTTTTCCAGAAATGATGCTGGCGTCCAGCATCCCAAAAACCCCTACTGCTTTCAAGGTCCCTGAATCTCCCCTTCTGCCATTGACACTTTCACATTGAAAGCAGCGTTTCCTGGGGGTTCGAGGTCATTGGGTTTGTCCATCTGCCTCCTTTCTAGTTTTCTGATTAAAATTTTTCTGCATGACAGCAACGATTTCTTACCCTTCTCAAGGCTCATGCTCTTGTGCACTACCCTGTCTACTTCCCTCTCAACATCGCAAACTCACAGGAGGCAAGATGCCTCTCACTCACTTTCTTCTGAGTAACGAATCCATAAAAACAATAAGGGATCTAGTTAAAATGTTAACACCAAAAACATAGCAAAAATAGTATTTTTTGTGAATTTTATTTAAGTAGTTAGATGTTTGCACAAAATATAATGAGCTATTAGAAATGAAGACTTTCATTTATATCAGACAATTTGGGGTGATTATCAGGACAAATTTGTAACCCTTGAAAAATGTGTGCAATCCTATTAAATCACACAGTAGGCATTTGCCATTTCTGGGCTGGACAAATAGACTGGCTCCCTCTCATTGCCAAGCAGTGCCCCACAAGGGAGCTGCAGAGACCCAGTTGCTTAGGGTCTTACAAGTTAATTAAAAAATCTCTTAAAGGTCTCATTTATCTGTGTCCCAGTTAATGACTGGTGACATCTAGTGGTGGCTGGATTTCAGGCACTCAAGTGGCTATGCCCTGGAGCACTGACTCCAGGAGAGTTTTACAAAATAAACTGCAGAAATGTTTTCACACCTCTCACATGAGACATTTGCAGACTGATGAGGTCAAACCCCACCCCCACGTGGCACCAAGTGCCCATCACCAGCGCCCCGTCATTAGCGAGGGTGAGCCCCTACCTGCGTATGCCCTCCGTGGACGGTGGCAGATTGGGAGATTCCGTCAGGTTGGGTCACCTCCTTGAGAAGCGGGACCCTTCCCAACATTCACCATTCCAGGAAAGTCCGCTCCAGATCATCTCTTTGCATTTGTGGCAGTTCATGGGTTAGGAGGCAGTTGTCTCTCCTCGTGATGTTCCCTGGAAGAGCTTCCACATGGGAAGCCAACCCATAATGGCAGGTTCTTTATTAAAATATGTGCAGTGGAAATTATGCTAATTAAACTGGAGTGTAATTATAGACTAGAAAGATTCTCTCACAGTCTGAATGGAATTGTTGTAGATAAATGTGCATTAACTTAATAGTGTACAGCTAATTATGAAAGGTAAAGGGGAGGAAGAGTTGTAATCAGCTCCAAGATGTGCTAGAGATGCCGCTCTCCCGGGCGAACTCTCCCGCTGAAGCCCAGGTAACCCTGTAATGAGAATTCTTCTAGCTTTTGTGTCTCATTTTCAATGCTGCAATTAAGATCGCCACCGATGACTAATTAACCCATTTAACTCTATTTATCTGTGGCATTTATTACAGCAGAGAGTTAAATGCGGTGGCACTCTGCAGCTTTATGTCCTATTGTAAGTATATTTGGGAGTTTATTCTTTATTTATGCTTCTGTGTGCATTTATGATAATTATGGAAATGAGGCAAGGATCATCGGCCCAACGTGATTTGGCCATTCTCAACTAGAGCTGTATTCTGGGAAATGAATTCTTTTGCTTAGAATTCCTGTATTTTTATGGATCAAAGCTACCCAAGCCAGCTAAAATGAAAGGTACTTTTCAAAAAAATAGAGAATGCATGTAGTGATGCTGAGTGATTTGCAACTAATTTTGGAAAATTTAGTTTCATGTGTCTTCGGAGCAGAACAGTTTGACACCCAGTCAAACACTACTAGAGTTTGGGGAATTTTTGCATTAGGGACAAAAAGATCCACAAAAACACTACTAAGTGTTAAAAGAGTATGATTTGGTGGCGAGTAAAAGCTGCCTCTACAATATGAAGAGAAGCTTTGCAGAGGATGTGACTGTCCCGCAAAAGAAGGGCTTATGTTGGGGACACCACCCTCACCATTTCTTCTAAATTTCCAGGGAACTTGAAAGAAATCCCTGTCATTGTTTTTTCAGATGAGAAACCCAGCAGAAACATTGAGATAGACATAGAGCTTTTACTGATTCCTTAAATTTCTGTTTTCTCTTTTCTCTCATTTATATTATTTCTCTGGTCTCATACACAGATTGTTTGAGACACTAACGGTCAATAACTTTCTATTTTAATTTTAATTTCCTAAATCTTTTCTGACATATATAAATTCTTTGGAACACTTACAGCAATTTCTTTTTTGACTTAATAAAATTCACTTCTGTCTTTGTTTTGCTACTAACTTGTTGCTGCATTCCTTTTGCCAAGACAATATAGGTATCACAAAAGTTTCTTAAAGCTCATTATTTAATCGTTACGCTTTTAACAAAGGTGTGACATTGTTCCTGCCTGTCAGATAGTACAGCTGAGTGATGACAATGGTGGGTTCAGGAGATTTGGTGTCAGTGGGAACTCCAGCACTACTTGTATTAACTGTGACTTCCTACAGGATTTTTAACTGTCAGCCTCAGCTCGCTCATGTGTGAACCAGTAAAATCATTATCTCCCTCAAACAGTTTCAGAAGTGATCAGAAAAATTTGGCCCTCTGTCTGTTTCTGTAAATAAAGTTTTATTGGAATGTAGCCATGCCCATTTCCTTACGTATTGTCTGTGGCTGCTCTTGTGCTACAAGAGCTGAGTTGACTAGTTGCAACAGAAACAGTGTGATGAGCAAAGCCTAGAATACTTATTATCTGGCCTGAAGAGAAAAAATATGTTGCCCCCTGGATCAGAATATTAAATTTTTGGATGTCTGTGAACATATATAAAACATATATGTGTGTGTATAAGAACCATATGTGTGTGCATATACATATGTACAATAGTATGTATATAAAATATAATAGTGTAAAGCTTTCAGCACATTACAAATATACATGTTGACTATTATAAATATTATTATTTTGTTAAATCCAGTTTTACTTAATTGTTAGAAAATTAGTTCTGAAGAGGACATTAGATGAGATGGCATTGATTTGAATACTCAAAATAATAAGTATGACAGTTAAAATATTTTTTCTTTATAAGTATTTTCTAAAGTAAAAGCTATGTTTGCCATTTAAGTAGACGTTAGTTATAAGAATATATATCATGGTACTTTTCCAAGTGTGTTGATTTTCTAGGGCTGCCTAAAAAGTAGCACCAACTTGGGTGGCTTAAAACCACCAACTTGGGTGTCTCATAGCTGTGGAGGCTGGAAGTCTGAAATTGAGGTGTCCACAGAGCCTCGCTTTCTCCAAGGCTCTAGGGGAGGATCCTCTTCCTTACCTCTGGTGGTTGCAGTCCATGGCTTGGCATTCCTTAGCTTACAGAGGTATCACTCCAATTCCTTCCTCTGTAGTCACATAGCATTCTTTCTGTGTCTGTCTTAACATTTTCTTCCCTCTCTGAGTATCTCTGTGTCCAAATTTCCCTCTTATTATAAGAGTGCCAGTCACTGGATTAGACCCTACTCTAATCCAGTATGACCCGATTACTTGCTCACATCTGCAAAGACTCTATTTCTAGATAAAGTCACATTCATAGGTTCTGGGTTTGTAGGTTCAACAGTTTTTTGAGGGACACAGTTTAACTCATAATACCAATTAACTACCCTTTGGAAAATTGATAATTCTCCTTGTATTTTAAACTATATTTTATATCAAAATAAATAATTGAAGTATAATAGTACTTGTCAGTTATTTTGATGACCAAAACTAAGAATAAAGACTGATCAAAATGCTGTTAGCAATACATTTTTTAAAAGAACATCATATTTCCTGTGTAGATTTATATCTTTTTTCATTGACTATCATTTCATGAACAGTTTTTCATATTATTAAGTATATTTTTAAGATATCATTTTTATTTATTTATTTATTTATTTTTTGAGACAGGGTCTCACTTTGTTGCCCAGGCTAGAGTGAGTGCCGTGGCATCAGCCTAGCTCACAGCAACCTCAATCTCCTGGGCTCAAGCGATCCTCCTGCCTCAGCCTCCCAAGTAGCTGGGACTACAGGCATGCGCCACCATGCCCAGCTAATTTTTTCTGTATATATTTTTAGTTGGTCAATTAATTTCTTTCTATTTTTAGTAGAGACGGGGTCTCGCTCAGGCTGGTTTCGAACTCCTGACCTTGAGCAATCCGCCCGCCTCGGCCTCCCAGAGTGCTAGGATTACAGGCGTGAGCCACCACGCCCAGCCAAGATATCATTTTTAATAGCTGTAAATATTCCACTGTATGGATATAGCATTCTTTAACCATTCTCCTTGATTGTTGTATTTAAAATACATTTAACTTAAAAATAAGTACTAAATGAACTATTTAGAAAAGACATTTTTCGATATCTCAAAAGGTTTCAAAAGTCAGGGGTAAAAACAAATGGGTTGAGATGTCAATGTGGAGTCAAAGGAAAAAGAAAATTTAGAATCGAATCATCCTAACTGGAAGTGGGCTAGCTGGGAGAGGCATCCCCTTGTCATGCACACACACTTACCATCATCCTGCAATCTGAGTTCACATTTCAGGTGAAAGTTGCATTCCATGGGCATCAGGGTTTCTTTCACCCCTGAAATGTCATGTTTCTGTATGAGCCGTGAGAAATTCCTTCTGGGGCGTGGCAGGCCATATGTAAATAAATTCAATGATTCTCTGACAAGAAAGTCTTCAAGGAACAGTTATTTTAAAGCCTAAGTTGTTGAAAGGAGTTCGAAGGATCAAGGAAATCAGGAGTTGAGCCTGTGAGTCTCAAACATGTGGCAGAGAATAAAATTTCAAGAAGTGTAGTTTCAAAGATCTAATTGGCTTTTATTAGTGATTCATGAACTGGGCCATATGCAGTCTACAAAATAGCAAGGAGCTCTGCTGGGTGTGTCAGAACACTTGGCTTTTGTACGAAGTTGGCTTTTGTACGGCTGCTTTGGCAGGAATAGCAAACAGCATAGTGCAAAACGTAGGCTGGTTATCCTTGGGTTACTTTCCTCGTGTGGGTTTCAGCAGACAGGACTTCCTGTTATGTTGCCCCAAGTTGACTGGGTCCCCTTTGATTAGTTACTGTGAATCTCCTGATTTTTTTTTTTTTTCTGAGAAACTGCCCTATTTGGAGATTTGGCTCTCATCTTCCCTGATTTCTTGGAAGGTCAGATCTTGCAAGTAAATGAGATAGGTTTCAGTTTGGTAAGGTGCGACTTTAGCATGAGTAAGTCCATTTGGAGCTTGCTGTCTTTTTTAAAACACATGGCTACGAAACTTTTGACATCTTTCATAGACAAATTCTGAATTAGATAACTAAAGCATAGATAATGTTTTAACACACCTTGCCTTTATCATTCAGTTAGACCTTTTACATGAGATTTTTTAACTTTAAACCTTTATCTTACGCTGCTGGTCTGTGGAGTAACTGAATTGCTTTATCATATATCATTCCATTATTTCAACTTCATATTAACCATTGGGAAGGGAAAGTTGTGAACCCATTCACTCATAAACACAGCTGCAAAATCCCCCACATCCCATGCTTTCCTTTTCTTTACTATTCACCAGTCCTCATTGCAGGTTGGAAAGACCAAGGTTTGCACATCCCTACACTCATCTTGGGCCGGGGAGACCCACAGACACTTGGTCCTCAGGGCGTCCCACCCTCCTGAGCTGGAGAAACAAATGGCCTTTGGTTTGTTCAGCAGGATACTGAGAGGCTGCTTTAGTGTCTAAGATGGAGCCCAAATAAAAATGCCAAGCAACTCTGTCCTTTGGAGAGTTAACTGCCTTTTCAGCTGGTGGATTTTATAACTGGGTATTTGTCAGTCTCCATTGCAAAGCACTCGGGAGGACACTGGGTAGCCTGCCAGATCCTAAGCACAGTGTCAGCAGGCAACAAATAACAAATAAAGTATTCTGTCCGCCGGCTCTGGAGGAAGGAACTCCCAGAATATAAAGAGGCTCAAGTCCGTCCCGTTGTCTTACTTTGGGGCCAGACCAAGAGATGTGGCCTAGACCAGTGAAAGACTGGGACAGCCAGCCAGCCTAGTATCACTGTGTCTAATGCTAACTGTGTCATTTGCCTCTATATTAAGAGCAATAATTTTAATTTTTAAGTTTTTATTGGAGAAGAAGAAACCACCTTAAAGTCCTTTCAGGGCCAAGGTGAAGTGTAAGTACACACAGGCATCTGTGCATGACTGTGACCGTGTCTCATATTGGAAATGTCAACCCTTTGCCTGGCATCAACCTGCACACACACAGCCAGACCTGTTCTGCCAAGATGTGTGAGCTCCTAACAGTTAAAATCCTCAGAGTCCTGCTCTTAGACTCATTGCAAATAGGGATATATCAGACTTAATTTAATAACCTTTGTATAGATTAATTCTTATCCACTAACTCATCTCTTATACTTACCAATCATACTAAATTTTATGTTACTTCCTTAATGATTGCCAATAAAATGATTGTCTTTGTCACCTTGATATTTTTTTCAGATTATTGATTGCTAAGGTTTGAATGAGTCTCCCAAAGTTCATGTGTCGGAAACTTAGTCCTTAAGGGTGTTGAGAGTTGGGCCTTTAAGAGGTGATTAGGTCGCAGATGAATGTCATATCATGGAAGTGGGTTCATTCTTGCGAGAGTGGGTTTGTTATAAAAGCGAGTTTGGCCCACTCTTGCTCTCTTGCCCTTCCACCTTTTGCTGTGGGATTAAGCAACAAACAGGGCCTCACCAGGTGTAGGCCCCCCAACCTTGGACTACCCAGCCTCCAGAACTAGAAGAAATAAATCTCTGTTCTTTGTAGATTACCCAGTCTGTAGTGTTCTGTTAAGCAGTAGAAAAGGGACTAAGGCATTGGTTGTCCTCTTTTTATATATTAAAATGCATATTACATGAAAATTTTAAATATTTTCATATTATAAAAAATAATTTTATTGTTTTTTTTCATTGTGAAACCTTGTGTTTTTAAGCCCCCTTTCTTAGTGCATAAATTTAGCCCATTAAAAAAGTAAAAAATAAAAAATCTGTCATTATATATTTCAATGACAATTTGTTATTTAATAGCATCTTATGGACCAGGTCTTCCAAAGAGATCTAAACACCAGGAAATATAATTTTGTCCTCTTAACCTGTGTGCATGAGTCTTTGTTGATCTGTGTAAAATACAGTTGTTTACCTGCTCTGTTTCTTCTCATTCTCATTGTCTGTTCTATTCCTTTTTACTACATCCTTTTTAGCTACATCATTTCAAAGCAGTAAGTATTAGACAAGAACACATCATTCAAGGAAGGGCCATATCAGCTTGTAACAAAACAGCCTGATGTATTATTTTACTTACCACATGCAAAGCTGCATAGGGAAAGTCATAGATGAATTGGAAAAATCAGGTAGCATTTGCAGTAGCTCTATTTCAGGATGATTTCCAAGTAGCTTAAAATGTGTTTACTCTTTTTAAAATATTAGTGAAAAAGCATAGGAGATAAACTGCCTTCTAATGCCACAGTCTTAAACAGGTGAGCTAAATCCATTTGAGGCTGACTTTCAGGGTTGTTAACAACCAGCTGATGGTCTCAAGGTGGTTGTTTTCAGACCTTTTATTCCTGTCTGATGAGAAAGAATTTAATAAAATCTAGGTGCTATTTGTACACATTGCACTCTCTTCTTGAATAGTTTCAATAAGAAACCATTTTTCATTAAGTGGGATGAAGACTATCCTTTGGGGAAACAAATGCAAACATGACTTAAGAACAATGTAACAAAAGCTATGTTTGCATGTCCTGGTTATCTATTGCTGCATAATAGACCACTCCGAAACTTAGTGGATTAAAAGGATAATGGTTCATTGCCTCTCATGGTTCTCTGTGCAGACTGGCCTCAGCTGGGCAGTTCTTCCTTGGGCGGGGTCATGGGGATGAAGTGAGGTGTTGGTGGGCTACAGCCATGTCATGGCCCCACGGGGCTGGACGTATGAGATGGCTATTACCTGTGTGTGCAGCTGGGGCAACTGACCAGACACCTGCTCTGCATGGCTTGGTCTTTGTGCAGCATAGCGGCTGGGATCTAGGATCTAGGAGTGAGTATCCCAAGAGCAAATATCCCAACAAACCCTTGTATACCAACATGCATACATATGTGTGCGTGTGTGTGTGTGTATTTACATATATATATAGAGAGAGAGAGATTTTAAGGAATTGGCTCACATAGTTGTGGGGGTTACCAAGTCTAAAATCTGCAGGGCAGGCCAGCCGGCTGGAAACTCAGGCAGGAGTTGATACTGCAGTCTAGAAGTAGAGTATCTTCTTCTAAAACCCTGTTTTTCCTCTTTCAACTGATTGGGCGAGGCCCACCCACATTGTCAAGGGCCGGAACAAGGCCACCACATTATCTTCTTGACTTAAAGTCAACTGACTGTAGATGGTAACCGCAGCTACAAAATACATTCAGGTTAGCGTTTGGTTAAAGGACTGGGTCCTGTAGCCCAGCCAAGTTGACACTAAAGCATAACCCTCTCTAAAAATGATACACTGATTCATATATTGGGGATAGATGCAGTGCAGGAGAGAGACACAAGAATGTCCTCATTAGCTAATCTTTTGCATGCAGAGGGGAATCAGAAGTAAAAAAGATTATAGAGAACGTACAGAACTTTTATCTTTAAATGCACCTCAGACAAGACTTTATGAAATCTAAGAATAGGAATGTTGTTAAAGATGACCTAAAATTCTCAGGCTTTTATTATTTTTTAAATTTCTCAACCTCAGATGAAATCACTTTTCTTCTGCTTCAGAGATGAAAAAAACTACTGAGTAGTATTTTTCATAACCTCTTCAAATTATAAAAAAAAACAATAAACCTTTTTTGTGCAAAAGTAAAGAGAGTTAGATAAAGTGAAACTTACTGAGATTGGGTGATTTTAATCTAATAAAGATGATGCAATGACCAGATTCTGTTGCCTTGGAGGAGGAGTAGGAACATGGAAGTCTTTCTCAGCGTTTGTAAGATTTTTCTATGTGACCTTGAGTAATTCGCTGAGCCAATTGGTGCCTGAGCCCACGCTCATGTAGAGTAGTTGCAATGTTGACAAGTGAATGTTTCAAAGGATTTTTAGGATGACCAGATGGAGGCCACGATGCTTCTGGGGAGAGAAAGGAAAGGAGAGCCTGGGCGAGCCAGCCCCTCCGAATGCCGTCGGCTTTGACAGCATTCCAGCCCCCCTTTGGATCATATGTCCGCCGCCTTCCCAGCCCGGGAACACCATGAGATGCAGCACGTGCCAGTTCCCTAATGGGAAGGGTTTTGCGCCACTCTGATGTCTGGGGTTCATTAGAGGAAATCCATTCAGCCTCAGGTATGCGTCTGGCTTCCTGCCGACAGCGCTCGCGGATGCTGCGCTGAAAGGATCCGACTCCCAGGGAATCTAAGTTTGATTGAGACACCGGATCAGTGGAAGGGCGTTATTCACCCCCAGGAATGTAACGATTGAAAATGCTCCACCTGCTCTATTCCTTGGTAGAAGAGAGTCTGTCAGGGTGAAAGGAGAATGACGATGATGTTAAAATGCACGAGAAGAGTTAGTTTGGCACAGAGACACTTGGGTGCCTTTTTGTTCAGATATGCACATACGGCAGAGCTACCCATAAGGAGCCAGCGTGGAGTAGTCATTCGATCGCCCAGCACGGCTCCTGAAGCACTGGGAAGGCAGGACGTGCCGTAGGAGACCCGGCAGGCATCAAGCTGCTGTTAGGGTGGCTGATAAGCACCTGGAATGTCTGCTCACCACCCTTCCCAGCCCTATCACGCCTGGTTTTCTGTACGTCATGCTGGGTTGATGGTTAATCATTCACTTTGGTACCTGAACCGAAGGTAGCAGGAGGTAATTACTGTGTTTCCTCTCCTACTCCTTCTTTCCTTCACACCCGCAATTCTAGACCAAACTCACTGAGATCCAGTCGCTCTATCATTTGGCAATATTACTAGTAAGAAGTAAGTCTGCAGATGCCCATGTGATATGACCAGATGATCAGATTCCTGTGACCTTTCTCTTGCTGCATCAGGAATATTATCTTACACCACTGGGTCTCAACAGGGATGATTTTCCTCCCCCCACCCCACCTCCAGGGGACATTTGGCAATGTGTCAATGTCTGGAGACAGTATTAATTGTCATAATGTGGGAGGAAGGGGTGTTATTGGCGTCCAGGTGGTAGAGGCCAGGGATGTTGATAAACATGATACAGTGCAGGGCAGCCTCCCCTCCCCAACCAAGAATTATCTGACCCAGGATGTCAGTGGTGCTGAGATGACCTTATTGTATTCATTGTGTCTCGTTGGCATTCAGTAAATGTTTGGTAAATGAATGATTGGGGTCAGGGAGGAGGCATGGTAAGGAAGAGAACAAGCAAATAATATTGTCACATATGCTATTGTGTATATATTCTTTCTATCATCACTATTTTTATCTTTGGGTTGTCTTTACCTTGGAATAGTTTCATTTGTTCACTGAGTGCCTACTGTATGCAAAGCAGTGTGCTACACACAGGGGACATAATGATGAGTTAAAAATACCATGAACCCTGCTCTCTGGAGTTTGCTGTCTAGTGGAGGAAATCGTCATTATGCAATTACACGGAGAAGTGTAAAGTTCCAATGCGACAAGTGCTACCAATTCCGCTTGAAAGGCCAGGAAAACGTCCATGGTGTCAAAAACTAGAGAGCATTTTCTCCCAAGTGGTCTGACCCACAAATGATATTTTAAGTATCTGTGCAACACACTAATTTGGCCTAAGATATTATCAACTTCTTGGTCATCAGGAAAAGACTTTTACAGGTGCTAAGGCTCGAGCAGAGCCAGCATCTTCCAGGCAGGTGGTGAGCCAAGGAGGAAGCGGCACAGCTTGGCAAGAGTAGGGGGCTGTAAATAGTCTGCTGTGGGTGCAGGGCATGCACAGAAGCACACCCGGGGCAGGCTGTACAGCCAGGGACAAGGCAGCGGCTAGAATCTGGAACCTTCTGGAGCAAAGTCTTGTGAGTGACAGTGCAGGTGGAGGGTGGTTACAAGGTCAGGAAGATGCTGTGGTTTGCCTTTTGAAGCCTTACAGGGGCCATGATGTGTGGGAGAAACTGGAGGGGTTATAGCCTGGGCGACAGAGCCCACCAGGAAACTATCACAGTTTTCAAAGCAAGAGGGCTTCAGCAATGGGAATATTATGGAAAGTGAACTTCCAACTCTTCTGACTGATTGGATGCTGGGAAGAGCTTCGAAACCATTCTTTTATTCCTAGTAGTTTTTCCCCAGTAGTTAATGATGAAGCAGTCCTTTGTAAGTATTTGTGTTCTTCCAAGATAACCATGCCTGCCCCTCCCTTCATCGGTGCCCTGCTAGAGTGTGTAACTTCATGGATTTCATATTTCAAAGAAAATGAGAACATGAGACAAGATTGAATTTTTCTTCTGTTACAATATTATGGTGATTTTAGTTCTGAGAAAGTATTTTTCAAAAAGTATCTGAAACCTCCCTAGCTGCTAAATGAACAGGAGAAATGCTGGGATTTCAAGATGCTTCTGTGTGCTCACTTGCCTGTCTAAAGTTCTGGTTGGCTTCTGTGCAAAACCAGCATGTAGAAAGTCTGCTCTCAGGGAGTGATGTTTGGAAATAGCTGGAGGCCCAGCTGTCACAGGAAGGAGCCCAGACCTGACAAGTCCACGCTGCAATGGGAAGGCACCGACATTTCTCATGAAGTAAGATTTAGTTTTGGATTTTCTCCCCCCTGTGTAGTTAATTCAAACCTCTTTCCCTTCTTCTGTTTAACCACAAAGGAAGTATTAAATCACACAATAGTCAGTAAACTCAAAGTCTCAAGTATTGTAAAGACTTAAAACATAAATAGGTCAAGGGATAGTTAGAAAAAACTCATGGATGACACATGGATAATAGGAGATGAAGGGAAGGTGTCTTAAAATGCATCCCTACACTTTTAGCTCCAGCATCACCCAGAAGATAAATTTTAAATAACAACAACAACCCACACCACTTGGTCCTCCTCAGAGAAATAAAGAGATTGGACTGAATTGACAAGTGTTTTTGATCTAATGTCATATCTCTTACAGTTTATGTTCTGGGCTATCAAAATGTGCATAATATTTTCATCCATCATACGTGCTTTCAAGTCTGCAAATGACGATGATGCCTGCTTCTCCTAACTCAGAGAGCTATTTTGTAGACTTCACACTTCTTGAAGTTTAAAAAAAAATTTCGAGACCGCATCTTCTGCTTGGTAGCTTTTACGGGCACCGACTGGCATAGAATGAATCTGAATGTTCTCAGAACTCTAGGAAATGTGCATTTCCTCTGACCTAGTGGAAGAAAAGCCTTCTTCTCTGAGACCCGCCTCTGAGCACAGCCTTCATCTCTGATACTTATTCAAATGGAGGCAAAACACTCCCTAAAGAGAACCAAAAAATGTGACTGTGTCCAATTCTATTGTGTAAGGTAAGAATGGTATTCTTTGTCCTACTTATGATTAAATTACTCCTCTGTGCCCAGACAAATTCTGGCATTATATGCAGCTTCCTTTGCCATCCCTGAGAACCACAGCCAGCATGGGGTGGGCTCTGCTTCATGCATTTAGCAGAGGGTGTGGATTCAGGGAAACCTGAGGTGACTAGAGGCGGCTTTTACCAATTTTAGGCAAGTAACTTAAGCTGTCTAAAACTCAGGCTCTTCATCTATGAAGTAGAAATAATCATCAAACCTAATGCATAGAGTTTTGGGGAAGAAAAGTGGATTAACTTTTATTGAACAACTACTAAACCTATCACTCTGCTAAGCCTTGCATATTAATATTGGGGTGATTTTTGTAAATTTAAAAAAATTCTGTCAAGACTTTAGCTTACTAGATTTGATGACTAAACAGTAATCACTTTCTGCATATCCACGTGATATAAAGCATTTTTCTGGCCATCAGTGGATTTTAAATGAAAATACTAAGTAGTTTTGGGGCAAGGTAATATATTACACTAAGTAAATAAATATCAATAAATGAATATACTCAGAGGACAGAAAGATGTGTTTTATATCAGACATTGCTTAAAGATAATATCTGTCTTAAATCCAAGTAGCAGATTTTGATTATCTTAGCAAATCCCTTTTAGACTGAAACCAGAAAAACACTAAAGCTAGTAGAATAATACAAATTAGGAAAAAGTATTTTATCTGGAAGATTTTACTTTGCTGCACCAACAAATAGCATATCTCTGTATAGAAATAAATATCTATAAGGTCTATTGTATTTGTACATTATAGTCATTAGTCGAATGAATCACAGGTGACTTGCAAACCCACAGAATTGCAGAACATACCAAATTTATAGACTGGAGAAATGGTCCCAGTATGGAGCCAAGTAAAATTTAAAGATGGGATCATGAAAGAAAAGGATAGTGAGTAAGAACCAGTTGGGAGCACTGACTGTTTTTAATTCCTGGTAGGACCTTTCATTCTCTGTTCCATCACCTGATCTCGGGTCCCGGAATTCTTAGATTGAGATTGCCTGAAAGTTTACATGGAGAAAGCATAATAGAGATGTTTGTTTGTAAACAATGTCATCACTTTTTAAAAGTCAGTGACATAAAATGTTTTTGGGTGAGTCACTGATATTTTTTAACCACACAACTCTTGATTTAAAGGAAAGCAATTACGGTTGAAAGGAACATAATAGACATATAGTGTTAGTCTTACATTAGATGAATTTTATCTTCTCCTAGTGAAATTTCTGGGAGGTACACATTCATTCCTGTGCCCAACTTGCAGTGCCTTGTAAAAATAATAACAAAAAAACATTTGCTGAGACAGTGAGTGTCCTGGCTGAGACCGTGGGCTCTGCAGAGAGTCTATCTGTGGTGCATTCTGCCTCTCTCAGCTGATTATCTCTGAGACTTGAGGCAGTTTGCTGAGACTCAGGGCTACAGTTACTACGACTATAAAACGAAATAGTAATGGCACCGTCCTGGTGGGAACATGGGGAACATCACATGAATGAGGAATGCGAGCAATTCCTAGCGACACAGGACATGCTCAGCAAAGGTGAGCTTGCACCACGTTGACTTCCGCTTGTGCGAAAGGAAGCTATTACGTCAGTGCTTATTATTAAGTAATGTTTGATACAAGAGATAATATTTCTGATTATTAAATCCGTTGTTTCATAGTGAGCATAGTATTTTTTTTCTTTCCAGTTTCTGATCACTCCAGTGCAGTGAAATCTTGAAAGAGGTGTTGGGAACACTCACCTGACAGAGGAGTTTTCACAGCACTGAATTAATTTGCTTTCTCTGGCTCTGGTGTCCCTCACGTGCTTCCCCATCCTGCAATCTAAGTCCACAGTAGCCCAACAAAGGCTCTGCAGAAAGGGCAAGAAGTGGGTGTGCAGGAGGCCCCTTAGGGTCAAGTACAAGATTGAAGAGCAATTAGATACTGTGAAGAGCATGCAGAATATAATAAAAGAAGCACTTTCAGTAATGGAACCGCCACTAAAGTGGTATTTTTGTCATGAGCATTGCGTGATCCTGTTGTACTATACTATTGCTAAGGTAAAAAACATAGGAAGCAATTTTAAATGTTGGCATTTCCCCCAAATTTTGTAGTATATTTTACATGTATAAAGAACCATTAGGAAATACTATGATTTAGGTCTTTCAAAGTTATAAAATGATATCTTTCAAAATATTTACAAAAGAAATTGCTTAGAAATGATTGAAAATCTATTTTCCCAGATGCCAAGTGTTTATGTTCATTTGACTTATCTATGCGTCACTTAATGGAAATCTGAAATGTAAACAAAACAAACTTAGTATTCATGTACGGATGATATGCCCTTCTCACAATAATTGTTTGTTTTGCTACAGTTTTTCATTGAGGTTCAGGTCTTAGCTTTTGTGAAGACCTTTCACTTACTGCTGTTCCCAAACTGCGCACCAGGGTACCCCAGGGAGACAAGGCAAATGCAGAGGGGATCGTGGGATAGTTTAAGGTTTTGAGAGAAATACAGCAGCATCTGTCAGATACCAAGTGAAGCATGAGCTCGAGTTAGTTCAGTTTCAAAATTCGGTTGTGCCACATTCCTTTTAATGATGTCATAGCTTTACAAACCTGGATTTCAGAGGTTTCTGTGATAAAAAGCAAGTACCAAGTGAAAATCAATATAGCAGAGGAAACGAAGGTGGCATTATCTGACTCCAAGGTTTGAGAAGTTGTGCAGTGCCCCAGAGCACTGACTTGTTAGGACATAGATAATAATTCTTCAGCTGTATGGACCTAACGACTTAATAAATGGAACTGTCAGGCGTTTCTTTGGCCCAGGGGCACCCTGAAACACTTACGGACACACAAAGGGCCTGTGAACCAATAAACTTTGGAAACCTCTGATGTTCTATAAAGTCGAGCAGCTGAAATACTCTGACCACTTACTGTGTTCAGTCACTTATCACAAAGAAAAGATGTTTGATTTTTAAAAAATAAACCTGTACAACACTTAAATAATACACCAATATTCTCAGAAATCTAAATTCTTTTTTTTAGTGGCTTCAGTTGGCTGCTGTGGAGACAGAACTTGAAACAATGCTTTTCTAGTGAATAAAAAATGCTTAATAAAGAAACCATTCTTCTTAATTAGTGAAAAAGATAATAGAGATAACATATGCTTTTATTATTTGCATAAATAAAACTGTATTTATCTGCCACTTACTCTTTTCCTGTAGTCAAACCTCTTCTGTCTGCCCTGTCCCGCCTTCTGCCCCATTTTAAATTATAAAGGTCTGTGGCAGCATCAAGAGAAAATATCTTTAGACTCATTGAAAGCTTTCAATTAATTTTCAAATTAATCAGAAACATTCTACCAAGAGTTAGGCAGACACTAACATAATAAAAGACTAGCCTAACGCTTTATCAATAGGTAGAAATGAAAGGTAATTGGAAATCATTACCTTTAAATGAATGTTCTCTAAAAATTATTATTGCACTTTAAAAAGAAGCTTGCTCATGTATGCAGTTGCACAGATATGGAATCATCCATGATAATAGTATACAGTTGGCCTTTCCACACCCCGTTCCTCCATGGTTCATTGTTAGTTATTTTATTCAAACTGAAGGGTGAAAATATTCTTCATATTTTATATTTAGAAAAATGCAAACATTGGAAATGGTGGTAAATTAATAGTTTCATAGCATAAGTCCTTTAAATATGATCAAAGAAAATGCCTAAGAAATTCCTTTGTATTCAATGTCTAGTAATGAGATATAATTGTGAATGGCCACTTGGACACTGTAGTTCTTTTTTTCTCATATTAAGAGTGTGCCCAAGTAGTCATATCTTCTTTAGAATTCTTTTAAGAACAAAGTGAAACAATACACTTAGTGTACTTTGGTGATTTTTTTTCCCATGGGCACTGATAATAGTAGACCTAACTAAATGGCTGTAGTTTTGTTTTGTTTTCCTAGTCTAGTAGCTAAATAACGATGATCAAAAGCTTTCCTCCCATTCCTAATGTATTTCAGGTTAAAACAATGTAATCCATGAAGTCATTCTTCAAGAATTATATTTTAAGTGTCAGACTTGTGGTCTACAAGATTTCAAAATACAATGATACAAAAAAAAAAAGAGTTAGAGTGTAACTTCCTGGAGACAAAACAACTGGTTGATTTTCTTTTCATTTCCTTTTCTTTAATGTGTACTTTTGCTAGCGTGTTGACAGAGCTTGAGCACAGGATTCTAACCCCCAGAAGGACACCCCCACAGCAGCAGTGAGAGCCAGGATGGGAAGTTTCTCTGTCGCATCTTCCCTTCCCTTTCCATTTCCCCTGGATCTCCTCCCTGGGTAGCCCCATGCCCAATTGGTGGGGACAAAGAGAAATGTCACCCCTGCAGCCAGGAGCTACTGGCACCCACAGCTGGCTCTTGCTGTCCTGTTGAATACAAGCCCTTTCACAGATCATCAACCATCAGCAAGGTCACGGTGTCGATGACGGATCACGATGAGATCAAGACCCTCCACAGTCATCTCAGACAAAACATGAATGTCACCCAAACCACAAAAGTGGCCGCACAACTCACAGTAGCCTGGCTCGTATGGGTGATTGCTGTTTCTTAGCCAGTCACCGGTTGAGCTTTGCTCTGTTATTTCCTTCCTTCTAGATAAGATTCTTTAAGATGCCCATCACAGAATTTCCCCACATCCTGGCATCTCCCAATCCAGAACAAAGCCCTGCTCCCTTGAATCTTCCCCAAAGACCTAACACAAGCGAAATCCTATACTTCTATTCTAACAACCATCTTATTAAAATGCCCTGCAGTTCCCCATGGTGTGGGTTCTTCCTGTTAGAAGCAATAAGCCTAACTTTGTTCAACCCCAGATGTGACCCTAGTGGTCTTGGCTCGTTGGCAGTGACTAGGCTGGCAACTAGTTTTTGAAGTTTACTCTCCCTGAAGACCACCCCATATGACCTGTGTACCACAGGAAATTAATCCATGAAACAACAAGAAGGAATCTCTTCCTTTTAGATAATCTGCTTTTTCTGTAAGATAATTTTGCTCCCACTGTATTGCCCACTGCAATCCAAGGGCAGGAACCAACATTTGGAACTAGGGCCTGAGAGCATTGGAGAGACGAGTGACTAAAATATTAGACCAAATTAGACCAAATGTTGTTAGATTATATTAAGATTTTCTTTAAAGGAAGTATCTATGCTCAATATTATCTGAAATAGATTGAGTTGGCATTCTTTGGAGAATCAAAATAAGGTGACGAAGATGAAACTGTATGTGTGAAACATGGTACAACATTTTCAGGACTAAAGTCAACAATGGATATTGTCAAATAAGGGTATAGCCAGGACCGGATTCTGGTAACCTGTTAGACGCTAAGTATGTGTTCCAGAGTTACCTTGTGAAGACTTCATGACAGGTGCTACAGGACGGGTTCTTGCTTACAGAAACACAGAGCCTAGTGTGGAATCTTCAGAGATGGTGTTCTTGTAGGGAGAATACATCTAGCTGTATCAAGGTGGTTTCAACCAGAAGTTTAGAAGTTTTCATGAACAGATTCACCAAACACACCATTTTTGTTTTTTCACTGAGAATTGTCAAATGATATGGTTACCTAATTTGTAAGAAAGTCTGCTCTATTCTATGGTTTGTACACAGTATATTTCTAGTTTATTTAACTTTGAATTCCATTTAAAATACATATTTATGTATATGTACATGATATATGTGTGTGTACATACATACACTATAATATATAATATATATTATACATATAATATATTCACAAAATATATATGTCTATATATTATAGACACATGCACACTTATGTGTGTGTATGTGTATATAAAATAAAAAATTTTAAGGGTAACTAAGACCTTTATGGTTTTTTCTCAAATGTTTAATCGAATCCTTAGGCTAAATCTTGATCTTCTCCTAATGTTGACAAAGTAAAAACTGTTAAACAAACATTGTTAAATCATGCACTTGTCTAATCCAAGTATCTTGGGCATCAAATCCCTTCCTGTTATTCCCACTCAAGGTTCATAGGTCCTGGAGATTTTCTAAGAAGCATCCTGGGCTGTTAACTTTAAAATAGTGGTAGAACAGCAACGTTTTCCATAAAGTCATTATAGTTTACAAGGTGAAGTTATGAGTACTTATTTGTATTTTTTCCCCTTGGGCTATTATCAACAAACAGAACCTGATAGAATTTCCAAGGCTACTAAATTCTTATACATACAAAGCAAATTTTTCGTTTTGGAGCATATTTTTACTGAAAAAGTCTAGTCTAGAAGAAATGAATGGTATTTCCAAGTTAAGTGATACTGCACAGTATTATGATATAACCGATAATATCCACTGTAACCTAATGGTCTTTCAGAATATTTAGCAGAAATTCATTGATATTTAAACTACGTGTGATTAAAAATGATAAATAATAGCATAAATTTGGGCTAATTAGTTTGTTTCCTCCCTCAACTTGTAATAAATTGAATTCAGAGAAGCCCACTGCTTGGCTAAGATTAATGTAAGGCACTTGGTACCCACAATACTTCAGAAATAACAAATTTTCTTATTATTCCACTGTTTCTTTCTCTTCACTTTAGCAGCCAGTATAAAACTGCCAGTTGAAATTGCTCCTTCTTATTCTGAAATCATGGATCCCAGTCCCCATTCAAGTGGCCCAGCCCCACCAAATTGCCTGGCTGGCCCCGGCCACCAGTTACGTGAGTAGAGGGAGAGAAGAGCTTATTGGAGGGGCTCTTCCTTTACTCACATTTCATTTGTGCTCCATTGGGAAGTCTCCAGGCCCGGCCTTCAAGGTGCATCCAGACTCCCCTCTGCCCAGACCTAGGCTGAGCCTCCATTTCCCCAACCCCATTGTCCCCCCTCAACCTTCTTCCAACCCCTCCCTGCTGTCAAGGCAAAGGGGAGCCCTTTTATGAACTCAGCCTTATGGGGCTGTGATTAACATTGCTTTAGGCCTGCAGTTTATGAGTTTTGACAGCTGGGTACATCCACATCATCACCGTCTAAGTCAGGCGTCCTCAAACTACGGCCCGCGGGCCACATGCGGGTGTTTTTGCCCATTTGTTTTTTTACTTCAAAATAAGATATGTGCAGTGTGCATAGGAATTTGTTCATAGTTTTTTTTAAACTATAGTCCAACCATCCAACAGTCTGAGGGACAGTGAACTGGCCCCCTGTTTAAAAAGTTTAAAAAGGACCTCTGGTCTAAGTGATCCTTTAAAACCTGGATCGGCTCCTGGCATTCCAGTGCCTTCCCTGTCTCTCGGAGAAGAAACCACGGGACTGCAACAGCCACCACATCCTGTGTCTCCTGGGTCCCTAGGACTTACCCCACTTCATCCTCTGGCCTTCTCACCTCTTTTCTGACCTGCTAAGCACACTCCTGCCTCAGAGTCTGGTCACTCCCTTTTCTGGAATGTTCCTTTTCTGTACTGTTCCCTCCACCCACACCATCTTCAGGCAGGCTCCAGTGCTGCCTTCTCTGAAGAGTCTTCCCTGGCCACTGTATTTATCATAACAACCCTCCACCCCACCCCACCCCACGCTACCACACACACACGTACACAGACGTGCATGCACACCTGCGCACACAGCCTGCAGTATTCCCTGTCTCTTCTATGCTTTATTTTTCCCATCACACTCTGCGAGTTTCCTATGATCGCCATAACAAAACACCACAGACGGGGTGGCTTAAAGCAGCAAAAATCTATTCTCTCAGAGGTCAGGAGGTCAGAAGTCTGAAATCAAGGTGACGACAGTGACGACAGCCTTTCCAGAGGCTCGGAGGGAGAATCTGTTCCGTCCCTGCCTCCTCAATTCTGCTGTTGCAGGGAACCCTGGGCATGAGGGTTGGGGGAACCCTGGGCATGTCTGGGCATGTAGACGCATCACTGCCGTCTCAGCCTTTATCTTCACGTCGCCTTCTCTCTGTGTTTGTGTCTTTTTCTGTCTCTTACACTCTCTGGGCTTAGAGGACACCCTGATTCAATATGATCTCATCTCAGTCTTTACCCAATTTCACCCACAAAGACCCTATTTCTGAGTTAGGTCACATCGTAAGGTTCCAAGAGGACATGAATTTTGGGGAGACCCTATTCAACCCAGTACCCACTATCACTGACAAATAATACATTTTACTCTCTTAATAATTAATTACCAGTTACCATTTGCAAATCACTTCCCCAAGGACAGGAACCTTTGCTCTGTTGAATACTGTATCTCCAGTGGCCAATCACACAGTGGCCGCCCGATAAACATTGGTTGGAGGAATGTGTGAGTTCATGGCTGAATCTGAATTCAGTGCAGGCAGCCAGATGGCCTACGGGAACATGGCCAGGACTGAAGGCTTCCAGGCCCTACTGAAACATGCTGAAGGTCAGGGAAGTTGCAATTCCAAATAGATAAACAAGAGGTGGTCAGGATGTCAGTAAATCAATAGAAGAGTCTGCCTGATAATAAGAAGTCACATCATAGACTCTTGGAATTGGAATTGGAGGCGGTACCTCTTAGAACACGCCCAGCAGCTCCCCCACCTGCTTACCCCAATGGGGTGGTCCCTTCCGGGCTTAAAAGGGCCATGTCTTGGGGTCAAATGAGCTTCTGCATTAGTTTCCTGCAGCGGCTATTACAAATTAACACAAAACTGGTGGCTTAAAACAATCCGCATTTATATTCTCTTACAATTCTGGAGATCAGAAGTCTAAAATCAGGTTCATTATGTCACAGTCAAGGTGTCTACAGTGCTATGCTCCTGGTAGAGGTTCTGGGGCAAAATTTGTTTCTTTGCCTTTTCCAACTCATGCATTTCTTGGCTCACAGCCCTTCCTCCATCTTCAGCAGGGTAGCATCATGCTCGAGTGTTACATTGCCTTGTTCTGTGTCAAATCTCCCTCTGCCCCCTCTTCTAAGGACAATTGTGATGGTATTTAGGACCCACTGGATAATCCAGGGTAATCTCCCATCTCAAGATACTTAATCACGTCTGAAAAGTCCATTTTGCCATATAAGGCACCGTTCACAGGTTCCAGGGATTAGGACCTGGATAACATTGGGGGCCACTATTTAGCCTCCCACAGTGTCCTAACCAGAGACCAACCACAAATGGTGGGACAGGTACAGAGTTTCCCAGACCCTTCCCTCCTGATTTCCCAGTGGGGGATTCTGTCCTTTCACTTAACTAACAGGAAGAGCCCCTTCTCGCCTCTATTAATTTCTCTCCTGTTGGCAGGACTTCTTGTAAGGAAATTAAACTTGAAGCAAATTAAGCAAATATATTGATGCTTAATTATGTTTATAGCATTTGAATTCTCTGTCTTTTGTGTACTTGATTTTTCCTTTCTGGTTTATCATGTCATTGTATGTGGTTTGTCTGTGTGAGTTGCCTCAATCTGTTGCGAAAAGAGATGAGTAAAGCTAATAATATAACTTTCACATGAGAAGGGGACCCTCCAACCAGAGGGAAGGAGGGAAAATCTGCAGGCTGGGTAGACCTAGAGCACCTCTCTCTTATCTTCTGTGGCTGAGCACATCTCCAAGGGACTCCATGGCTGTGCCATTGTGAGGCTCAGTCCAGAAGTCACGATTGAGGGAATTAATGCTTAGGATGCAGTTTGGGGAATTTGATTTTTCTCAACATGTCAAGCTTGGAGAAAGTGATTTCTTTGTAAAAACTATGTGACCATTGAGCTTGCTTTCCAGATAGTCATAATTCTAGTGCTACTGTTTATATACAAGCAAAGTTTCGTTTTTGTTTTTGTTTTTTCATATGGTTAATTGCATCGAGTAGCTTTTTGGTTTTGGTTACAGACTATCCAGGAATAGGGATTAAGACATTAATGCTCCCATGTGTTTATCACTGGGTAAGTTTTCTTTGTTCAACAAGGATGAAAGTATCTCCATTTTGTTATTAAAAACTCTTTCTGTCTAACTTTCTTATGACTGCCACCCCTCCCAACTCCATCAACAAGAACAAATGAAAAACAAACAGCCTGCCTCATGGCTCTGGATAGAAAAGCCAAAGTCAGTATGGTCTTTACAGCTTTTAGAGTTCAAAAGTTTACAGATGATGGAGATTTTCATACATTTTAATAATGTCCATACATCCCGGCTCTCAGTGGAAATTGTTCAGATTGCGATCAAAGTGAGCCATGTCCCCCTACATAAAGCTTTGCTGAAAATCACATTTTGAATTTATGAGGGCTCCGGTTGTCCTGGGACTCTTTTCAATGGGGAAACTGGATAAAATGTTTTGACAGGGCATCAAGTCTTTGGTTTTGGTGCCAGCATAACATAGTAATGAATTTCAAACTGTTTGCTGTTTAGCTCTGTGCTGAGCACTGTGATTTTAACAACTCAGATAGTCCATATAAGAGTGAGGATTCAGTCACAATATTGTCTGTCTGTGTGACAAGTTTTAATGGAGAAAAGGTTACATTTGCATACTCTCCGGTTACATTAACATTTCTAAAGTGAAGCCCAGTAACAAATGAGAGTTATGAGTTTGGCTTCTGTAGGATATTGTAGATGGCTGTTATTTCTTACTCTTCTCTTCTTCGTCTAGTCATGTAGAATACCTGACATTCCTAGAAGGCCCACACTGTGTGCCAGCTATTGCTCTCAGGGGTTCCCATATGTTATTTCTAATTATCCCAGCAACACTCCAAGGTGGGAATTATCATCTCAACATGACAGGTGAACTCAGTGCACATCTACTCAATGAACACCTCCCTGCCAGCCAGACGAGGTTCAGTAGCGAGCGAGACTCAGACCCGAGGCCAAGCCTGCCGAGATGGCTACTGGTGGAGTAGGATTCTAACCAAGTCTGGCTGCATCTGGAGAACTCTGCCCACCATAGCACACTGCCTCTGGAGGGAAGTTAGGAAAAAGGAAATTGTTTCAAAATGGCAAATTTTACTATAAGCTAAAGCAATGTCTCTTTTTAGATGTAACAGTTTTTAAATAAATATAATGTCCAATTGAGTACGTATCAGTAAAAGGTTATGAGGTTTTTAAAAAGTTAAGTGGTACTACATAAATTTTAGAGAAAAATACATTCCTTGTAGCAGTTTTTAAGTAGCAATTACTGGAATATATCTAGCTCTTAATAGTTTACTAAGAACTTTCACATATGTTATGTTGTCGTTTAAAAAGAAACCCATGAAATTGATGGTAACGTTCCCTATATTTGATCCATGGAAACCAAGGGCGGCAAAGACTAAGGGACTAGGCTGTGTTTATGGGATAGAAGGACACAGCCAGATGTTCAGGTTCCGAGCTCTTTGCCAGTTACACTGATGCTCAGTCCTGTGCTCGTTTTATTCCAGTAATCAAGGAGGGAAATATCTATAACAAGCTTGCTCTACAAAACTGATCAAACACAGGACATGTTTGGGCTAGGGCTTCTCAGCTCTGGTCTCAGGATATTTTGGGGCCAATAATGCTTTGCTGTGGGGGACTGTCCTGAGCACTCGAGGATATTTAGCAACATCCCTGGCCTCTGCCCATTGGATGCCAGCAGCATCCAGGTGTGACAACAAAAATGCCTTCAGGCTGCCAATTATGCTCTGGGAAACCTTGTTTCAGACATTATTTTTTAGACATTGTATTTTTAAAAAACACTGTTTCAGACATTATATCAAGAGAATGATCACAGCAGGCAACATAGTTACTAATATATGATTAAGTTTGTGGATTCGAAAGCAGACTGCTAGAGATCGTTTCAGCTCCACCACTTAAGTTCGTTAACACCATTAAGTTTCTTCCCCCCACAATGAAAATAAACCACAGAAGGTTTGCTAAGGATTAAAGAATCAAAGTGTGTAACTAGGGGTGCTTCACAACTGACATTTAGTATGTGCTTCTATTATTATTTAAGATGATTATTCTGCCTGTTCTGTAAGTCTAAACAAATGTAAATTTCCTTAGATTTCTTTTTCTCAATACTGTATCCACAGACCAAGTCCAGATTTTTTGTATTTGAGTGAAAGCCCTTTCATGATCTCATGCCAAACTTGCTTTTCAGCCCTGCCTCCAGCTGTCTGAATTCCCAGGCAGCCTCCTCCCTGCAGCCCTGAAGCCACACCCAGGCACCCTGAATGGCTCAACTTTCCCAAATAAGACTCCTTTTTATGACCCCCTACTGTCCCCATGCTGTTCCTCCACCGGTATCTGTCCTTTCCAGAGCTGTTTTGTCTTGCAGGCCACGCTTTGTCCTTAAGGATTAGGAACTTATGTGAAGAGACCATGCCGGTAGACTGAATTCTGGTCAAAATGAGTCAGACAGGTTATTTTCTCCAGACCTCCCACTATTTCCCTGGGGTACAGCTCCATGATCAGCAAAAGATTTTAAACAGAATCTCATCTCAGTGAAACAAAATTGTTCTAGAAAAAGAGGCTTGGATATAACTCATTCCCCCTAACTTGCTGCTGGAAGCCGCTCCTTTAGCATCTATTTTGTGAAATTGAGGAGAGTGCTTTAGAACAGTGGTGTCCTCTTAGCTGGAACTGCTGCCCCGGGCAAGTCCTGAGGGACCAACAATTAGAATAAATCAGAAGTAAACTGCCTGGAGATGCAATCAACTCCAACTCAATTCCTGGGAAGCTGGTTTAAGGCTAGGGGACAAGTAAGTCATTTTGAGCACTAGCTTCTTTTTGTCTTCTGATCTGATCTTGCTTTGTGATCTCAGCTTTTTCTCTCTCACCCCCTTCACTCTGCCCCAGAGTAACCCCCACGAATGTTCCACCTTCATTTCACCCTCACAGGTATTTTTCTGAACTCAGTGGGGAGCCACCACAGGTTTAAGCTGCAGCGTTATAAGATCTGATCAATGCACAGGGAAGACTGCTCAGGAGAGCATTGTGGAGAGTGACTGTGTGTGTGTGTGTGTGTGTGTGTGTGTGTGTGTGTGTGTGTGTTGGGTGGGCATGCTAGGAATGACCTATCAGCAAGAGCAAGAACCGTTGCTTTTCCAAGAGTCACCAGTAGGACTGCAGAAGCACTCCCCACCCAGGCCCTTTCTTCGTTCATTCCTTTGTGCCTTCATTCTTTCAAAGCACAGGCGCGTGGTGTCTGTTATGTGCCAGGGAGTGTCATATGAGCCAGGTAGCAAAGATGACCAAAAGATCTGTGGCCCTGGCCTCACACAGAGCTTACCAGAGTGGGGAGAGACAGTCACTAGTCATAGTCCACAACATGACTGTGTCATCACTGCTAGACACTGCCTGAGGAAGCTGCAAAGAGCCCCTGGAGGCCTGAATTTGAGTGAGAGGCCATTGGCCAGGTGGCCAGGTAGCTGGAGCAGAAGCTGGAGGGAACAATGTCCACAGGGAGCCGACCAGGCAGGAGGAGGGTGAGTCCAGCAGGGCCTCCAAGGCCATGGGAATATCCTGGTCTCTCTCCCAAGGACAGTCGGAGCCACCGAAGGGTGTAAAGCAGGAAGGTGGCACAATCAGGTTTGCATGTCTGCATGCTTAAATGACCTAAGTGGGAAGGGTGGTGAGTGGGAGGTGACCTGCAGGGCCAGCCAAATGAAAGGCGAGGAACTAGGTCTGGAAGGGCAGAAGTGAGGATGGAGTGGACATCTGGAATTCCA
Source organism: Cheirogaleus medius (assembly GCA_008086735.1). Taxonomy (NCBI): domain Eukaryota; kingdom Metazoa; phylum Chordata; class Mammalia; order Primates; family Cheirogaleidae; genus Cheirogaleus; species Cheirogaleus medius. The sequence continues at coordinate 23,772,309 of VBSM01003039.1, forward strand.
GAGGGTTAGACGGGGGAAAGGGAAAGAGCTGGCAACAGCCTCTCTTTTGATCTGTGAAGGTGGGGAGCTTAGATTCCTCCTGGACTCGTGATTCTTTGGAATGCTCATCCCTCCAGTCTGAGTTTGGGGTGTATGTGTGTGTGTGTGTGTGTGTGTTTGTGTGTGTGTGTACATGCATATGTGCGCATATATGCAGAGGGTCCCTAAGTCTGTTCCCTAGAGCTCTTGTTCACAAGGTGCTGTTGACATTAATATATGCCGTATAGGTTATTGTCTAATAGACCAATTACCATCTGCTTAATAAAATAGACTGAAATGAATTCTTTGCTAATCGCTTTCCAAAACCATGGGCTTACCTGAATCCATTTTAGCCATCCAGTGTCTTCACACTTCTAATTTTAATTTGCAGGTGTTGGGTATATTTTGATTTAATTTGTATAAAGAATATAATTTTAAAGGGCTACTCCTGTAAGAAGCACGGTGCTATCTCAGAGTCGCAGATGTGGTTTAGAAGCATTCAACAAAAGGAAATTAAATTAAAAAGAAAAAGAGGCTTCACATTTTAAAATGTGTAATTGTTTTCTACTGTGATCACATAGCCAAGAAGTATTCAATAGTTTGTCCATTATCGGCGATCACTTAAGTATGTTTCTTAGCAAGTGTATTACTGCTGTACTATATGTCTTTTTGAGAATGTGTCTGTAGCTGCCTAAAATTATATGTAAATTAATGAAATACTTCATGCTCATTAAATTGAATGCTTTATCTTTCCAATGAAAACTAAGCTTCTTCCAGAGGTGTCCTAGTTCTTATTGCCATATTGCATTCAGTTGCTCTAAAGGAAGCACCATCGTGGTTCGAGGTTTGCTCAACAACCTCTACCAGTTGTGATAAAGGAAAGATAAAGAGAAGAGGTTGGAATCTCCGAGGAAACTTTTAACCTTTGTCTATTTCTTCTCCATCCCATTTTTCATGCCTCCTCTTCTCAGATGACAGCATCGGCCTGGCATCAATAGGATGTGTGCTTTTGAGTTGTGTCACCAGGGGTAGAGAGTGATCGTTGCAAAGCCGTCTCATTTCTCTTCTAGCCTGTCCTTCGGATAAATAAACCCTTTTGTGGCTTGTGGGGTCAAGTTTTTGCCAGTGGTCTCAGAGGTTGCTTTTTTATTTCTCAGTTAAAAAATGGCTCCCTGCTACAGGGATAGAATCCCAGTTGGTCCTGTTAGCACCTTGGTCTAACTCTTTGAGCTGATGGATTTTATAACAGGATACTCACTTGCATAACTGTACAATCAAGCTTCTGTTTTAGAATGGACTTAACCATTTTAGACCATATTTCTTAAGATTAAAGAGACAACAAGTTTCTTAGAGTAGCTCAGATATAAAAAAGAAGAGACAGGAAAAAAATGCACAACGCGTGAAAGTTATCAACATTGTATGAATAAGCTTAGCTCTTTAAATAATTTCCTTTTATTAATATAAAGTCATCATGTTGCTATGCATTTATCCCCAAAGATCATGTAGGGAATCTATTTTTAAGAAGAAATTATAAAAATAACAACAATAATAAAAATAATAATGGTATCACAACATTTAGGATTGGACCCTTCCAGTTATACTTTTTCTTATCTGATAATTTAGCTAAAGGCAGTACCTGAATCAGACTGTTGAAGTAATATATTAGAAGAAATGTGACTCTATAAATTATCCATTTATGCCCAAATGAAAACTGTATATATTAATTAAATCATGTGCCATTTTAAGTTATTTTTTCATGATCTTCATAAATATGTAACTTAAGTTGATAGATTTAAGATTATCTGTGTATATAACCTATATAATCAATATATATGTGTAGACATGTATACTTAGAAACTATTTACTCAAGGAAATCTCTACAAAATCCTCTTTTAAATGGATCTATGTGCAAGGAAAAAAAAACAGTGACATATTCCCTTGTAAATGCTGAAGCACATTTACTAAATGAGTTAACCACATGTTAACAGCATGGTAGGATTTCTCTCTCATGTTCTCCTGCCTTCCTTTTGTTCAGAGAATTTGGATGGAGAGACCCAGAACTGCCTGAAGTGATTCAGATGTTGCAACATCAGTTTCCTTCGGTCCAGTCTAATGCTGCAGCCTATTTGCAACACCTGTGTTTTGGAGACAATAAAATTAAAGCTGAGGTAAGTGCTACTCAGATTCTCAAAAGAATGGGGGCAGATTCTTAAGCACTTAGATTTTTTGGAGTAATGTTGAAGGGGAAACGAAATAGGGAAACTAAAGTTATGTTTTTAAAATTCAGATCTCTATGACTCAAACACAACACTTTTCATCTAATTAATTGGCATGCCTGTGCATACATTCCTTTTATATATTTATGAATACTGAGGAATAGAGGACCAACAATACATGCCAGTGTCAACAGAGGCTGGCTTGTCAACTGCTGTACTTTAGGTGTGATTTGTCCTCCTTTTCCCAATTCCATCTCTGGGCATTGTCTCAGCCCCCAAATCCTAAAGAAATACAAAAGAGCAATTATTATCTCCTCAAACTATAAAACAAGCATTATAGTCAGTAGATGCTATGGTCTTCCTGGAGAACTCATTGGTAGGATGGAATGGAAACTAGGTAATAAACTGGTTTTGTGTTATAACCAACTATTTATAGCCATTTACAAAAGTAGTAGTGAATGTAAAATGAATATAAATGCTCCACTGAAGAGACTGTTTTCTGTGTTCATCACGTAAACAACTGTTAACATGCTCTGTGTTTGTAGAATGCTGTAAAGTGCATACATCATGGTGTGTGATATTTCTGGAAAATCACAGTGGTCAGCACAGCTAACCGATATTTTTTTAGACAAGGGACAAGCATTTGCATACAAGCAGCTGAGTAATCAAATTTTTAAAAACAGATTTTATAAACTATAATGAGTCATCTTCATAGCATGTAAGCAATTTTGAGGATGAGTCTAAATTAGTTTAAGAATAGAAAGAAGAGATTTTAAGATATAATTGCAATTTATTATAGATTTTGCTTGCTTGCATTGGGATGGATATAGCCTAGTGGCTTTTCATCTTTTTTCCATGTCCTCTTCCTCTGGGGCTGCAAAGGACTTGGCCCATGCTCATTCTTATCAAGAAAGTCACATTTCTTTGTGAAATGAATATAGAACTGTGGTTCTCAATCAGGTGTGATTTTGTCCCCAAGGAACATTTGACATCTGGAGACATCTTTGGTTGTCACAACTTGCAGTGGTTGTGGTGGTACCACTGTCATCTAGTGGGTAGAGATCAGGGATGCTGCAAAACATCCTATAAAGCACAGGGCAGCCCACACAACATAGAATTATCCAGCCCCAAGTGTGAATAGTGCCAATGTTTAGATATAGAAAAATATTGTCCATCTAAGAAAAATTTAAAATGTGAAAAAATACCAGCTGTTAAAATGACCTAAAAACACATTAAAATTATGAGACTCCTGTCCCAAATGGAAGTTATCTTTATCATTCTCTGTTTTTAACAGAAAATAAAATGTCCATGTGAAATGAAGGGCAGATTTATGATTAGGGGATCACATATCATCATTTTTTTGAGAATTATACAACTTTGAGGATTTCTCTAAAAGTCATGAAAGTGTATCATTCTATCATTGGCATGCATTGACGCAGGGATGTTGGGGTGCCCCCCCAAAAAGTGGGATGGATCTTAACCCAAACTCTGGTTCTGATGTGAAGACTGCTGACATCACTCCCGCAGCAAGAGGGCATGGCATGGTGTGTCACTCACATAACGAGGCTTTCTGGGGTGAGCGGGATGGCTCTCAGACAGGTCCAGAAATGCTTGCGAGAGCTTTTGGAAAGGAAACTGGCTTGGGTTTTTATGGTTGCTCGGGAGTGGTTCCCACATGAGGACAGGGCCTTGGGTGGTGTGAACCTCCTGCTGGTGCCAAAGGAGGAAGCTCCAAGCTTCCCTATCAGCTTGCTCAGATGTGGGCAGAAAGGGAAGAGAGAGGGGTGAGGCTTAAAAGCTGTCAGAAGTTAAACATCAGGAAATGGAGCCAGACTCCTCATTACAGTGGTCACCTGGTCATGCAGTTCGGGCACCATGGAGCAGGGGATTTGAACCCACTGGTCTAACTGGCCCCGTGTCCATGCCCTGTGGACTGGCCTTGAGGCCTCATTAGCGATGCTGCCCAACACCAGCCATAGGCTTATTTGTGGCTGCGTCAGAATTACCCACAGCGCTCTGTGGTGATGAACGAGAGGCCATGCAACGAAGGGGCCACCAACACTTTCGTCATGTCAGACAGATGAGCTTCCAAGGCTGGCTTCCCTGCTCCCCAGCCGGGTCACCTTGAACAAGCTGATTGTCCTCTGGAGACTCCTTTCTTATCTTGAAAACAGAGATGCTGATACCTTCTTTGTAGAGTCTTTGTGGGGATTAAATGACTTAATGTATGCAAACTGCTGAGTGGAGAAATATTCATCCACATTCTTTTTTGGCCTGAATCATAGTTAAGACACTAAAGTTACTGTTTTATTTTATGTATATGTATATATTAGTGTGTGTATCTGTCCATGTGTGCACATGCATATATGTCTATGTGTGTACCTGTGTATCTGCCTGTGTCTGTGTGTGTGTATATATGTCTGTGTGTACATGTGTGTCTATGTATATATATGTCTGCGTGTGTACATATGTATATGTGTATTTATTTGTTTATTTTGCTGTGGGTGTCCTCAAGGTTGTCTATGTCACCTCTTACTGTTTGGAGTGTTCTCCAAGTGCTGGCATTTTGGATAGTGGTTCCCGTTATCCATAGCAACCCTCCACTCCACCTCCTAAAGTCTGCAAACACTGCCTGGCCTGTAATAATATTCCCGGGGGACCTGTGAGGCTGGGATGAGAAGGAAGGGAGGGGTTGTGTAGGAATGAGGGTACATCCTGGTCCCAAGTTGACAAAATGAGATAGAAATTGTTAAGTGTTAGCCACAGAGACAGAGTCGGTGCAGAAGGCCTAAGTACAATACAGAGTAAGCAGTCAGGAGTTTCCCTTGCTCTCGCCCCTTCACTCATAGAGGGAGATGTGCTTATGTATGTGCACAAACATACATGCACACACACACACATGTAACTTCTGGTAAGGATTCTGCGCAGACCTATTTTGCTCTCTCCTTGCTCAGAGCCCAAAGTATTGGTAATTGGTTCTCCTTTTGTGACGGATGGCTGCCTGTCGTGTTTTCATATACAGTTATTGATTTTTGTAATTACCTGTTGTCCAAATACTAATCTTGTAGGCACTAGCCTTTCCAAATTTACTCAGTCCTCTAGTCTTTCTATTGCATTTTATTGAACTGATTTAGCCCTTCAGTCCACATTTCATTATTGGTATTGACTTTGCTCACACAATGGATAGGCCATTGGGCAAAAGGCAGAATTAAATCTTCTGTACGCGCAGGGTCATAAATCATGCCTTTTGCATTCCTTATTACTGTGCTCCGTACGGTTTCATATAATGAAGCCGAGAAATTCAGTTTTGTTCAAAACGATGCTGAATCTTATAGGCACAAAGTCGAGCATTCACTTCCATAACTCAGCAGATGAAAGCTCCATCCCATCCCTAACTTTTCCCCTGGTCTAGAGAACTTAGGTTTGAGACAGTCCCCTGGCACCACTCCTGTCTGGGAGGGGGAAGTGAGGGCAGAGGGCTGGGTGGGTCTAGCTGGGCAACGTCCAGGGACTAAAGTAGAGTTTGCATTCCACCGGGAGCCCTGCCCCCGCATAGGACATTGAGTTATAAATACTTTGAAGATCAGTGAGTGTCCAAAAATTGGGATAGGAGATAGTTCAGAGCCAGATTTTTAAAGAGGGTAGGGGAAGATAAAGGGGTAAAGAGAGGGTCTGGGTGATTGCCATGAACACACAGCAAGTGCGTGTGGTTCGTTTTCATGGGCTAGTGAATATCTGGTATGCAGGGAGGTCCTCCTGCTTTAACCGGCAGAGGCATGATCGGTAATGTTTGAACTATGTCTGCCATCCATGCTGTCTCCTACATTGTTGGGAATGTCACAGTAGATTAAGCTTTCAATAGAGGAATTATCAGACACGGAAACTTCCTCAGGTATATGGACTACAGCATGTTTTGGGAGGTGCCTAAAAGCTAGTAACTTTTGAGTATTTTTCATAAATCTTTTCTTCATTCTTTTTGGGAACTCCTCCTCAGTTAAGAATGTTAAGATTATCTCCATTGATTTGGGGATAATAGTAAGTGCCTTTCATGGGTTGTAAGGATTGCAGTTTAGTCATGCTTTTCCCTCCTGCATTTTTCCCCGTTGCTTCCTATGCACACACTAGAGTAGGCATCCAGGTGGCACCTTTCACACCTGGACGGTCTACACAAAAGGAAACGTACATGTATGTGTACACTATATGACGGCATTCAAGGTAATATATCTCCCAGAAATTAAAAAGTATTTATATATTTTCAAGGGACGTATTTTTTTTAATTTTTAAATATTTTATAATAAATCAAATTTAATAAAAGTTGAAAATGTTTAAATAATTTAAAAATGTATTTTCTTTTAAACATAAGACCATTCACTTAAACAACATGCCTTGTTTTAAAACTTTGAACTTTTACCTGATGTTACATGTAAGAAGGATTGACTTATATTCATTTCTTTGTGACAGAAATGGCTGGGGATTACCACTTATGAAGATTTAATTTAAGGCTGTGACCTGATCACTTCTTATTGTATAAAAATTAGTTTTAGGTATCAAGTGTGCAACTGAAGTGTTTGAAGTCTTATACAGTAAATGTACACAGTCCCAAGATAAGAACTATTGTTCTAGGAAACCAATACTGATTTTATTTTCCTAACTACCAACAAACTCTTCCCAATTACCTTATCATCCAAATTCCTATAAAGCATTTTTGTTTTTAAAGAAATGGAATTTTCATTTCTAGTCAGGGGGAAAAGTATGTATTGGTAGCCTGCACTGTGTTGGTAGGGGGATCCAGATATCAGTAACATATAGATCCTACCTTTAAGGAATTCACCACTTACGGGACAGACAATATGTAAGCAGGACATTAAAGCATCATGTGTTTAGCACAATGGAAAGGTAAATCCACAGCCTGTGAGATGCTTACAAAATGCTTAAAACCCAGTCTTGTGGAGTCAAGGAAAGCTGCCTGCTTTTTACAGTGATGGCTACACTGAATTTTAAATCAGAAGTTGCCAGAAAAATACAGCCTAAGGCATGCCCACTTAGAACTGATAGATATCAGTCCTTAAGAGCAGCAGTCCCCCAACTTTTTGGCACCAGGCACCTGTTTCATGGAAGATAATTTTTCCGCAGGCTCGAGAGGGGAGGGGGGTAAGGATGTTTTGGGGATGATTCAAGCACATTACATTTATTGTGCAGTCAGACCTCTCTGCTAATGATAATCTGTATTTGTGCTGCTCCCCAGCGCTAGCATCACCTCCTTAGCTCCACCTCAGATCATCAGGTGTTAGAGTCTCATAGGGAGCGTGCAACCTAGCTCCCTCGCATGCGCAGTTCACAGTAGGGTTCACACTCCTATGAGAATCTATTACTGATGCTGATCTGACAGAAGGCAGAGCTCAGGTGGTGACGTGAGCGATGGGGAGCAGCTGTAAATATAGAAGAAGCTTCCCTTGCTCATCCACCACTCATTTCCTGCTGTGTGACCTGGTTCCTGACAGGCCATGGACTGGTACCAGTCCACGGCCCAGGGATTGGGGACTATAGCTTTAGAATTGTCTTTGTGTCTGTGTGTATGTGTCCGTAGTTTCAATACGTTTGTATCACTTATACTAATGTTTTTTTTTTCCAAATTGGTATTATCTTTCTTTAGAACATAGAAATTGATTTATGTGTATTAAAATACGCATACCTTTCCCCTGCCCCATAATTTTATTTTATTCAGACAAATTTAGAACATTTCATATGTTTAAAATAATTGAGACTTATTCCTGTCTACTACACTGAATGTGCTATATAATTTCTATTTTATTCTTGGTTCTTTCTACCTCATATACTGCAAGAGAAGGTGCTATCCATCTTTTCAGCTGATTACCTTTGAATCATTTCTTTTCTTTCCTTCATCATAAATTGTTCCACATTTTTTGAAAAAGAGCCTGTATTTAGTTGCTAGGTATCAGTAGACAGTATACTGTTGAGCTGATAGCAGGGGCTCTGGAGCCAGACTGCCTGCATTTGAACCCTGGCTGCTATACTACTGTCTAGCTCAGTGACCTTGAACAAGTTGCTTTACCTTTCTGAGCCTCAGTCTCCCAGACTATGAAATGTTGTGCAGACTGCATATCCCTGCAGAGAGAGCACACGTAGGATGCCAGCACAGAGCAAGTGGTGAAGGAATGTGAGTTATTATTAGTATATGTTACAAATATAAATTAAGGAAATCTCTTTTTAATAGTTCAATGTAAACCCAATCTCACAGTTTTGTGTTTAAAAAGATACTTGTGTTGTCCGTCACTCCCACTTTGAGATCTGCTATTGCCAGCTAAGGTGAGTTGAATGTACGCATGGTGCGCGGCTCTGTGCTGAGCCACTGTTTGAGCAGGTAGATTCAACCATGGCTGTTTAGGAAGTCAGAATAGAGGAATGAATCTCATGTGCCAATGTAAAAGAATACACAGACACATCTAAATTCTTAACATACTGATATTCTATGAAAGTGGGACTAATACTATTCATTCAACAGATGTTCATTGAGCAGCTGTCAAGTTCCAGGCTGTTTTTGGCCTCAGTAAGCCAGCAGTGAGAAAAATAGACCCCAGCCAGTAGGAGAGAAACGAGAAGAGGCAGGCACAGTCATCGTCTGCAGCGGTGACCCTGGCCGTGGGGAAGTGCAGGAGGACACAGCGGGTGGAGAGGGGTGGGTGGAAACAGGGGTGGGGAGAAGCTGCCATCCCATGTGAGGGGTCAGCAAGGTCATCTCTGAGAAGAGGCATTGGAACGGAGCTCAGAGGCAGCCGGAGAGAAAACCCAGAGCTGGTTCTCTGAGGGGGTGCTGGTTTGTGTATCAGGACTGTGCATAAGGTCACATGCACAGGTACTAGAGGATAGGGTGTCAAAGTATCTTTTGGGGGAACACTATTGAACCAACAACAAGGAGTAACAAAGAGAGTGGCTGGAACCCAGCAAGTGAGGGGGGCAGGGGTGGAAGGTGAGATCAGACAGGTAAGCATCCGAGGGTTGGGCCAGATGAAGTATGTAGGCCAATGTCTTATTATCAGATGGGAGAAAGCTGGGCATGCTTTTTGGCAAGGTGGTTTGGAAAGTGACACATCCTAAGAAAGAATGCTTGGAGAGATTGTGGAATCCATTCAGTGGCCAAAGGAAAGGGTAGCTGGTGGTGTGAGAGAAGATGAGAGACGCTCTGAAGGAGAAGGCGAGTGGATAAATGCAGTGGGTAGGGCCAGCCAAGAAGACAGGAAAGGCCAGACTCCAATGCAATAAGACAAGGCATTGTCTAGAAGCCCAACTGTGCTCTGAAGGAAGGGGGTGGGGAGCAGGGGAGTTTACGAGAAAATCACAAGGAAGCTAAGGGTGATTAAAGAAGTTGTTTTGAAAAAATTATTATTGGTAGAGGTGGTTGGCTTAGTACATGAGTGCATAGTTCATTGGTTGTCGCTGCTCAGAAGTTGTAGTGCAGACGAAATCCAGCCATTTTCTAGGATGTGGTGGTGGTTGCAGTTTGGAGCAGTTCGAAGGTTCAAGATAGGTTCCTCTTTTCTTTTGTGGGGGAGTTTTCGGGACTTGCAGGCAGTCCTTCTTACGATGGCTCCAGACTCCATTTTAGAGCTCTGAACTGGATTGACACCATTTAATACATCACCTGTCACAGTAGGATTGCCCAGAAAAACGTAAATAGAGCCAGAAAGCGATGCCAGGTAACCTAAGGTAGCTTTTTGTAGTGATTTCCCAGCGACTGAGAAAACGTGCTGAAAACAGTGTGGTTTATTGATCTGAAGGGGACATGGGTGATTTCTGAGAGCACGTGGCAGCTGTTGTTAGGGGGAAAACTCAGAAATAAGAGAATCTCAGTAAGTGGGAGGAGTTGGATGTGTTTGACTCTGGAAGAGTCCACGAGCCACGAGGCAGCTGAGGGAACCCGGGGAGGTCCCCCCTCAGGGTCGGCCACCAGGACTGGGGTGGCCCTGCACACAGCCTGCAGGAAACAGCGGGTGACACCTGACAAGGCAGGTCTGCATAAAGAAAAAGAAGCAGACAGTGACAGTAACAAACAGGACTGCAAGTGCTGTTTCCAAAAAGATACGCGATCTGATCATGTTTAAATACAGTCAAGGCACAGGAGGGAGAGAGCGGGGGGCTCAGGTAAGGGCTGGGGTGGAGCCGCAGCTCCATGGAGAAGGTGAAGCCTCAGGGGACCATAACCTGTGGGAACACAGCACAGACGTGACGTGTGACCCACCGTGGGTGCCGTCGAGGCTGGAAGCTAGCGCTGAGCAAATGAAGAAGACGGCCCCGTGTAGTTTTTCCATTTTCGTGAAGGCTTGGTCCTTCACGTGTGCAGGATGATGGAAGAGGCAGAATCGAGAGTTATTGGGCCAGTGCTTTCAGCGGAAAGGGCCACGAGGCATCCTCAGCGAGGAGAGAATAAATAGCAACGTTGCTAATAGGCTGGGACTGACTTACGGCTACAGAGGACAAAGATGATTCCATCTTGTTGTATATCAGCCCGGAGGGTAAGTCAGAATCGCGGACATATGGAATATGGGGGAATGAAGCACAGGAAGAAGACACCAGATAAATTAAGTCCTGTTTTTACTTAAAAGTAGGTGGGACGGGTGGAATGGCAGGGGCTGGGCCGGGTGGCATCTGCCACTCCTTGCTGTATGCATCTCCTTCTCGCACATTTTATGTCTTCCCTCCCGTCTCTGCCACCTGTCCTTTTTAGCTCTTCTTTCTCCTCCTTTCCTTCTGCAGCCTGAGCTGGTCATGGCATTCTCTATCCAGCCAGGGGCTGTCCCTGTCCTCAGTGATTTTCCCCAAGGGCTAAAGAGACTGAGGCTCCTCTGGCAAAGGCCTCTTCTCCCAAATGTCCGGGAAGCATCAGGTATTAGCATGGCAGTTCTGTGTGAGGTGCCAGATGAGTGCTTCTTCTGGCTCCCGAGATCACTGGATAGAGACGTCAGCAGATAAAGCGCTTTGTCAGAAAACAAGTCCATGATTGCCAGGACCAAGTTCAAAAAGGGTCCAGTTCTTGATAGAAGCCCTAGTCTCGTTAGGGATAGTAGAGACTTCCCTGGTTTGGTGGCTTCTTCCATTGAGAAGTTTAACAGGTGGACCAGAAGAGGAGAGGAAGGCACATTGGGTGGGAGGACACTGTACATAAGGGTGGGAACAGCCCTGAAAGTTTATGGGAGGGAGCAAAAAAGGAAGACTGACACCTTCTCCCCCAACTGGCTGTGCCTTCAGTTTCTGAGCTGGTGACTTGCCTTGTGCTGCCAGAGTACAGGGGAGAGGTCACAAAGGATCCCCTGAGATCTCATGGGCAAGGACTGTATTCCCTCAAGTTCCAAGTCTCTTCCGGGAAGATGGACCATGGCAGGGTCACAGGGGAGAGAACAGACTCGCAGTAGAGGGGACATAGATGTGTTCCTGCAGGACGGTGGCAGCAAGGGGTGAAGCCAGGTGTGGGCATCAAAGACGCGGAGCCAGGCTGCCCTCTGCAGTTCAGCAGAGAGCTCTGGTCCCTGGCCAACCCCTTCTAGAGCCCACAAGCCACTAGAGATGACCCACAGAACAGAGACGGTGGCCTCATGGCCCACCTTTGTGGGAGGACACACTTCTTCCTTCTCCCTCCCACCCTCAACAGCAAAGAAGAAAGAGCAGGAAGGAAGGAGGCAGATGGAAGAGCACACCACTGGGGGCATGTGCAGCCCGGCTCGGGAGGGTGGATGCTCGACATGGGAGAGGGTGAGGATGGAGGTTGTCAAATGGACAAGCTTATTCTTTGTAACTAGGAGACAATTTTAATAACCAGAAGTGAATGAAAATTAAGGAATCTGACTGATACTGCAATGAGGTACTGACAGCTACCCTGCCTCGAGACGAGACTCCTAATTAAAACCACCAGGTACACAAGGTTCTCTTTGCAAAACAGAGATGAGTCAAAGAATAATCTCCTTGGAAACCGGGTCATGACTTGTGAACAATGATGCAGCAGGTATTTTTTGAATCTCTCTGAAGTTTCTTTGCTGGGTTTGCTAAATTTCACTTTGGGTTATTTTTAACTTCATTTCTTCTTGGGCCATGCTTCCCTTCTATTTTGATAGATCTCCTTTTTATCTGACCACCCCCCAGAATGGTTTGTCTTCTTTCTAGAAATGAGCAAAAGAAACAAATGACCTGTCTGCCTGTCAGTCCGTTCACATTCCCATCACAGGTAGAGGTCCTGACTCTCACCTGGGGATTTCCTATGATGCTTCGTTGTTTTGGTGCATTTCTAAAGGAGATGTCCTATGTTATATTTTAAGAAAGAAGGGCTATACCTAAAGAACTAGTCCCTCCTTTAGTAACATAGTTCAACTTTATATCCAACCTAAATGTCTTCTGCTAGAATTTTGGTGATTTCTTTTTCTTTATTCTTTGGGTGGGGGGGGTGGCAAAAAAAACCTTGGCCTCTCTCCTCCTCGTGATACTTTGCTTCTTATTGCTGCTGACTCTCCACCCTTAGGCCTTGTCTCCAAGTGAGAAATCTCTAAATTATTGGACCAAGGAAGAGGCATCTTGTTTATCTGTCATCTTTTTTATTTTTCCTTACCAAACATTCTCCAGGTTTTCCTAGAGAGAACATTTTGTGAAAAAACTGATAGAAACAACATAAGAAGGCTCTATGTCCTCTTCTGGCCATGCATAGATTGTAAGGCACCCTTCTCCTGTCGAAGATTTCATCACAGCTTTGAGTTTTCCTGTATTTCTGCAATCTCTGTTTCATTCATCCTCCCTATGTAAAGGTTCTTGGACTCATCCCTTTTGAGCCTTTGACCACTCTTGCAACTTCTCCAAGGTTATTGTTCCATTTCATTCTAAATGTAAAGAGTCACACCTCCTCAACCTGGTGGCCCTGCAAGCTCACAGTGACCCTGCCCGCTGGGCCCCCTGAGTGCCCTGTTGGAAACGGCTAACACAGTGGCAGGGAGGAGCCCCCCCGACTTGCACCAGAGCCTCCATCAGCTGAAATTTTAAGTGTCTGCAAATTTGTGGCTCAGCCACATTTCAATTGTTTAATATCAGATTCTGATTGGAAGAACTTTGTCTTTGTGCCAAAACTATCACATAGACATTTTATCACCTCTCATTCCTGTTGGGTACGCTTTGTGGTTAAAAACGTTTCTTAAACGTTTCAAGAAAAACTATAGGTGATCATTATATGATGACTGTTCTGGTGTGGGAGCCCCAGTGCTCTTTTAACCATGCGCCAGATGTAAATAAAAGAAAAAAAAATCTATTTTGCTCAGAGCTCTTCAAAACTCAAATTGCTCTTCTGCACTCACAATCCTTCTTAATTAATTTGCCTCTTGCAGAACAAGTAAAACACTGAGTTGGCATTAACTCCTTTGTTATTTGTATTTAATTATACTTATGGGATGATTTCTGTGTTTCCTGTGGATCTGTGCAGGGCCATGATCAATTTCTAAAGATAGCTTGAAAGAAAGAATCTTGTGGTTGAAATGTATTTTCCCTGGAAACAGTGATATATAAGAAGACTAGGCTCCCAGGCAGCTCACAAAAGCCTTGTTAAGCCAAAGTATCCCCGAACCGTCGCAGTGGGTGGGTAATACTGTGATGGCCAGTCTCTGTGTGCTCATGGCGACAGGCACAGTGTTCCAGGAGGGAAGCTGGGAGCTCACCCAACACTCCACTGGGCAGAAGGTGCCTTCCACACACGACATCCCTGCAGGGTTTGGAGTGAGAGTGAGGACCATCCCTGCTGCAGACCCTAGGGGGCGGAATGTGTAGTCTGGCTCTGTGGTTCAGGGAAAATGCAGACAAATGAAAGGAGCAAGAGACAATGACAGTGCTGGAGTTAGGAGGGGTGGGAGCTTGGGGACTCCAGGTGTGAGCTGAATGAAGGGGGCAGGGGTGAATGTCAGAAACTGGATTCCAGGAGGTGGGAAAATACAGAGATGTGAGGGGTAGAAGCTCCTGTCCGCATTACCCTTAAATCCTAAGGAAACGTTTCAGACCTCACAGACTGTATGGCACTCCCTTCATTTAAATCTGCTTAAGCTAATAACTGTTCTTTCTGTTGCCACCACCTGTGACTTTTAAGCTGGTTTCTTGAAAGAAAAGGCGCATCCTCTCAGCTGTTCCCTATTCTTTTACATGTAATGCAAACACACTGTCAATTTTGATGTTTCGTGTAGATTTTTACCATCTTCACAAGTGATGGAGATGCATCCCAGGAATTGAATGTTTCTCTCTTAAATTTCACTCTTCTGTATTTTTCTGGTGTCTTAAGACACAAATAATATCACGTACAAATGATAAAATGGTGGCTCGCACATTTGAGCCGAAAGCTCTAGATTGTCTCACAGGGCTCCCCTTTTAGATGGAGCTGAGGGGGGGGGGACTCCTGGTGAGAAGCAGGAGGTGGAGAAGTGGAGTGAGTCCCCTATTCGCACGCAGGCTGGGATAACTCTTCTACCCTATTGTAAGAAATACTGAACTTGGATCACAGAAGAATGAACTCTATCGGCAGAGACTCTGACCTTTCAGTGCCAAATAATTTCCATCAAAGTTCTTTTCCTGGGCTAAAGTCAGGGTGTCACTGGGGCTGTGCTCCCCCCGGAGGCTCTAGGAGAGGCTCTGTTCCTCCGGCTATTGTGGCTGCTGGTAGTGCCCACGTCCTTGGCTCATGGCTACTCCCTGTGTCTTCACAATTTGTCATTCTGACCTGTTTCTGACATCCCATCTGCTCTGACTCTGACCCTCCTGCTTTCTTCTTGTAAGGAAGCCCACCCAGGTAATCTGGAGCAGTCTTCCCATCTTAAGTTTCTTAATCACAGCAACAAAGTCACAAGCTACAGGGATTAAGATAAGGGGAGGAGAATGACTCAACCTACCACTTGAGTCCTTGTCCACTGATGAGAAAAAACTGAAATACCTTGGAAGAAAAAAGAAATCAGAATTGATATTCTTCTCTCTCTCCAGCAAGGTTCTAGAGAATTTGAAGTATTTATGCTTAACTTCGCTGATTTGGAAAAGACCCTGATGGAGGCTCAGGAAGAGATATGAAACACAGCGATCATGGAAAAAAATTTTGATTCAATTCATGTAATGGTGGCAGGAGCAGACCGAGGTGGGGGAGTCACAGGGGAGGAGGGGTGAGGAGGGGCAGCCAGGTGACCCTGCTGTGTGAGGGAGAGCTGGCTTACTTCGGCCACTCCCAGCCAGAGATTTGAGGCCACATGCTGAGGCCAGTTATGCCAAGTGTTTGGGATTACGCCACATTTCCTGGGTGTAATCAATATAATTATACCTGGTCATTGTACTAAAGAACTGGAGGTTGCTCGGAGAGAGGATGGGGAGGTGGCCATTCAAAAACAAAAGGTCTCTTCTCATATCCAACCGGCCAAGACTCACCACATGTGCAGGCCACAGTGAGTTTACACCTGAGGGGCAGGTGTGGTGGAAACGGTGGCATAGGCCAGTTGTGACTGTGCACACTGAGAAACCTTCAGCCAGCCAAGATGCAGCAATCCCAAAACATAAACAAGACATATTTCCTGGCAATATTTATATTAGCAAAGGAAGTCATAGAGATTGGTCTCCCGGCTTAAGATACCTCTCTTTAAAAATTAATTATTTTACCAAAGCAGTCAATCAGCTTTCCTGGGTTGAGTTTATAGATTATTAAGGTCTAAATAAAGTAGTACTCCCTGTGACTTTGACAGTGTTCAATATAGTCCAAGCTAATAAGGAAGCTTGGTGAGCACTGGGGATTTACAGCGCTGCCATCGATCTGAAAAATTCCTTTTTTTTTCAATCCCAGTTTCTGAGAAAAAGCCAATCTCAATTTGCCTGAGATCATACAATCTATTTTAACAGTTTTCAGAGAAGAATATGTTAATTCCCTTACCCATGGCCCCAAAACTTCTAGGAAGGCATCCAAACTTACTAACAATAAAAGATGCTTTGATATATGACTTTGATGATATAATGGTTATCTGGCTTACAAAAGAGAAGGCTGGCAGAATTAGAACCAGCACGACTCAGATGACAAGGGGAGGCTGGCTTGTCAATTCTGTAGAATCGTAAGGGTGACCCAACAGGGGAAATTTGAAGAATCAGGGATATTTCTCAATTGATAAAAAAAAAAATTTCCTTGATGCTACCTGAAATGAATAAGAAACATAACACTTGATACAACTCCATGGATCCTGAAGAAATCATATCTCACATTTGGGATGTTATTAAGTGCCATTTGAAAAAAATGAAAGAAAAAGAAATGGAAAAAGGAGAGAAAGAAAAGAAGAAGGAAGGGAGGGAGGGAGAAAGAACAGAAGGGAAGGGGAGGGGAGATGAGGAGGGGAAGAAAGGGAAGAGAAAGGAAGAAGAAAAAAAGAAAAGAAAAGCCATTTTTGAAGGTAGTCCCAAACAACAAGAAGCTCTCAAGGTTTTCAGTGGATACAATACCAGACATAACTTGGATGCCTTAGATCCACAAGCTGCTTTATCCAAACAGCAACAAGTACCCAAAGAGATTAGATATCATGGCAAAGCAAGTAGGGGCAACAAAAAGATAACCTTAAGTTTTGAACATACTAACTACCATACTCTGCCATTAGATATTTACCTTTTGAAAAGTGATTAGTGGCTTGCTGTTGGGCACTAGGAGAGATTGCTTGCATCCCTAGGGGATATTCATGACCTAAAATTCCTGATGGACTTTAGGGAATATCAGACTACACTGATGTAAGAAAGTGTCAGCCCCAGAACTCTCTGATCAAGTGCAAGGACTTGCTTAAGAACTTCCTAAGTTCAGTTACACCCGAGATGTCCACTAAATGCATGAGCTGGAAGGCTCAGAACCTGGGCTCCCAGCATTCTTTCTGATGCTTTGTCCCCTTCTACAGTGAACCCATATGCCCAACTTCTGATTCTGCACCAGAACAAGGCCAAGAATAACAGGAGTTGCAGACAAGAGCATAAGATGCTAGAGAAGAAACACTTTTGGAAAGTTACCTCCTTCCACTCTAGTTTATGGAAAAGTTAATGTTTGGGCAAAACCCAAAACCAAAATACCAGAGCACATCTTCTCAGTTGATAAAGTTATATTCTTTTGAATGAATCATCTGAAAAGATACCAGTTATAGGGAGCCGTTCATTGCTTATATGGACGGAGTCAACCATCCAGCGTGCAATCGGCCACATTGAGTAGACCTTTCTTGTCTTTCCTCATTGAAATGATCTGAAAAGAGAATCATTTAACACTTACTTTGGGGCAGTGGCCAGTGGGTTGGCCGTTGAGTCAAGAAAATGGAAAAGGAGCAATGAATGCCCTGTCCTTAGTACTTCTTTGTGTAGAGCACATGTTGAGATTGCCTTGGTCCTACCAGACTTAAGTTTGCCCAGGTGATGTAGATGCACCTCATCTGGCAGCCAAAAAGTAAGCGCTGGTGGTTAGAGCACGAAGATGATCTATTGGTTATGGCCATGGAGACAGCAGCTTGGGCATCAGAAATGAGTGGGCTTAGCACCCCTCTGCCATCCAAAGTGGACTGATAAATGCACCTGCCTTGTTATCCAGCAGAGCCTCAAGTACTGCTCATGGGCACATAACTTAACAATAGACTGTCTACTTCTGTATTAACTTCCTATTGCTGCTGCAACACATTACCACAAACTTAGTAGTGGCTGAATACAGCATAAACTTATTATCTTATAGCTCTGGAGCTCAGAAGACCAAAATTGGTCACACTGGGCTGAAATCCAGGTGTTGGCACGATTGTGTTCCTTTCTGGAGGCACTAGGGTAAGATCTGTTTTCTTGCCTTTTCTAGCTTCTAGAGATTTCCCACGTTCCTTACTTTGTGATCCCTTCAATCCTCAAAGCCAGCAGTGGCTGGTGGACTCTCTCTCACACTGTCACCTTTCTGGTTCTGACTCTTCTGCCCCTCTCTTCCACCTTTGAAGGAACTTTGTGATTGCATCAGGTCCACCCAGATCATCTATGATAGACTCTATTTTAATACCAGCTGATTAGTAGCCTTCATTCCATCTACAACCTTAATTCTCCTTTTTCATGTAACATGGCATATTCACCATTTCCAGGAATCCAGACATAGACATGGTATGGGATGGAGGTATGGGGCAGCATTCTACCTACCTCAACCTAATAGAGCGAGTGAGGAAAATGACCTCCCAGCACTTAGGAGCCCTGGGAAGCTGCACCAGCTCTGACTCAGGAATGCCACATTATATGCTGTTCTGTAGAGCTGTCTTCAATTTTTTGCTATGAACAGAACATTATTCTCTTGACTGGTTGATTGGTTTTATCACATCAGTCCATTCCATCTTGACAACCATATGGTCCCAACAGCAAGCACATCTATGATATGTTAGGCAAGTCCCAACTCTAGTTATAAAGATTCCCTTTCGAAAATTTCAATGTAAGTTACAATTTCCTTGATTTGTCATTCAAATTTGCCATTTCCCCACCCATGCAAGCATATCTATATTAATAAATACCTCACATTTTTTCGTATTATCTCTCAGAGTTGCCAAAGCTAACATTTTTCCTCTTTTTGCTAGTCTTCCAGGCTCTAGATTTAATTTTTCCTGCAATGAACACGCTAAGAAATGAATCAATAGATGATAATTTGTTTTGCAATTTAGATTTTTCCATCTTAGTGTCTTAAACGCCAAAGACTGACAGCAGAATGTGAAGATTTTGAATTATGAATAATCTTCCTTATTGTTCTGACTTTTATCTGTCTCTTCACCATTTAACCCAGGTTCGTCTAATGGAAATTGGATATTCAGCCATGGGCCTGAGTGCTACACTATTTCACATGCTTTTATATACTTTTGCATTAAGGAAAACAAGACATCTGCATATCTATAATTAGCTAATATATTCAGCATTGGCTCCTACAAACAAGATGCAGGTGTACATAGTGCAGAAGCACTTTATACATAGTGTTGGCTTTTTCTTGTGGGGAAAAAATTACTCTTACTTCATGAAATGAGATGATAAAATTATAAGAAAAACATTTTTAAAGGTGCATAATGTTTGCCAGACCAGTGTCATTATATTCACGGTTATGTAATATTCTAAGGTTCTGCGATATCTTCTTAGGCACCAGAAGTCTTTGTTCTCAAGTGTGAATTTGTTTGACATATGACATTTCTCCTGAAAGGGGGACTGTACCAGTTGGCCTTATTGCAAAATTTCAAAGTCCATAGTTAGAGCTGCATTTAGTCAAAAGATAATGTGGAATATTTGCTGGGTGCTGGGCATTCCTTGCGGCTGTGGAAACACCCAGAGTTGAGCAAGTCAGGCAACATCTCTGCTGTCATAGCGCTTACATCCCCCTGGGTGGGGGTAGAAGCAGGTAACTGACCAATAAGTACATGAAATATACCAGGTGGTAAATGGGAGCTGGGACGGAGTCTAGAGAAGGGGCAGTAGACCGAGAGCGGCGCAGGTGGACATGCCATTCTTGATGGCTGATCAGATTGAGTGAACACCTGCAGGATGGACAGACAGCCACTCTGCAGGCTCTGGGAGGGCATGCCAGGCAGCTCAGGAACTTTGAGAATCCCAGAACAATTGAAGCCAAAAGTGAGTAAGAGACACAATGGAAGACGAGGCAATGGGACGAAGGGCCAGGTTACACAGATTAGGTCACTGGTCTGAATGTGACAGGAATCATCAGGGGACTCGAAGAGAGCCAGATATGATCTGATTATGTATGTTTTTAAAAACAACTCTCACTACTGTGTGTGCAGAATTTAAAAACAAAAAAAGACAAAAAATTATTTCCTAAGGCCTGCTTCTATAGTTCTCAGCATCTACCAGCCTACTAAAAGCTGAGAGTATAACCATTGCCTTCCTTTCAATATGGAGAAAAATGCTATGCAATAAAATGCATCTGAAAATTCTTAAAGAACTGAAAATGCAAACCAAGGTATTTATATAGCTGTTATTCCTTTAAAGGTGTAATTAGAAAATCAGTAAATGAAACAGAAAATAAGGAAACTTAATTTCTTTTTAACCTGAGATTTCATACATTAAAGATTGTAAAAGAGTTTATGTAAAAGCCATGCTGAGAACTAAACTCTGAAAGTAGAGTAAAATCAGAACATTTTATTTTTTATAATTGGGGTTACAGCCAGGGAATCTGGTACATTCCAAAACTGAAAATCTTTGAACTGAAATTATTAATTTAAAGAAATAATAGTCTTCTAAATCTCTAGCAGATTTATTGGAAGGTAGGATACCTACAGGCAGGTTCTTTGAACCCACAAGTGATAGGTTATAAGAAAAAATAAAGTTAATTCTATAAGTTTTAGATTAGAAAAAAATACTCTAAAGAACAAATCCCATTTTGGTGGGGGAAGGAGGAAAAGACCTTTCTGAATTATTTTCCCTTTTAAATATACATATTTATTTATAGACATATTATACATTATCATATATGTATAATATACTATATATGTATATAAAATTATAGATGTATAATTTAGTCCTACTAACTTAAAATTACTAGGAGAATTGTTATGCCATCAGAATTTCTGCAGTAACCTTCCATGTGACACCTTGGATAAAGTCTCCTTCTCCATTAGGGAAGACACATATATTGGGGAAGCGCTGCATTGCACTTGATGGGATTTCTTAGTACAGAATTTTTAGAATTTCAAAGGTCACGGATGCACCAAACAAGTGTATTTTCTTCTACCAAGATCCAAGTGTCATGTAAATGTTCTGCTTGGGCTGATGGACAAAATGAAGAGTGAATAATATTTAATCAGCTGAGCAGTGCCATTGAATAACTGATATTTCAGAATGCCTTGTTGCAGATGGATTTCCCTGGTAACAGTTTTCTTGGTGTTCAGTAGAAACGTGAGAAAATCGGTTGACATGTTACGTTTGTGAATTCTTAAAAGAGCTGGTCACAGTGGTTGAAGCTGGCAGGCTTCTGCGGGGAGTTCCAGGGAGCTCTGAGTGGTGGAACTTATGGTTTTCCCTTTTGCTCAGCCTCTGGGATGGCGGCAGCCCCTGACCCCTGACTCTGGGGCAGAGCTCACCAGAGATTCGTCACATGGGCTCTACCTGTTACCTTGCTGGGACTCCAAGCACAGAGCTATGGAAATAAAAACATCAAAGTTAATTTACACAAATGATTGAGAGATGTGGAAACATCCACATGTATGTTACACCCTTTGTAAATTTCTAGATTTCAGGAAAATGGTCAATAATGCTTAACATCTAAGATAAACTTTTCCATGACCCATAATGCCTTCATCTGAACCATCTCTCAAATTCCTTCTGCAGCCTCCATTCCATTGCCACAACTGCCTATGTCATTCCTGTGCTCAGAGACTATGTGTGGGTCTGCACGTCCTGTCACCTCCAGTATTTTCTCCTTTTCATGGCTTTCAGCACCATGTCTAGTCTGGTCTCTTTCTGCATCCCCACACTCCCTGCATCCCACCTCTGGGAAGGGCTCTGTGCAAGGTGGGTGTCGGGGGGAGGGGGCGCGGGCAGAGCAGGCAGCAGGTGCCTCCTGTCCCATCCCCCCAACCTTCCACTGCTGCTCTCCCTGCAGGGCCAGCCCTCAGCCATGTGGAGGAATCAGGGACTATTGGCCAAAGCAGTTCCCTGTAAATGTACCATGCCCTTAAATTCTGTGTTTTTCTTTAAAATTCCCACTAATCTGGTATTCTACTCCATAAAGTGTCCAAGTCTTTATTATTATAAAAGAAAAAATAGTGACCTCCCCCAACCAATCTTCAGGCTAATTTAAGGGCCAAGAAGATGTGCCATTGTCTAACACACTCAAGCCTACCTTTTCCCCCAACCCTACCATATGTGTACCCCACTTTAAAAACCAAGAACCTACTGCATTGCAAGCATTTTAGAGTTTAACCATGTACTACACTGTACGGGTTGCCAGTTTTCAGACTTCTGAGAAAGCAGTTCAGCTGTTATTTCTTCCAGAAATAATTGCCACATCCCATGTCCCGAGGGGCTGGTTTTGTGGCTTTTCAGGCAGCTTCATAGCACCTTATTTGTTCTGTGCATTTCTCCTTCACTAAAGCATGACATCCTCAAGGAACACGGGCGAGTGCTTAATAAATGTCAGTTGAGCTGAACAAAACTAGAATTCTTTTCTCAACCAGAGTTTAGTCTGTCTAACTATTGGCTATTACTACAACAAAAGAGAATATATGTTCAGAACATATAGGAGACTCCATGACCTAAAACAGAAAAGAAAAAAGACATGCATACCAAGAAAACACTTTCTATCATGTAATTCATATAATAAAGCAAATTTTATATTCAGTACAATTTTTGTAGGTTTAATAAAAGTCTTACTTGAAGTGATTTAAATTTCTTAAATTGAGACATTTTTAATTTGAAAATATAATACATACGTTGGAAAGTTTTCTCTGCATATCTATCATAACTCCTTTTCGTGGAATATATTACTTTTGCTTTAATACCCATTACTGGTTATAACCATAGGCTACCTAAGACACAAAACAACTTCTCTATTATTTCTATGTCTATACTTGGCATAATTTTATATTTTATAAAATGTTATTTTCCATTTTGCATGAACAAAAGAATCGTAGTTTTTAAAATGTGTGCTTTTATAATGCCAATAACATAGAAATTTAAATGAGGGGCTGTGTCTTTCATAAATGCTTTGCCATCTGTCAGTCAACCCCAAGCTACCATTGTGATGGTTGTCAACGCACTTGTTTGTTAGAAGAGAAAGACCAAAAACACAGTCATTCAGGATTCCTTTCTTTTGCTTCAACCTGATGTTACTGCCCTCTCTGTAAAACAGATCTAGAGTTTGGCTGTTTTTTAGTGCTTGAACTCCTGTCGATTGGATCAAACGAAAATTTCTACATTTCTCTCACCTGGACAGTGGCAGTGGCCCTACCTGGTGGCCAGTCTGTCCTCACATGGCACATTCAGTAGTCTTGAAAATGACGAGTTAGAGCAATTCAAATTCCAGTCTTCCTCAGAGTAAACCCCCTGCCCTGCAGCATGGCCTGGAAACCTCCTCTCACCTCCTTCCCTGCTGACTCTCTCCTCTGTCACTCCTGCATGTCACTGGTCTCTGCTTCATGTCCCCTGACCCAGCCACCTGCAACAACATTCCACATTATCCACCCTTTTTCCCTGCTCTGTCTTTTTTTTTTTTTTTTTTTT
>VBSM01003039.1:23795888-23970161 GCA_008086735.1 Cheirogaleus medius
CCCCCGCCCCGTCTCACCCTCCTCCCAGCCCAGCACCCTGAACAGACCAGGCCCCCCAGAAACATCTGCCCAATGAGCAACAGCCCCATCCTTTTAAAAACGAAAGCTTCGTGGGTAATATTTATGGGCTTCTCATGTTCACATTCTGAGATATTTTAATAATTTTCACATAATTAAGTTCTCTACCTACCTTTTGGGATTTGTGTTTCCAAAATTTATGTGAGCTCATCTAAAATTCTCTTTGAGATATTGAGCAATTTGTGAATGTAGCTTTGCTACACCCAAATATGTTAGATTCTGTCTCTTCCAAATGAAGAGATAAAATATTAGATTAGTAATTGTTAATCTAAAAAGTAGATGTTTGTACTCAAAGGAGACAAATGATTATTTTTAAAAATAAGACCAGAATTTGAAGAGCATTTTTTTTCAGTCAATCTTATATCTTTATTTAAATTCTCTTTATGAAACCATTCGCTGTCGCATGCTAGCCTCATTGTGGGGGGTTTGGGTGGGGGAAGAGATAAAAGAGGAAGATAGAAAAGGATGTGACTATCTGAACCATCTGTTAGATGAAGATGCATCCTAACTTCAGTATGTCAGTGTGATCCTCTATGAGCATGTAGCAAAAGTATATTTAAACTTCCAAAGTCAATATAACTAGGAGACTGAAGCTGGAATAGTATTTTATATCTGTATACAATTATTATTTTTGGAAATAAATTGCTTCCATTCTTGTTTGTGTTCAGGATTCCTCATTCATCCTTGAAATCATAGATATTCACTTATCTTTGCCTTTATTTGGTATATTTAGTTCTTAACTTCATGGAATATATGCGATGTATAGTCAACTTTCTTAAGACCTTCCTTATAACTCAATCTTTCAACATTGGCTAGTACTTCTGTTTCACACGTTAGCTGCTAAATACAATCGGCTCTGTTTCCTAATTATCTGTTCTCTTCTGCTGAACCATCTTGACTCTTACATCAGTACCACAGTTATTAATTATTGATACTTTATATAATATTTATGAGATAAAATAATTTCCCCCTTGTATTCCACCTTATTGAAATATTCTTACTTTTTATTGCTTGCTTAAGATTCCAGATGAAAGTTGGAATCATTTTGACATGTTTCAAAAAAATCTTTTTTGAATTTTGAAACTGTGTTGAGAGTGTAAATAAATTTTGGAGAATCTATAGGCTTTTCAATATCCACTCTTCTCATGTATGAACAAGGTATTATATTTATATTTATTAATGCTTTTGTTTATATTGCTCAGTAAACTATTCTAATTTTCTTCATGTAGATCCTTTACCTCTTTGGTGAAGAGTTTACTCAAAGACTCAACCTCACTAGTAATCAGGAAAATTAAAATTAAAACTAAAAAGAGCATTTTGCATTCAATAGATTAAAGTAAAAAAGAATTTAACAATGCCAAGTATCTGAACTTTTTATCTATCATGTTCATAGCCAATCCTCACTACTTAAGTTTGTTTATAGTGTGTGCACGTATCAGTCTTTTTCATTATGCCCTCTGGCTTTTGCATCAACCTTAGGTCTTCCCAGGAATATATAAATATCCATTTGTATATGCTCCTTGTGCTTTCTTGTTTTATGTTTCCCATTCACATTTCTAATCCATCTGGAATTTACTTCATGCCATTGTGAAGAATTCAAATATCATCTATTTCCTCTCACAGTGAGCCTGTTTTCACTAATTCGAAGTACCGAATCCCCACTGCTTCATGAGGATATCCTAAAATGTTGTATGCATGTGGATCTTTTCTGGATTTTTTTCTTTTCTTTTATTGTTCATTGATTCTTGGGCCATTGTCATATTATTCTATGTATTGGTGCTTTAGAATATGTTTGTCTTTCCATAATTATTTATTTTTCCTGTGATTTGTTTCTTGTGTTCGTTCCTCTAGATGAACTGTAGTGTCATTATGTCCAAAAACAACTCTAAAACATAGTAGGTTTTGAATGGGAACAGCCTCAATTTTTAAATTAATCTGGGGGTCAATGGAAATCTTTACAATAGTCAAAGAAGGTGGTATTCCATTCACATTTATTCACACCTGCTTTTATGTACCCCAGAAAATGTTTGATACTTTTTTCATACAGAAACTCACCAATTCTTATTATGTTTATTTTCTAAGTGTTTCATATACCATGTTGCTTTTTGAGTGGGATAATTTCATTGTAAAATTTGCTGAATATTTTTAGTATATAAGAAAACTGTGGATTTATATATATATATTCATTTTATAAATTCTAAGCTTGTATTTTACTGAATTTTCTTATTAATTCCAAAAGATTTTTCAGTTGATTTTGATAATTGTCTTTTTTTTTAATAGACTTACCTCCTTATTTCAATTTTTGGTCTTACTGTATTGACTATCACATCCACAACAAAGTTAAATAATAAGGCTGGTAACTGGCATCCTCACTTTATTCTGGGTTTAAAATTGGAACATTCTAATGCTAAATTGCTTAAGAGCCATAATAGTGCCTTGTTTTCTAAGAGTGAGGTTCAACTTCAAATAGTCTGGTCAGTTAGCTGTAAAGCAAGTACTCACAAAGGCTAAAGTCAACAACAAAGGCTATTGTGGATTTGGAGTCCAGACAAGGAAGCTAATGAGGGACCCAAAGGGGAGACTTCTGCCTGATCGGTTAGGTTGGACAAGGGCTATCCAGTAACACTCAAAAGAAGGCAGAAGGATCAGAGTTCAGAGAAGTGGGAGAGAAAGGTGTCAGCCCCGTACATCCATGTTTAAATATTTTAAATGATGTCTACCTTTAAAGACTGTGAATATCTGTTTTAGGCTATGGTACTGACTATATGCCATGGATATAATCAACTCAAATAACATGAGGCCTTGCATGTATTGTTATGAAATGTCCAATAGATTAAAATGCCTACTGTGAAATAGAGTACATATCTGCTTGAACATACTGTGTGCAGACCTGCAGAGCAAGGGTAGTAATAAAAAAAAGAGAGAGAGAGAGAAAGAAATTAAATGTGTAGCCTTTGAACCTGAGAACATGGTCTTGGGAAGAGAAATCTGCCCCCCACACACACACAATTATTTGCCTCCAAATGATGATGTTACAAAGTATTTCCTTATTATTCAAAGAAAGCAGTTATTCAAGTTATTCAAGACCCTGGAATGATGTAGGTGCTTTCTATCTGATTTCATCAACAGTTTCTAACTTATTAAAACCATGGGATTTTAATATGCAATATCTAAATGTGGAAATAGAAGGTAAACGTTAGAGTTCAGTTTGGAAAGCAGTAGGGAAGACTTACTAGAGAGGCATTCTTTGTAATTGCCTACTGCTTTGTGATTTCTGTATTTAGTGTCTACAAGGACAGCTCAAAACTTACACCAAGTGATAGAAACCATCAGACTTATCCGGATCATGTTTCCTGAGTGATGTCTTTAGAAAAGGAACTTGCAGAATTACTTGAAATTTTCTTCTCGTTAAAAAAAAAAAAAAAAAAAGTAAGGGGGTTTCTCCTGGGTGCGCTTAGCACTTAAAGAATAAAGTTGAAACTTGTTTTGGTGTTCAGCAGTTCTGAGGACTGACAAGTGTTTGTGGAGGGCGTCAGCTTTTAGTTGCCAGAAAAAGGCTTTGAGGCGCATTTGACCTCCATGCCTGCTTCATTCTCAGATGGAGAGAGTGTCCAGAAGACTTCACTGTTCACGATCACAGTTAGCAGGAGAGGAATAGAAAGGCCGAAGATGTGGTGTGTGTGATTCGTGGTGATGCAGGTGCTCCGTTCGTTTAAAGCATCTTGTAAAACACATAACTGTGTGCAGTCATGATTCACGTTCAAACCAAAATCAAGGTCTTTCTTTCCCTCTTTCCTTTATCTTCGTAAATGATGAGACCATGAGGGTGATGGGAACTTGAAAGTTTGAACTGCTGTGAAATAAAGCATTTTGGAGATTCTTCATGCAAAATGGTTTTCTCCAACCAGAGGTATAGACAGAACCTTTTACTCATACATAATACAATATCAACTGCTTCTCTTAAATTGGCAATAGTTAAAAAAGAAAAAAAATGTCAGATTCTCCCCTGCAAGATGTTTGTTACACGTTCAAGGAATTACCTCTGTGATGGTCATATCCAACTTCAGTGCCAGCTAAAGGAGGGCAGCTTCGATGAGGTTTTGAAATCTATACAGGGTGACAAATGTTCTAGACATTGTAGGGGCTTTTAGATTGGATGCTGAGACAGAAAGAATAAGAGAAATAACAATAATAATGGATTTGTAGACTTCTTTATCCTTTCCATATGAATTCCAATATGTTGTTCCATTTGCCCTTCTTAACAACTCTTTGAGGCAGGCAAGGCAGAAACGCAGACTTCAAAACCCAAAAAGCTTTCTGTTAGACATAGGTGGAAATGAAACCCAACCCCGCCTATACATCCTATTCTCTGGACGAGCAGCATCTGGGAAAGGCTACGTGAAAGCAGACTTTCTTGAGTCATTTAAGTCGTTACTGGTTGCATCATTTGCTACTTATTTCATTTTTTCATCTGTTTATTAGAATCTACTTGTTAATAAAATCAAAAAATGGTCATTCTCTCTTTTTGCCTAATAATACTCTGTATTTCAGAAATGTATTTCCTCTTTTTCCAAGAACTAGTATTATCACAAAATTGTTACATTTTTAAATGCCTTTTTTTGTTTTTGGTCAATTAAGTTATCATACCAAAAAAAATTACACTTCCTTTTAAAATAGAGTATAGATTAATTAATTTGTTGTGTCAGGGTTCAGGGTCAGTATTCTTGTCTGTTCTCGGTTCTTGGTATGCTCTTGGCCAAAGAATGACCAGACACACCAAAAGCATAGTAAGCACAAAACAAGGTTTATTGAAGAGAGAAAGAGGATTACAGAGCAAGAGCAAGACATAGGTTTACAGGTTTATGAGCAAGATATGTTCACCACAGTTCAGAGAACCGGCCTCTTGCCTTAACAAAAGGGCCTTGGTTATGGTCTGGGTCTCCTTTTATAGTGTCTGGATTGGGCCCTCCTGGTGGTTGAGATATCATCATGGAACCACTTTGATGGATTGTTGGGAGTTAGAAAACCTGAGTCTTGCTGCGCATGCAGATCTCTCATGAGCCTCTCTGAAAGCCAATTTGGGGGGTGAACCACAATGTAGATTTAAGCTAATGACATAATAATTAGACTTAGGTTGTTCTAGGTCACCTTCCAGACTCTACTGTACCTGTGCTGCTTGGCCCATGGGCTAGAGAGTCCTGCATTCTTCTGCAGTTGGCATGCTAAATTCTGACTGGTAGATTTGTAGGGCATTCCCTCTTCCCCCAAGTGTGGCAGTCACTCAGGACACCTGCCTTGTCCCTAGGAGGGGCCAGAGGTCCCTACCTGTCTACCTAACAGTTGCACTTGCCTTGGAAATATATCTACCAATATATCTCATTAGTGCACTATCCATACAGCACACTTTATAGTTATTTTGTAAATGACCAATATGATTTATACAGTTCATTTTAGGATAAATCTATCCTATATTTAATCTCATTAGTTATATACCTGATGGGATTCATGATCTAATAGATAATATACAGTTTACATACTAAATCTAATTTATGAAATTATACCTCTGGATTGTATTCCTTTCACTATCATATCTTGTATCAGCATATAATTAAATTAATTTGTATTTTGACCAGGTAATAAGTCAATTAAGAATATCCTTTAACAAGTTGATACAGTGACTAGCTTGTAACAGGTAATATTTTCTTTTCAATTCACATTTTAAATCTCATTTAATCCTGAAAACAACCTATGAGGTAGGTTCACATTTGTTCATGTTTTATGGCATTTAAGTAACTTGCCTGTAGGGACACAGGTTTTAAGAGGAGGAGCTATGACTTGAACCCGGGTTTAAATTCAATCCCCCTAATCACCACAATATACTCCCTCCCTAAAACACAATTTAAGAAGAAACATAACTCCTCCTATTCACCTATTGAATGGGAGAGCAGGCCATTTTGCACCTCTGTAGAAAAAGAGAGCAAGCGAGAGAGAGATTATTTCTCAAAATTCTCAAAAATAATTTCTACCATAAAACTAAAAAAGATTTTGGCTTTTATGAAGTATGCTTCTATATTACTCAGAGGCAACTACATGGACATACATCAATTCTAATTTTATGGAAACATTGATTTTTAAACTGCCTCTACAATAAGGGTAAGGTATGAGATTCATTGAGGTAAAATATATCTTTTACAAACTGATAACTTTTCAATATTCACAATAAAGTTAAAAAGTGAGATTAAGTTCCCTTTGGTTAAGCCTCTGGTTTTGAATCCACAAACCTTGTATCTCCCAGTAGCTTTTAAGCAGAGAAAATTATTTAATTTCTTAATATTAATAAGGGATATATAACAACTATATCAATTTTTTTGTGTTTTTTTTTAAACAACATTTCAGTGGAAATGTAAGGGAGAAGTTTTCCACTCCCTTCCTAATAGTGGCATAACTGTGAACTAGCATGACTAAGCAACTAAAGAGTGACCTTTGACTAAATTTCCATCTTTTGCATAACTGCAAAATAACATGACTAAGTAACTATAGAGTAACATGTGACTAGACCACGAGCTTTAGCAGACTTTGTAACCATTTGCTTCTGTAACGTATAAAAGTTCCCATGCTTAGACCCCATTTTGCTCAGAATTTGGAGTCGAGACCCCTCTGAGCCCGTCGGCATAATAAAATTGCAGTACTGTCCTGTGGCTCTCAGTTTGTTTCCCACTCCGGTTTTCTGTAACAGAAAAATAATTGGAAATTTAGTAAAATCACCAAATCAAAGTACTTCTTTTTAATTAACTTTTTCTATAGACTAGTTCCTCAGACATTGTGACTTGAGTTTTCATAAATATCTTAAAAGTTTTTACTAAAATTTTATTTAAATAAAATTTATTAAAATTTACCTTGAGTCTCGGCTCCAGCCTTATTTCCTTTAACATGAACCCAGGAGCCCAGAAATACATTCAGTTTGCTTAAAATGAAAGATTCCCAAAGAACATAGAAAGGATACCCAGTTCTTTATACCTGTTTTGAGATTCTTTTCTCACCATCCAGTAGGCTGACAAAAGCTATTCCTGCCTTTTCTCTCCTCTACCTCCAGCCCCAAATCCTTTCATGTTTCAAATGCAGTGCAGGTGAGCAATCTCTTCTATTGCCCTGAAAGCCTAGTAGGCCATGCCCTGAGGGTCTCACTATCTTCAAAGCAAGTTGTCTTAATATTTTTTTTAATGAAGACAGGTACCTCCCAAGAGGAATTCTGTTGCAAGCTGTTAAAGTAATTTTTAAACCCACTATACATCATCATTATCATTATAATTTTATGAAGACTGTCAGGAGCATCCCAACACTGCTGTAATTGGACATGCTATAAATTATTCAGGGATATTAATATCAATTTAATGATAATATCTAATTCATTGGTAAATATATGTTATTCTCAATAACTGCAGATTATGTTAAGAGTAATAAATCCATTAAGTGGTGAGGCCCCATTTTGGCAGTGATATTGCATTACTTGCCTTTTTTTGTATTTAATTACTTATCCATTCGTTTTCTGATTTAAAAAGCTTAGTAGATATATTCTGCCTTATAAGGAAAGGTCAAGGAAGAAACCCGCTGCATTCTATTTTAAAGCGATTTTTAGATATTTTTAGTTCTGGAGTTTAAATTGTAAAAAACTTCAAAATAGTAGATTGTATGGCAAAGGTGTGGAAGCTGTTTCATTCTCCCCTGGTGCAAACTGAGTGTACTTCACTGACTATGTGAGTGCATCCCAACACTCATTCCCAAGAGACAGTCCACGTCAGGTTCCAGAATGCCCTCACTGTAAACAACCTAACAAGACAGACAGTAGGACATTGTTTTGCTTTGATTGGTTGACTCATTTTTTTATTGTCCCTGGGGACAGGTTCTCCAACATCCACCTTCCTTACCCCTTGTCGACTGCTCTCACCATCTGCATTCCTCAAGTTCACACTTAAGCAGAAAAAGAAATGTGAGCTATTGACACAGAAACAATTGACTAACGTTGCCATCTCTCAAGGAATCACTTAATAAATGAGTCTAAGACTGTCTATTCAGGTTTATGTATGAAAAGCCCTTTCTTTTCATGAAAGCAGCAGATACGAGATTTGTTCAGTCCAGATCCAAATGAAATTACCATTTCCCTATGTGCATTTTAACATTGTTTTTATTCAGTCATTTGTATTAATGTAAATAAATCTGAATCACACCAGCAATCTTAAAAGAGAAGGAAACACAACAAGATACCACTACACACCTGTCAGAATAGCCAAAATCCAAATACTGATGACGCCAAATGCTAGTGAGGATGTGGAGCAACAGGAGCTCTCGTCCACTGCTAGTGGGAATGCGCAACGGTACAGCCGCTTTGGAAGACAGTGTGGCAGTTTCTTACAAACTAAAGATACTCTTATGTGATCCAGCACTCACCCTTCTTGGTATTCAGTCCAAGGAGTTAAAAGTTTATGCCTACACAAAAACCAGCACACAGATGTTTATAGCAGCTTTATACGTAATTGCCAAAGCTTGGAAGCAACCACGATGTCCTTCAGTAGGTGAGTGGATAAATAAACTGTGGTACGTCCAGAAAATAAAATATTGAGCACTAAAAAGAAATGAGATATCAAGCCGTGAAAAGACATGGAGGGAGGAACCTTAAATTCGTATTACTAAAAGAAAGAAGCCAATCTGAACAAGTTACATACTATATTATTCTGACTATTTGACATTCTGGGAAAGGCAAAATCACAGAAACAGTGCAAAGATCAGTGGTTGTCAGAGGAGGGATGAATAGGCGGAGCACAGAGGATTTTTAGAGCTATGAAACTGTTCTGTATGATACTGTAATGGAAGAAACTCGCCGATATACATTTGTCAAGACCCATAGAGTGAACAGCACCAAGAGTGAACCCTGTAGTAACTTTGGACCATTGAACTCTATGGACTTTGAGTGATAACAATGTGTCAACGTAGGTTCATCCACTGTAACAAATGTACCACTATCTGTGCAGAGTACGGATGGAGCAGGAGGCTGCGCCTGGGAGAGGGGGTAGAAAGTACATGGGAATTCTATGCTTTCCGCTCAATTTTGCTCTGAACCTAAAAACTCCGTTAAAAATAAAACTGTTCTTAAAAATAAGATCTATTGAAAAATAGTAAAAAAAAAAAAGAGAGAGAGAGAAGGAAACTAACATGTGACAACCAACTATGCCATTCTTCCATTCATCTTCTGCTTATTCATTTACTGCCTGTGACAGACACCCTTTGAATGCAGTTCATTTCATTGTTATATCTAATATAAATATTAAATATAAATTAGCTGGCATTTTATTGACTTTGTTTTAATAATATTAAGCCTAGAACCTTTCAAAATTTGACTTTTAAAGAATTCTGCACGAAGACGATTAAGGAAGGAAGGTGAGAGGGTAAACGGACCCGCAGTGTTGCATGTCAGCAAAACCCTGGGCTCAGCCTGCTAGAAGGGGGGCGACTTATGTGGGGGATAAATTGGAACCAGATCGCTCGCCACTGAGAAGTAAGTGGGAGAAGAAGTAAGAGTACCATTTCAGAGAAGGCAGTTTCCCCTGATATGTTTTTTTAAAAGTTATACTTTATCAATGTTTAAAATAGGTTTCTGTGGAACCTTTTTAAAAGTTAGGCACAGAAAGAAACTGGAGGGTTGGGTACTAGGAGAAGCTGGAGGGAGGAGGCTCCAGGAACAAAGCAAAGCAGGGGGAAGTGTGGAGACAGCGTCGGACCATCCATAGCTGCCCAGGAGTACGGGACTGAAAGCCACTGCAGGCTTCCCTGGGTCCTGTGGGGAGAGGGGAGGCAGCAGGAGGAGGAAGAACCACAGACCTGGCCATCCCATTTCACCAATGTGCATTTTTAAATATTAACTTTGCCTAATGTTTGGCTTCAGAAAACTGAAGTGGGACTCTCACAATCTTAGATAAAATTCAACCCCCCAAAATCCAAAGTCTTTAATACAGATGATCTGGTGACTCCAAATAAGAGCAAGAGAAAAGTTGTTGTCTTATTTGTGTTTCTCCAAATAGATTAAAATAGAACTTAAGATCTTATTATAAATTTGGGTGTATGTCATTAATTAGGGTCATAACAGAAACACTGTATTCCTTGTATAGCATTAAGAATTCATATTGCATTCATTTTGAATTAATTTTCCCTTTTAATGTTTTGGAATAATATTTTAATAGCTTAATTCATTAAGTCATATGAATGGGAAATGTATTATCATAAATTAGGACTCTTAATTATAATATCCAGTATAGCTAAATTATATACATATAAATAAAATAGATTTATGGTATATCTGCTTTTAACATATAACTGATGGATTCACTGTAAGAATGGATTTATTATCTCTTTTTTAATGGCTTTGTCATTATCCCAAAAATTAAACCCAGAGAATTTTGAAGTAAATCACACACGTGCAGATACACACATGTAGAGAAGATGACATTCGTAGTTTAACTTTTTTGTACAAATGGAATATCTCTTCTGAAGTGTACAATAGAGTGGATGTGGTTATAATCCGGGTGTATATATGGGACACATATATATATTGACACAAACTTTATTTCTCTTGCGTCAGTGCCAAGCAGGCTCTCAGTAAAACTGTAAGTTGGTGCTGGGTGCAGTGGCTCACACCTATAACCCTAGCACTCCAGAAGGTGGGAGGATCGCTCGAGGTCAAGAGTTCGAGACCAGCCTGAGCAAGAGCGAGATCCCGTCTCTACTAAAAATAGAAAGAAATTAGCTGCACAACTAAAAATATATAGAAAAAATTAACTGGACATGGTGGTGCATGCCTGTAGTCCCAGCTACTTGGGAGGCTGAGAAGGGAGGATTGCTTAAGCCCAGGAGTATGAGGTTGCTGTGAGCTAACTGGGCAACAGAGTGAGACTCTGTCTCCAAAAAAAAAACAAAAAAACAAACCTGTAAGTTGGGAAAGTTGTTTTCTGATCCTTTTTCTCTTTCTTACATTAACCCAATAGTCCCTTGAGCCCCCTTCCACAGGGACTCTCACCGCCGGCAGGCTGTGCAGACATGACCTGCTCCACAACACTGTCCCTCTAAGTCCTTCCTTCCTTCTTTCTTCCCTGGTCCTGTTCTCACGGGAGGTGTGACACATGAAACACTACATTCACGTTTTCCGAATTAGGGACTTACGGCCCCGTGAGTTCTCTGAGGACTTCAGCTTTGCTTTCATTTGTTGATGAATGAAAATAATTCCTACAGGCCTGTTGTGAGTCATCAGTGGTCCCCCATGCACGAACGAAGCTGCCCTCGCTTTGTTTGCAAGCTGGTGTAGGAAGAGCCTCTGGGCTGAGCCCTCTGGATACATTCTTGGCTGTTCATAGAAGGGGGTATTTTTTCTTCTTCTTTAAAGAGAGATATTATTCAATTTTGCAAAGCATGGTTTTGGCAAATCCCAGAAACACTAATATATTGATTAGGCTTCCCCGTAACTTCAACAAATATTTAGTGAACATTTATTACGTGTCTGGCATTGCACTCAGGATAGAATAGGTATATGTCGGTGATCAAAACAAAGAGACCTACCCCCCACCCCCGCCCCATAACACACGAGTTCTAACAGAAGACAGAGGATGACGACAAACATGATGAATAAGTTAGAACATGACAAGTGCTAAGAAGAATTCTCTGACAGATGAAGGTAAACGAGAATGCTGGCTTGGGAAGAGGGTGTGGTTCACATTGCAATTATAAACAATGTAGGTAGAGTCACCTCTTAGAGAAAGTGGCACTTGAGCACCACTGAAAAAGCTGAGGGGTTTAGCCATGCACCCCAGCACATCTGTGGGATGAGTGAGTTTTCAGTAACAAGAAAATTAAGTAGAGAAGGTGCCAGTCCTTCCTCCCTAAGAAACACTGGCGCATGAAAAATGAAAAAGAGGAGGATATTGCCTAGTGAATCCTGTTATTTTTCCATATAAATGCAAAAATATTCCAACGCAGCTTTGCTAATGAAAACGCCGTGAAATAGTCTACATGTTAACTTGCCACTTTATTTTGTTTCCAGTTTAAATTTTTAAATTGCTGCCAAAATCAAAGGGCAGCAAGAAAAACATGCATCTGGAAATACACTGCAAAAAATTATTTTGCATTTACTTATAAAAGATTAAAATTTTCTTAGGGCAAAAAGAACACTAAAATTTAATGTGGTTTTTGTTGTTGTTGTTGTTGTTGTTGTTATCGATCAAATACCTAAGTTAAGTATGACATGCCTTGGCCAAGCATGTCTTGCCTCTCATGTGAGCGATGTTCTCATTTTCCCAGGTCTTCTGAGATAAAACTCCTTGTGTCAGTTCTTCGAGTTTCTCGTTTGACTTCTTGTTCCTTTGAAATGTTTGGAGCATTTCCTTATTAAGCATAATTTTAACATTTTGTACATCAATCCTGTAGCTCTTTAAGACAGTGGTTAAATTTAATAAGTCTAAGGAATGAGGACCATTCTAATGCCTTTTGCTCCTTCGTCTGCTTCCTGCCATGAATGTGTGGCATATTTTTACAGAGAGAAATGTCTGAGACGCCCATTAGGAAGTTAAAATCACCTTTCCAAAATTCTACAGCTTGAAAGAAATGCATTTGAATTTTTATTGGTAGGATATTAAAGCAAGTATAGGCAATAAAACTAAGAAGACTTTTTTTTTTCTTTATGCTTTTTTTTTTTTGCCCTAATTTAGTTCAGTACAATTAATTGTAGCAGATACTTCATGTGAAAAACATCTTTTGGATGGTGAAACCTTACACTCCAAGGCAAAAGTTGTGTCCTTTGCTCTTTCAGATAAGGAGACAAGGAGGCATTCAGCTCCTGGTGGACCTGTTGGATCATCGGATGACCGAAGTCCACCGTAGTGCCTGTGGAGCTTTGAGAAACTTGGTGTATGGGAAGGCCAACGATGATAACAAAATCGCTCTGAAAAACTGCGGTGGCATCCCGGCGCTGGTGAGGTTACTCCGCAAGACCACTGACCTGGAGATCCGGGAGCTGGTCACAGGTTAGAATCATGAGTGAATTATTACATGTTATCTCAAGATAAATTTTCCATTATCCAGCATGGTAACAAATGTGCTAACCAAATATTATGGTCTGGGGCTTCTCAGTGTGCTAATAATAGTCCTAATATGTATATTCAAATGAGTAAATAAGTGAATAAAATGGTATGAAATAAACCACACATGGATAGATCATATTAAATAATTAGAATCCAATAAGTGTAACTCTCACTAAATTTCTATGATTTTTAGAAGTGGTTGAGCATCTTAAAATACCAGTGGGCCAGCATGATAATAGCATTACTAATAATTGATAGAAGGCCGAGCATGTGAGTTATTGGTAATAAGGTAACTGTTTTGTCTTGTAGTGTGGTTAACAGCAGAGAGCTTGTCATCCTGAGCAGTTAATTTCCTAAATAAAATATTTATGCTTACTAAAAGTCCCAAGGTAATATTATAACTTATTACAGAAAGTTTCAAAAGTGAACATGAGAGAAAGTCTTTCCATGCATGATCATAGAACTTTTGTGTTTTGTAAAATAGAGATAATTATAGTGCCCACCTCATAGATTTATGAGGGTTTAATGAATGAGTCCGTGTTAAGCATTTGGACATACTTTCTTGGAATACACTTGGACACAGTAAGCATTAGCTGCCATCCCTTGTGTTTGTGCAGCTTTCCTTGTTGGAGCGCTGTTGACATAGGTGGGCTCAAGATGGACTTTCCAGTTACCCTAGTGCTTACTTTTATCAATTACGCTCACTGTTGTGCTAAGGGATATTTGATGTTTGGTTCATCAAAGTACCCCTGTAAGCAAGTATTTGGCAAATGGATTGCAAAGTTGACTTTGCACAAAGATCTTTTAATCATCCATGATTATCCAAGATGAAAAGATGACTGCCGTTCTGTCTCAACTCTAAAATTTCCTCGCAGCTATGGTGATGAAGTGTATGTGAATGTGTTTATTGAAGATAATACATGGCACAAGCTAGAGAGCCATAAACATTTGTTCAGTCCTGGGTCAAGACTCCCAATTTCAATGTATTTTCTTAAATTCATATCCTTTAAGATTATTATCGCATTTCTTTCTCACTCTCAGCTAAATTAGAACTAGACCGAAATTATTTTTTTCCCTTTTCTTTTTTCTTTCTGTTTGTGGAGAACTGCCTTTATGGAAAAAAATAATTGTTAAGCGTTACCATATTATTAAAGTAATATTTCACACCAAACTTACATGGGGTGACATGGGCCAGGGAAGCTAAAATTATTATTATCCACATATGATATCTAGGATAGTTTTGGGGTGAGATACATAACTGAAAATATTCCCTGGTGTTACAGTTATGAACACCCATCCTTATTTCTGTGGGTTGTGTTTAAGTTGGACACTCCTGCAAGGGAAAGGGCTCAATGCCTGCGATGGAAGCATGACGCTTCTGCACAAACGTTGCCAGCTGATGCATGAAGCCCCCAGAACTGGGGGCCAACAGAGCACCTTCTGAGTGCATTCATTTCATGATTTAAAAAGAATTAGATTTTACTAAAATTTGAATTTTCTCCAACTCAAAACCCTTGTCTAGAAACACCCTCTATGGTACCTTATCTCATTGCCAAAGAAACTTGGCTACACGCAAAAGGTTGAGATGAGTGATGGCTTAAAACAGAAAGGAAATGCAATGCCCCTGCCACATGATATCATCTGCAGCAACATACCCTGTGCTCCTGCTGCTATTTGAAGTATCTGTAAAGGAACTGACCACCAGCTACTTCATTGCCTTCGGCACTGCTTCTGACCGCTCCTGGGTGTCACCCTGGGCAGCATCAAAACTGCCTTTGTGAGCCCCATTTGGAAACATCAAAGGCAAATAACCTCTTGTTTCTTTTCTTGGCAAAACTTGGGCTGTAGGAAGGATGCAAGTCCTTGATATACAGAGAGGACATACCTCTTATTCCACTTCTTTTAAGAAGAACAAGGTTTGGACCCACTGCGAGGTCATGACCCCGTGTGTTTTCATCAGTGTGTGCTGGGGTTGAAGCTTGCTCCACATCTCCTAGAAGAAATGCTGTCCTCTGCAGTGATAGCCCAATAGATTAAGAGGGACTGTGGTTGCTACTTCAGTAGATGTTTTCTCCCTTTCTAGAGGCAGGGTCATATAGTGCTTGGTTGAACTTCAGGCATGAATTTTACATTTCTCAAAGAAAAGCATATCAAAATATTTCTACAAAAGCTGAAGTTCATGGTTTCTGGAGTTGCCGTCCTGGATACTTTTGCAAACTTGCAAGTCTCTTGGCCAAGCTTCCACTCTAGAGAAGGAAAGAGGAAGAAAGCACTAAAGAGAACATTCCAGTGTGGAAGAAGCTGCTTACTGTGAGCCAGTCTGTAGTGACAAAGCCTTCCAAGTTTCCCCACTGTCAGAAATCTGAGGGCCTCTGGAAACCTGCCGGGCTCAGCTGACTTTTGTGTAGACATTGTATCAGTGATGCAGATCTAGCCAAAGCTGACTCCACTGCCTGAAGCAAAAGTAAAATGAGGCAAAATAAATTGACCTCAGAGAGCCCTAGAGGATCATTTCCATCTTCAGCACCAACCCTGGTCATCTGCTA
Organism: Cheirogaleus medius; assembly: GCA_008086735.1. NCBI lineage: Eukaryota > Metazoa > Chordata > Mammalia > Primates > Cheirogaleidae > Cheirogaleus > Cheirogaleus medius. The sequence goes on from VBSM01003039.1 coordinate 23,811,631, forward strand.
AAGTGGGCTACAACAGCTTGAATTCTATTGGCTCCTGCAGTCTTGGGAATCCATTGTTTTAGTGCAGCTAATCCAGTTTCACCTGAGGTCAACAAATCCTCTATTTCTCTTGTCTTTTATTCTTTTTCCACTCTTCCTCCTTTGAGACTCTTGTCTCTTTCCATATCTGATGAACTCTTTAGGATAGTAAGGCTTCCTGTGCAAGCCCGAGCACATCATTCATTCCCTAGTCATTCATTCTCAAATACTTTTGAATTTCTGCAGGCGTCAGGTATGGGGCTACGCCTTGCATGCCCTCGGCTACCACACCGGCTGTGCTGATGCTCACACCAACGCCCACTGCCCTGGCAGGGCTCTGTCCTGAATGGAAAGCACCCATGCAGTACTGGCTGCTAAATATTTAAAGAGACTTCCCTGACCAACATGTCCACATTTTAGAAACTTACTAGATGAGCAGCAAAGGAGTGGACAGCTCTGAGAGCTGGAGTCGGGTGTAGCAGAAAAAAGGCTCACTACGCTTCTGTTGTCACAAGGAGCCGCCACAAATCCATTTTGGAATTGGGTTAGATATCCGTGCGTGAATTAAACAAAACAATGATTTCAGTGTAACAACTATGCCTTTAATTCCTCTGCACTTCTCTAGAGGACCTAATCCAGAGCTCAGCAAGGAATAAGGACTCAGTACCTTACAGGATCCCCACTGGTAGAGGGGAGTTTTTTCTCATGCATTCTCTTTCCTACCCATTATCTCATGCATGTGAATAAATGTCTGTTAAACAAAAAATTACAGGTGGAGGGAAGATGAGGTCCCCTTTAAATTCCTTTCTAGATATTTATAAACTAGGATGTGTTGTGAACAAATATTCAAGAGAACAATTTTAGTGATTTTTAAAAAATAAAGCCTAGTTTGTAGACCAGATTTCAGATTAGACCTAGCTATATATCCAGAAGGACCTGTGGTATGTGAGTTCCGAATTATAAATGGTAGAAGACTGAAAGGAAGAAACGATCTTGCAGAGCTCTACATTATTTATTGAATATTGCTTGGCAAACTGTTTGAACAGTAATAAAATGTTAAAATTTAGATATTTACATGCATTTACATTCAACACACAAACACACATGCTGAAAAAAAACCCAGCTGCCTGTTTGCACTGCGGTATCTATTAATAGCAGAATATATTTTGCTGCCTGTTAGGCCTGGCAATAAATAATTGTCTTCCTATGCAATAATTACTATGAGGTGATGATCAGAATTTTATTTAAATCCACTTGAAGCTATACCGTGTTAGCCATTACTTTAAATGCTCCTAAGCAAATAAACTTTGATTAGAAATGCTACATGTCCTTTGGGCTTGACTAATATAATTTTTCTCTGTCTAAATATGGAAATAATCGACCTAAATTTTAAAATGCCCAGCTAAAGATTTCAGAATGCTTTACAAATCATAATAAAACAGTTTTTATGGAACCATAAAACTTATAATAAATAAGTTTTATTTTGGTTGAAAACAAGTTGTCATTGGGAGCACTACTTTCTCCAAGAGCAGAGTGTATTCTTCTATCTCATGCTTCACAGACTTGAAGGGTCTTTTCTTTTAATGAATGAGATGGCCGCCGACTCATCCTTGTCTGTGATTTCCATAGTTACTGATTCCCTCTTTTCTCCATAATCTCCCTCCTTCCTAGAATCCTTTGTCTTTGGACAGGTTTGGATGTTGCTCTGTAGACCTGCTGCAATATTCCTGGGAAATCAGAACTTCTGTCTCTGAGACCCTATGTCCTCTTCTCTCTTGGTTTACTCTCTCAGCAGTTCCTAGAAAGGGATATGTGGGAAATTAAATTCTGAAAAAGTCCATCTTAAACTGTCACACATGATTGATATTTACTAGATATGGAATTCTGGATAGAAAATTATTTTTCTCAGGTATATTTTCTATAATTTATTTATTTATTTTCCTTTTTATTTCTTTTCTCTTTCATTTTCTTTCTTTTATATTTATTTTTTTTCAGTATATTATGGGGGTACAAATGTTAAGGTTACGTATATTGCCCTTGCCGCCCCTTCTCGAGTCAGAGCTTCAAGCATGTCCGTTGGTGCACATCACACTCATTATGTATGTATATACCCATCCCCTCTATTTTCTATAACTTAATTGTATCCTTGACACTATAAAATTCTCTGATGCTATATCTTGGTGTGTGCCTTTTTAAAAAAAAGGTTCACTGATATCGAATGTTTTCAATTTAAAGAAGAGTCATGACCTTCTTCAGTGCCAGAAAATTGTCATATTTTTTAAAATAATTCCCATGCTTCCATTTTCTTTGTACTCTCTTTCTGGAATTAGTCAGATTTTGAACCTCATGGATCATTTTTCTCATATTTTTCTTATACATTAATAATTTGGAGCTCTTTGCCCTTTTATCATACATTCTGAAAGATTTATTTCTCCAATATCCAACATCATACATTTATTCCCCAATCTATCTGGGAGACTTTATGGGGTTTTTTTGTTTTGTTTTGTTTTTTGCAGAGGCCCCAAGGAGATATCATCCTTTTTTTTTAGTTCTAAGAATTCTCTTTTGTGGTTTTTTAATGGCCTCTATTTTTGTTTTATGAATGTAAATTATTCTTGAATTTCTCTAAATATATTATTTAGAACTAAGGTTTGATTTTTTTCTCTTTAGCATGGATTATCTCAATTTTTTCTGTGGTCAGTTTTTCTGTTTTCTTTTTTATAACGGTAGCCTTTCTCATTGGTTTTGCGGTCTTGCTTTAAATATATGACAGTCCTCCGTCTTCTGCTTATTTCTAAAATGGAAGAAATACTGAGTTTGTCTTAGCTCTATGCACATTAGTAAACCTTGTTGACTGTAAGCTTTACTCAGGGCGAGCAGGTAGGAGTGACCTGTTGTCGTGAGGAGCCCTTCAAGGATCTTAATGAGGAAGCCTTTTCTCTAAGGCTCAGATGTCCATGGTAGCTTTTTAGATCTCCCCAGCGCAGTCTCTTTGGAGATTCTTCTGACCCATTTGTTTTGTTTACTTGTATGGCCTGGAGACAGGGGACAGGACTTTCCTGGTGCTGGGTGTTCTCTCCACCGAGGTGGGAGTGGAGAATGAGAGGGTGGACGACTGTTGCCTTTTAATCATTCACCCCTTTGGAGCCTCCCTCCTCACATCTACACCCTACCCGCCTTCCTTCTCTGAGTGTGAATCTTTCCTAAGCGCCACCAGGCCAGTATCCCTGGGAGAGAGTCCCCTCTGCATGTCCCCTGGGCTGTGCTGGCTTCCCCTTCAGCTCCACCTGCCAACTCACCTCCGCTTTGCATCTTGCAGAAATGCAATGAAATTTCTCATCTGATGAATTACTCTTTCTGTTCTCTTCTTAATTCCATTATGTTCCTAATAAATAACATCTTCTAGCCTGCATGGGTTCTGAACAGTTTGATAAGTAAAACAAAGTGTAAATATTACTAAATATTATCTCTGTTACTGATAGAAGCCAGGTTAGAGGCATTACTTTAGGTCTGTCAGACAAGTAAACTTGCTAATTCAAGAGACATCTGGGGTGTAACATTAATTAAACACTCTTCGTGGAAGGGGACATTGGAACAGAGAGACATTTCTCCCGTTACATCACCCAACCTGTTTTTCTCTTACCATCTTTGTTAGAATCACCCAGAGGTATGGCTCCGCAACTCAAAGCAGGAGCTAAGCAGTTTGTCAAGATACTTTTACTTCCATCTTCATGGCACTTTGGGGGGACCACCTGGAATTCCTGGTGAGCAGTTTATATATTAAAATATTACCCCAGGAGGCACCAAAATGGGCCAAAGGAGCAAATTATTTAAATAAAATTCAGGGTCACTGTGTTCCCAAGACTTAAAATTAAATCCCAATTTTATTTCTTATGCCAAATAATATTCAGCTTTGTTGTCCAACAAAGCAAATCAGAGGTCCTGTGAGAAGATTAAACACCATCACAAAGGAAAAAATGAATAGAGACATTCCAATAATGAAATGCCAGCAAGGTAGAGACGATCTGAATTTTAATATAAACCCCACCAAATATCAAATTCCCAAGGAGAAATTAAAAATCAAAGTTTAAATCCACTTTCATGTTGAAGTCCAAAGACATTAAAGTTCAAAGGAATTAATGTTGAAAAATCAATATCTCTTGCCATTGTGTGTTAAAGTTCAAAGTCTATAACTCTTAAGCCAACTAAAGTATAAAAACCATCCTCCCCAACTTTGTTATTCTACACAGTCTTGCCCAGTAGGTTTCTTGTGCCTCTGCAGGGTCTGGGTCCTTCTGCAGCTGAGTCCTGGGCTGCCTCACGCTGGAATTGGCAAAATAACTTTCAGGGCCTCCGAAAATGCAAGATTTCATTGTGAACTCTCACCCATCTCACTGTTCCTGGGTGTGAACTCTGCCCATCAGATTTAGAAAACAAGCCATTGTTTTCTAAAGAACCCCCAAGAAAAGTTATCCCAGATACAGGTATGTGCCCAGAAGCCAGCCCTTCGGCGAAGTCTGTATCGGTTACCTACTGCTGCTGTAACAAATCACTACAAGTTTAGCAGCTTGAAACAATGCAGATTTATTACCTTACAGTTCTGGAGGTTAGAAGTCTGACACAGATCTCACATGGCTAAAATCAAAGAGTCAGTGGGGCCATGTTCCTTCCTGGAGGCTCTAGGAGACAATCCATTACCTTGCCTTTTCCAGCTTCTAGAACCTCCCACATTCTTTGGCTTGTGAACCCTTTCCACTGACTTCAAAGCCAGCAGCACTTATCTCTGATGATTCTTCCATAGTCACACTTTCCTCTCATCACCACTGGGAAGGATTCTCTACTTTAAGGACCCATGTGATTAGATTGGGCTCACCTAGTTAGTGCAGGACTAGCTCCATGATAATCTCCCCATCCCAGATTCCCTACCTTAATCCCATCTGCAAAGTCCCTTGTGCCATGTAAAGGACCATAAGCACAGGTGCTGGGGATTAAGATGTGGGTGTCTTTAGGGGACTGTCATTCCATTGGCCACAGGGTCAGGGAAGGTGAGCACGTGGAAAGTCCTTGGCTTTAGTCAGGGAAGGCCAGTCTCGTGGTACCTGGCTTTGCAATTCCATAATCTGTGAATTTAAACTGAATCGGGTGAAACAGTCCATGCAGAGGTTAATTTTGGCATTATTCATTTCCCATTTGAAGGGAGATCCATCCATGCTTGTTGTCTGTAGACATTACTACCACCCTGCGACGCTGACATTGAGATACTGGAAATGGAGGCAGCCCCGTTTCCAGGTGCGTCATGTTTGAGCAGAGCACAGAAGCACTAAGGGTGAACGAGGGGATTTATCATCAGGATCAGACCTGACGTTGCAGTGGGAGCTGGTGAAGCAGTCTGTGGACGGCTTTACCTCTGGGTCTGGTGATGAGCCTGCAGCGGGCGGGCCAGCAGGCAGCAACAGGAAGAACAGCTGGATGGGAAGCAGGGGAAGCCAGGACCAACCGGCACCCATGGGAACAAACCGCACCCTCTTTTGCCTCTCACCGGTTGTGTGTCTCAGCCACAGGAGTGATACACAAAGCTGGCGCCCTTTGCCCCAGAAGCCCCATGTGAGCCTGGCCAGGACCCAGGGAAACGGAAAGAGATGGTGTGTTGGGGGCCGGCAGAGCTATGGGCCGCTGCCCCCCACTCAAAAGGTGCAACAGCAGGCGGCGGGAACTGCACACACGTGGCAGCTGCTCGTGCCCTCTGCCTGCGCCCCTCAGGGCTCACTGCTGCAGCTTCACCTGCACCTGCCAGACTCCTTGCAGAGTTTTCCACAAACCGCCTCAACCTGGAACCAAGCAGGGAAGGACATTCTGGGAAGCGTAGTTCCAGCTCAGCTAAGTGACATAGTACAAACCCAGCACACCTGGTCTTACGCGAGGTGACTTCTTTCCCTTCCTGCATATTTGAAGCTCTTGGTTTTGAATTTCCTCTTTGGGAGAGGGGTCCTGGCTCTCTAGTGCCACACAGGGGAGGGTATGTGTGCTGCCTGGTGACATGCCTTCCACAGTCCTCCGGCTTGTTAACGGGCATTCCTTAGTCCTGTGCCCCAGTCGCGATTTCTCTGCTTTCCACTATGGAATTCATTCTCTCTCCCATCCCGGCAAAGCTGCAAAATCATTCTCAGCAGACTTGGGAATTGAAGCTGCCCTCAACCTTGCTGCATCATGTTGCACCTCTGAGCTTAGCCTTGCTCTGCGCACCTCAGGTCACTGTCTGCTTGCTCCTCTTCCAGGCCCTGAGAACCATGTCTTTCCAGAACCTCTTTCTACTACTGGGATAAGATGTCCTTCTGCAGTTCATTTCCCTCTGCAACTCCCTACAGATTTCAGGAAGCTCTATTGTGTTGCTAACTGTTGCACCTGCTTCTTAAGTTGAACACTTTGCTTTTTAGTATGCATAGCAACAGCAGGGTTTGCTGAAATTGAGTCCTGCCTACCTTTTACTTGTCCTTTGCTCTAGAATCTGAAAGCATGGCTCTAGAGACAGCTTGCTTTTCTACCATATTCCTCTAGATTCTACAACAGGAGTTAGCAAACTTTTTCAGTAAAAGGGTAGATAGAAAACATTTTAGTTTGTAGACCCTAAGGTCTGTTACAACTACTCAACTCTACCTGTACTGCGTGAAAGTGCCATAGGCAATCCATAAACAAATGGTTGTGGTTATATATCAATAAAATAGAAACAGGTAGCTGGCCCTCAGGCCATAGCCTATCAACCCTCTCTTCCACAACTATGTTTTGACAAAATAAAGAGGGAGGCCACATTGTCAACTCATTAGTGCTAGGGGTCAAATTGGAGGCCAGGCTGTAGGCCTGTTAGCCAAGTGGGTTTGCTCATACAAAGCCTCAGAATTAATTGGACTTATCTATCATGGCACAGGCAGCAGTTTGTCAGGGCAGCCTCCCTCCTCCTCTGCCAGTTGCAAGGGGAACCTGAGTTCCCTGTGGCCACTTATTCCCGAAAGGAGGAAAGGCAGTGTTGGGCCAAGCCATGCATGCCCACTGATGCCTTCCATAAATTCCTCCACCTCCCAGGGGAAGAGTGACTGGAGCTCGGAAGAGTCCTGTGTCACATTAATTGTGCTCCATTCACAGGAGGGAAACATCAGGCCTAGGGAAGAATCTTTCCCTACTGACCCACTGCAGTTAATTCCAATGGATTGCTGAGGGGGAGAGAAGATAAGTTTTTGTGTTTGGTCCGCCTCTTGACCTCAGGCCATCTCCTAACCAGCTCGGGATCTCACACATTCTTTAAAGAGATATTGCTTTTTCTTGTCTCTTGTCACTTTGACCATTTTGGGATTATTTCTCTGCAGAGGTGAGCCCAGTTACGCATGCGAGTAAAGAGCAAAAACAACCTTTATCACAATTCTGTTTCTTAATTTCCTCCCCAACGAGGCTGGGTCTACTCAAATTAGGGAATCCACATCATTAACTTCCTGCCCACCCCACCCTCAGTCCTAGAGACTGAAGCAGCTCTGTAGATTGTGGGCCTCATTCATTCATTCATCAAACAAATCATTGTTGAGTGCCTACTGTAGTTGACCCTTGAACAGTGAGGTGCTAACCCCTCACTGCAGTCAAAAATTCATGTATAACTTGACTCCTGAAGACTTAACTACTATAGCTTCCTTAACCAGAAACCTTCATGATAACATAGTCAATTAACACGTATTTTGTATATGTATAATATTATATACCATATTCTTAAAATAATGTAAGCTAGATAAAATAAAATGTTATTAAGAAAAAAGAAAATCATAGGGAAGATAAAATATATTTATTACTTATTAAGTGGAAGTGAATCATCACAAATGTCCTCCTTGTCACCTTCATGTCAAGTAGGCTGAGGAGGGGGAAGAGGAGGGGTTGGTCTTGCTGTCTTGAGGTTGGCAGAGGTAGAAGAAAATCCACATGTAAGTGACCCATTCAGTTCAAACCTGTGTTGTTCTAGGTCAGCTGTATATGCAGGAGCTTGGGGTACAAGGAGTGAAGACCCAGGCACCTTCTAGCCAGACACTAGCCTGCCCCAGGATATGGCTTTCTTCTCAATGACCAGGAGCACGGTGCCTGTTTTTCAGGGAGTCAGGTACAAGAAGGGAGAAAAAAAGGAGCAGAGTTGAGAGTGGGCTTGGTGTTTCCATTGATTCATTTCTAAAGGAGTAAACCATACCAAGACTATGAGTGAAATTTCATACACCATTGACAGAACACTGGTGGATGTTTCATGCTTACGATTCAGAGCCCTGCCCTCATAGACAAGACAGAAAATAAACCAAGACAAATACATGTGATTGCAGGGGATGGCAAGTGCCATGAGGAAAATCAAGCAGGCTAAGGGGATTAGAAAGAATGGGGATTTACTACTTAGAATGAAGCTCCGTTTGAGGGAATGAAAAGCCCCGAATGGTTGTGTTAAACTAGATGGAAGTTCCTGGCTCAGACATGAAGTCTGGAGGTAAGTGTACTAAGATGATATCTCTGCTGTGTTCCATAGAGTCTTCAGAAACCCAGCTCCTTCCAGCCATAGCTCAGCCTTCCCTGCGGGACGGCTCTCTAATTAATGACCCAGATGGTATTACTGATGTCCCAGTGAGCGAGACATTTCAATATAAAGTCCTTTTAAGGGAGTTGTAGTTACTTGTGCTGTGGTAAGATTAGACTCTTGACATTTGTGTTTCCATAAGTCAATCTCATATCCCTTCTTTATTAACTATGCCACAGGGTAGGACATGGCAGATGTTTCTAGAGCCGATATGTCACATTATTTCCTGAGTCTTATATTCTTATTGCTTCCCAGTGTTCCCAGCCTGAGGGTCACTTCTTACAGCCTGGGAATGCACATATTTAACACAAGGCCAGCAATCACAACAGGCTGCAGAGTAGAAGAGACGGGGATGTTTTGAGAGATACTAGAATACCTTGCTGCTAATAGTAGCTAAATCTTCCAGCGAAAACATGTGGCCCATTTATTATTTTTGTAAATTAGAATGAATTTGAGGTTACCTCATATTCCAATGTGCTTGCTTGAGCAAGAGAGAAAAAAAAATGGAATTGCTTCTAATGAATATGGCAGAAATTGCCTATATTATCCCGCTAACTTACAGCCAGCACTGAGCAACTGTTCTTATGGCTTTGGGGTGGGGCTTGCAGCTGTTATAGTCTTCTGCTTCCCAGTGAAACCACTCCGGCTTTCATCAGAACTCTCCGTGCACCCATCAGGAGGGTGTTTTGTGACCATGATACATTTTACATACTGTCGAGGTAAAATGTTGGATGTTCCAGAATCGTCTGAGGTTGCCTTCAAAATATTGATCACCTCCATGATCATTAGTGCTGGTTACGTGATCTGTATCTGTGCTTGTCTACAATCAAATTTCAGAGCACGCTCATGTTTTGTAAAGGTTCAAAGGAAAGTGTTGCTGGGGCGTTTTTGTTTTGTTTTGTTTGTTTGCCAAGATTGAAATGTACCGCGCATTTTCACTTGTTAGGTCTGACAATGCATAACTGATTTGTGGCTTTACTGTGCGACTCACGAGTTACAAGTTAATTAGAAACACTTTTCCCTAATTATATTTGAGAGTTTGCTCTATTTGCTCTACAATTATCACAAAAATTACATTAACTAGTGTTAACTAACACAACACAGAAATCCCCGCTGGATCCCGGAGGAGAGCGGCAAATTACGGAATGTCTGCATCCCTTGCCCAACACCTGGTTTCCTTTGCAACAGATGTTTTTATTTGTAATTCCTGGTGAAGTGTTTGAAACAAAGTTCCTTCCTGGTTGTCCCTTAGAGGGAGAAACTCAGCCTAGCAGAGGAGAAGCTTCAGTGTTGCACATGCTAAAACTAGTTTCACTTATCAACTTGCTCTTCCAGTGGACTGTCCATCGTGACTGGCCGTGTCTTTGCTGCCACAGCAGCTGTGTGCCATCGACTATGTGCCCTCCAGGGGATGGCCAAGAGAAGAAACCCTGTGAAGTGGCTTCTTAGCATAGGAACCTGTGTCATAGGAAACCTGTAATCCCAGAGCAGTAAGGAAATTGTGCCTAGCAGTTGGTCTTCCTGTGTCTGCCTTCTCCCTTCCTTGTGTTCCCAATATATATATGTCCAAGCAGCACCGCAGTGACGGTGCGGTAGACAATGTGAAAAGGATACGATGTGAGCTGTATCCTCGAGGAGCACTCAGCTGAGTGTGAGAGAGGGATGGATAACTGTTCTGCAAGACAAGCACGGAGAAAGGGCCAGAGGAGCTTAAGAGGAGGAAAGAGAATCTTCAATTGAGGAGATCAAGAAAGACTTCATGAAGAAAGCCATATTTCAAATAGGTTTTAAAGATGGATATGGGTTTGCCTTTTGTGTAATGGTAGCAAGAGAATAAAATATGAGTCAAGAAAGTTGTGAGGGCAAACTTCCCCACACACGCTCCCTTAATGAGAATGAATTGACAATTGAGTCATCCCTGTGCATGCAGGGCAAGCGTGTGTGTTCTTGCACACATGCTCGGACTTGTGCCCAAGCATTCCCAGGCAAAGTAGGCCCCTTCTGCAAATCCACTCACCCTACTTCAAGCAAGCCTCTCTTCTCTCTTCGTTCATATTTGCCTTTAATCTGATACTATCCTGCAAGTCATGTGCCTTTGGGTGAAAGGAATAATGAGGATGGAGCTTTAAAAGTCTTTGCATAACTCAATTCACTTCACACAGACATTGCTAGGGGTACTCCCAGAGTCAGCAGTGTCCTCTTTGATGAGGGGAAAAAATTGCACAGGCTATTAATTCACAATAGTGAACAAGAATTAATATACTGTGCAAATGACAGTTGGCCAACTTAGAGGTTTGGAAATTTTTTCAAGTAATTTACAAAGCATGGAACTTTGAGCATAGAAGTATTCAGTACTTACAGCAGTCTATAAGAAACACATTTAGTACTTAAAATAATGATACATATTAGTTAAAACAGCCACTTGCCCTGGCTTTCATGCATGTTGGATTTTTTGAGGAAATTGATTTTCATTCATAAGCTCAACTCTATCTCCAAGTGATATACCTGCTATGTTCATAAATGTTCCTGAAGCTTATCTGTGCAGCTATTTAATTAAAAGCAAACATGAGCACACACTCTTATCTGGTTTCCAGATATCCTTAACAGTTAACCACATTTTGTATTCACAAGTATTAGTAGTGAAAAAGGCTACTCCCATTCCTCACATTTTACATTGAGATTTTTGTTTAGGTAAGAAAGGATTGTCCTCCATCCTTTATTCTTTATTCAAAACCATTCCACTCCATAGTTAGTGATAGACAGTAATATGCTTGGAAACCTGAGGTTGAGAAACACTGATTCCAAAACATTCAGAAAACATTTTTACTAGTAAAGAGCAACCTTAGACATTAACTCTAGTTGTTTTTGTTTTGTTTCAGTTCTTTGTTTGCTTTTTAAGTGAGTTCATAATCTTGATGTAGCAAATGTTGAATTTTATATTGATTCTAAGCATGCTTGGGGCAAAGAAAGAAAAGAGTTTAAGACAAAGAGAGGATACAAAACTAAATATATTTGCTCCTGTTCATCAGTGGAGCCTTGGCTGCTGAGTATCTTTTGCCGTCCTCTCTGCTTTTGACATTGAGGTGTTTTCTGATATGTTTACTCTCTTATAATACACACCCAATCACATACCTCCGTCACTAAGGACATGTATGGGTGGAAGGGTGTTAATGCGCTTTACCTTCTATAGCGTTTTCGGAAGACTTCCTAATGCTTTGTTAAATTAACAGGAGGTAGAAATTTGTATTTAACACACAGTTGTGGTTATGAGGTGAACATGAATCATTCAGGATTTTCAAGAAGTTTGTCAATTTAATAATTTTCTGCAGAAATGCCCTGGCTATTAACTTAGTTATCAGAGTGTGTAAACACAGATGTGAAATTTTATTGTCATGTATAAACTTCACATTGAGCATGGCTAGGTATTTATAACTTGAATCTAATGAAAATGTGATTGAAAAGAAAGAAATGATCATGTGATCCCAGACTTGGAACTTTCCCAAAAGCAAGCATGGAGTCTAACCAAGTAAGCCTCACAATAAGTGAATGGGGGGGAATACCTCTCTAAAGTTTGCTGATCAACCTCCAAATACCAGGGTCTTATTTAAAAAGTTCCTTTACCTCCAGGGTTCCCCCTTGCCATCTCTAGGTAGCGTTGCTAAAGCTTCCATTAGGACTACAGTGTAATGAAACACTAGCTGAGTTGCTATGGAAACAGCTATATCTATGCAAATTACTTTTTAAGAAATCATTACTCTACAGAATATCTGTCCATCAAATGAAATTTGCAAGGACTCCAGCCCACAGCTACCCTTGGCATTGTTTCTCCCCTTTGGCTGTTCCCAGTTTCTTTGGCTGTATCTGTTTTTTACAAAGACACTATTGCTGAATACTTGGGAGCGGTCACCAACAGGAAGAGTTAAGGGTGGGAACTTGAGGGCTGTCACCTACAGTAAGAGTTGAAAGCATTTGTGCATCGTGGAAGAACAAAGCTACCTAGACATGGATGGGGGAAGAGAGAGGTTGAAGTTAAGGCAAACCTACTTAAAACACCAACTGTCTCCCATCCATTCCTTTCCTCCAAAAAATAAAAGCCACTAGCTTGCACACACAGGTGTGCACAGGCAGGTTCACACACACACACACACACACACACACATATGCATACACCACGTGCAGGTAACCTCTGGGTCTTTTGCTCATTTGCATCCCTTACACAACTGTTGCCGCTGCTCTGCGCTACCAGGTGAAGATCTGCATTGGAAGGACCACTGTCTCTGACTCCTTTTTTTATGCTAGGCTTGGCAGGAACCTCCACAGTGCTCCTGGAGAGCTTGCAGTTCTCCCCCACTGGTCACCGCCAGTCCCCTGGGCATGATGTGTTTTGCTCTGCTGGTTGTTGCTGTCTCACCTGCTGCTCCCAGGGCAAAGCACTCCCCCAGGTGTCTGCCCTGAACCTCCAGGAGGCTGTAGCTACGAGGTAGTATGTGACCCAGAGAGAAAGAATGGCCCGCTGCCCTTCACATTACAATTTGTACTGGAATCCCTGAAGAGTGCTTCTCATGCCCCAGGCATCACAGAAATAGCTTTTTCCATCTTTGCCTCTTTCCCTGGCATGGAGACATGCCGTTCTGGTTGCTGGGCTGGGGACTGAGCCAGGAATGGCTCCTACTCCAGTCCTTGAATCCACCCTCCCCATCACTGCCCCCTGCTCATGGTACCTGGTGGCTGGTTTTCGTTCACATTGGTTTCCTACTAGGTTTTCCTGCCCCACCAGTCAGGCCACTGTCCGGCCTGCCTGACCTGCCCAGATATATCACAGTCCCCAACTGCACAGGCTTGAGTCCCCCAGAACCTCCTGGGCCCACATGCTAGTGGCCTGTGTCAGCTTCGTGTCTTCAGGCTGCTGAGAGTGCTCAGGCCTGTCTGAGCTCAGCAGTGGACAGGGGCATCAGATGAGAGCTGACATCCCTGCTACGTGTGAACAGGGAGTTGCCTGTTTGCGTCACCACAAATACATGTACTTCCGTTTGGTTCCCTAATGAGCCAGGTCATGTTTTCAGTGTTTGCTATGAGGTAGCAAGACCAACAGGGTGTCGCCCAGCTATTGGGCAAAAGTCGAAAAGGGGCCAGTGTTACCTGACTGTCCCCAGCAGGCCAGGTGAGGTCGCTCCCTACCCTCCATCCTGCCTTGGGGTCAGACATGTTGACAGACCAGCCCACCGCCTTGCAGGCACCGCGATGCCGAGATCCTACATGCCTCACTCCTGCTTTCAGTGTGTGAAATTTAAAAGTGAGTTCTCAACTGATCACAGTTGTCTTTTTTTTTTAATGCTTTAAAATATTAACCTAGAATTTTGCTTCCAAAATAATGTATTACATTTAAGGCCACATGTCCCTACTCTCATTGCTAGTTGCAGAATTAGTGCCCCAGGCTCAGCCTTCCCTCAGTGAAGGTCAGCGCTGTAAGTTATTTCCTCAAAGAGCAGAGCCCTTAGTTCATTATCCCCAACAAATGAAAAATGTGTCATTGTTATTATCCTCAGGTTGAGATGAGAGGGAAACATTAAAAGGCTCATGTCATATGTCCCAAAACAGAAGTTCTTCCTTGTTTGTAAGGAATCATTTTAGAATACAAATACATATTCCTCCAAGACGATTACATATATTTTTTTAAATATTAAATAATATCCAGATATACCTATTCTGGGAGTAATTTAAGCCTTTAATAAAGGGAGAAGGTGTAAATTAGATCTATCCTCAGACCTCAAACTTACTTTTAGGAGTGGAGGTCAGGCCCTGATTTTTTAAAAACCGTGTCTCTTACAGCAATCTCCTATATCCTTTGTGAAAAGAATTGCAAATGAAGACATTATAGAATGCTGTTGTTACTTATAGGTAAATATGTGTATTTAAAGGCATAGTGTATATTTCAAATGATAACCTTGTTTTAGGAAATATAGTAAAGTGATCTGTTTTGCCTTTAAAAATAAATGTCCATGTGATTTACTTTGAAATGTGTTCCTCCAGGAGAATGTAGTCTCCTGAAATTGAGAAAATTTAATCAAGCTATGAAAAATTGTCTTCTCATTGCTGAACATACCATCTCCAAAATTAAGGAATAGTTGTAAAAATATATGAGTTGTTATCTCAGTGGAGTCATTTTAAATAAGAATTTTCCAGCTATTGTTGTTCCATACTTTCAAAAAGATTAATAAGACATATGTCTTTCTAAGAGTTACATTTAAATATAAGGTCAAGAGCATATTGTATCTGTCTTCCATGTACACTAACTTGATAACAATCATTACATTCTTTTTCAGCTTGAAATGATTAAATATTGTCAACCTTCTGGGTCTAATTAATTTTAACAACAAAAATTTATGTACGATAAATTTCCAATTCTATATACACTTTAAAAAGAGGACAATTCTACTAGGCTCCACTGATTTCTCCTGTCTCAGATATTCCAGACATTTTAATTGCCTTCCACTTCCTTCTGTTAGTACTGTCTTCCATTATTATGAGGCATTGTTAACCCCCCTTGATACAGCAGATTTTCCATTCAGATTGGATTGCAGATATTTGGTAGAATCTCTCTCTATCAAGAACATTAACCTATAAGCTTCTTGACAACAGGGGCAGTTCCATAGTCATTTTGTATCTGTAATGTTTAACCCAGCATATTGTAGGAGTTCTATAAATCCCTCTTAGATTAATTTGTTGGAAACTCTGTTAAAGTTTTCCCTTTATTGAGCTACCTATCTGGGTCCCAAAAGCACTCCTCAGCTAACAACCACTGTTGCATTCTCCTCGAGCTGACTGAAGAGAAAGGCTTAGGCCAGTAGCAGAGTTACTGGTGTAGGCTGATCCTCTTCCATCGTTGATTTCTTAGCGAGACCTTGCTTGATGTGTGAGTTGTTGTGGGTGACAATATGTTAATGTTTCTTTAGGGAATATCGTAATACTCTTGCAGGAATTGAAATGAGCATTGAGGGATCTCATTTCCATCTCAAACGGTATAAAACCAGCTTGAATCCTAGGAGTTGAAGTCGTCTTCTTCATCTCGTCCTTTTCTACTTCTTTGCCTTCGGCAATACCACTATGGCCACACCAGTAGCTACTAGGAATCAATAAGTGCCACCTTATGTACATTTGTCTGATATAATCAACTTGATACAGTTTTTCAGCTAATTGATGCATGTTTTCTTGTAATGGAATTAAGGATACTTCTTATCTGATAATATGATTTTATCATCACAAACCATAATTCACTTGAAGAAATGATTGGCACTGCTATCAAATTGTTGCCATTAAAGAACAACTCAATATCAAAAATCACAAAGGCTGTTTTTGTAAAATATTTTTCAGAATTTAAATGAATGGTATAAACTTTCCCATCTAACGTTAATTCTGTGTAGTTTAATGAGGATATATTGCAGATCGAATAGCTCTGAACAAAACAATGATGCTCCTCAAAAATCTCCCTTCCCATAAATAATTTAGTCTGTAGGAGGTGATAGGTAAAAGCTGCTCTTAATAATTTGCAATGCATATATCTGTACATATAATCTGATTAATTTTTTGTGTTAAAAAGCTCTAGAGTCTCAAATAAGTATTACCCTAGATCCTTGAGTAGACCGAGAATTTGTTTGCTGGTTTTGTTTTTTTTTTTCTTTTTTTAAGACCAGCGAGAGTCCTAATATAGACAGTGTTAGATATCACCATGTGGTAAAGATAGAGTTAGTAGGAAACTGAAAACCAAATGCCCCGAATTTTATAACTGAATATTAGTTTTCCTATCTATAAACCTAGACACAAAAGCACCAGAATCTCCCTTCAGTGTAGAGCACAGAACAGCTATACCTTCCGCTCTTCTTGAAGTCTTAGCTTCAACTTATGTAGTCCCTGCGGAGAATCTAAATGCATTGGGATTTATTGAAGTTAGCTGAGAAATGTAATACTCATCCATCTTTGCAGGTGTTTATAAACTCCATATGTTTATAACATTCAATCACAGGATTATATACCTGGACCTCATTAGCTCAGCTCCCAGAGAGAGGTTATTTTTTAATGTTATTATCCTTACTCTTATTAAGAGTTTATGTAAGAACCTTATATGAAAAACGTATCAGAAAAATCCTACAAACTTGATCTTTTCGGATGCACTCTATTAAGTTGTTTGTTGTTTGTTCTTAAATCTGTGGATGATGGGAGACAAACAGATGGTTGTGGAGTGGGGCAGTGACACGAATCCCTCCTGCGGGGCAGGAACATTAATCTGACAGCAATGACACAATGGAATGGAATAAATAACCAGCCAAGATAAACAGAGGTGGTGTGAACAGGCAGGTTATTGAGGCACAAACTAGAAATAATGTGATATTTTAAGCTAAAAATGATAAATCAGAATCATGACAATAAAGTCCAATTAGGATCATAATGGATTTTGAGTTCCCCTTATTGCAAGTTGGGGTAAGGAACTGGTCTTCACAGAGTAGGGTGGTTTGGAGAAAGAGGTAGAAATTACTAGGATGGATCAGTAGGATCTCATTCCATGAAGGAATTCATCCTGCCTTCAACTATATCAATGATAACACCCTCAATCTACAAACACAATAAAATGTATATACTTAGTAAAGCAAATGGCTAGAGCTTTGTATCCTTAGATTCTGGCAACAGAGAAAAGGGTTTGCCATGGAAACAGTGTATAAATGTTAATGTGCATTGTCACCAATGTATATGTCCTCTGGCTACACATTTCCAAAGCCTTTTTACACATTGTGTTTATAATTATTTAATCTTGCTTTTACCAGGACATGAAGTAGAAGAATCTTGTCAGTGGGAAACAGCAAAGACAAATGTCCCCTGGATTTTTAAAAATAGGATTAATTGTAGAAAAGAAATGAATTAAAAATGCCATGAAAAGTGAAATGTAGGGGTCAGTAGACTAAAAGTCATGAAAAATGAAGATTAGAAAAGGGAAAAATAGTGATTGTGGTATCGATACCAGTTCTGATACCTTCTAAATTCTCTAAGGTGGCCACATTGTACAATTTTTAGTGGTTTTACTTATGTGTTTATTCCCATGTGTGATCCAATTGGGAAACAAGATAATAAAATACATGAATTGCATTTTAAAATCAACATGCAGGCAACTAATATGCTCGTAAGAAGTTTAATTAAAAGGAATGTCCAGGGGAAGGAATCGCCACGTTTGCTATTAGTTCTCCAAAGGTTCAAGTGATTCCTGGCACCCAGTGTTGGTAAGAGGCAACAAAATGTACACTATTGCGTGAAAGTGTCATGAGAGTTATCTTTCTGGAGAGCATTTTAGCAATATACCTCAATATTTAAAATGTGTGGACTCAGCTGGGCACGGTAGCTTGCACCTGTAATCCTAGCACTCTGGGAGGCTGAGGCAGGAGGATCGCTTGAGCTCAGGAGTTTGAGACCAGCCTGAGCAAGAGCAAGACCCCATCTCTCCTAAAAACAGAAAAATTACCCAGGCATGGTGCACACCTGTAGTCCCAGCTACTAGGGAGACTGAGGCAAGAAGATTACTTGATCCCAGGAGTTTGAGGTTGCAGTGAGATATGATGATGCCACAGCACTCTACCCAGGGCAACAGAGCAAGACTGTCTCAGAAAAAAAAAAAAAACTGTTTAGACTCTTTACCCAGGGATTCAGGTTTTAGTAATTTATATTGAGGTGCTATTAAGAAACACCTTCAAAGCAGATGAGTTAATAGATGGAAAGCATTTAAAACACTCTGGGACAAGGTAAGAGCCAATGTCAGCAAAAAAAAAGCAAACAATTAGAAATAACTTAAAGGTCCGCCAGTTTGCAATTGGATAAAAATTGTCTGTCAAATAGAGCATTACCGGGCATTAAAAATTAAGATGTGGCTAAATGTTTGTTGATATTAGAATACATCCCTGACATGTATTGAATGCAAGAAGCAAGTTAACAAACAGCATGTGCACTGAGATTCTATTTCTGTAAAATGACACATGAGTATATGATAAGCATAGAGACATGTACAAAAGCATGTCCCCCAAACCTAATTATTTCTGGGTAGATTTTGTTTTCTTTATTCTTCATCTCTTTTTAATAAACTTACTTTTTAAGGTTACCATATGTTTATAATCAGAGAAAATAACAGTCTTATCTTAGAAAACTTTAAGATATACACCAAAAACATACTTTTGTGAACCTAAAATTTGATAAATATTAATTATAATGTAAAATGGAACTTATTTTATACTTTATATATCCATACAGAGAAATCTCTAATGTCAAAAATGGGAACATTCTAAAATTTGGTTTGAAATAGACAAAGCATAAAATTCCAAAGTTTTGGCATAATGGCTCAGTAAAGTCGCCTTCAATTCTCAGGAAACAGTATAGTTTTTAAAGTAACCTAAGCGCTGTTCAACACATAAATGCATTATATGTGTTCAGCACATTCAGCAATATCTCTAAAAGTCATTTTATCAGTTTTATAATTTTACCTGAAGGAGTAATGCTGAATGTCACATAGCATTTAAATAAGCAACATTGTTACTTTCCCTAAATTGTTTTCTGAAAATCCTATTACACTTTACATTCAAATCATAATAGAGGCTTCGCCATTATGCATGCTTTGCCATGCTCTGGTTATGTTGCTACTGCTTTGATTTAGGAAATTCCTAAAATAAGTGATTTATCCCCTCCTGCCATTTGTTCTGCTTGTAGTCACTGAATACATGGCATGATGATCAACTGGCCAACTCGTTTTTATTTGTCCTCAACCAGCCCCCTGATAGTCCTAAAACACATGCTTTTAAATGGGAACTAAAGGTCAGATTTTTTTATGAATGTGCATAATGAAAGGAGAACTTAAACTTTCAAATTACCTATGATGTTAAAAACAAAATTCTCAGCAACTAACAGAGAAAAGTGTCAGCTGACATTCAAGAGGAGAAAACCATCCCACAGTTCACAGTTTGTGCAAATTTTTTGTAGTGCTGCTCTTCTTTGTACCGAACCGCCGTCACCACCAGACCGTTAAACGTAGGCGTGCTCAGGGCACGCGTGCTCTGGACTGGTGGATCTTCATTTGAACTCTATTTCTATGACTGCATCCAGTCCCGAGGCTTTAAATACCACCTAAATGTTGAGGACTGAACGTTTCTATCTTTAGTGCTGTGCTCCAGACTCCTGCACCCAGCTGCTTCCGGATACCGTTGGAGGGCTAATTGGCATCTCAGATTTAACACATCCGAAACAGGAACCCACGATTTCCCACCAGACCTCTCCCTCCTCCAGCCTTCCTCACCTCTGTGCTCAAGGCCAGAAAGTCTCCATTTGCCTGCGCCCCCACATCCAGTTGAGCTGCCAGCCAGACAGGGTTATACACCTTTCCCGTCTCTGGGGAACATTTCTCCCTGGGGGTTCTGAAGTAGCCTCCTTAGCTTGTCTGCTCCCTTCTTACCTCATTTCTGCCTGTTCTCTGTGGAATGCCTCCAGAACGGTGTCTTCAAAAACCAACCATTGTTTTGGGGTGATGAAGATATTTGGGAACGAGGTAGAGGTGATAGCCGTACATTATTGTGAATGTACTAAATGCCACAGGATTGTGCACTTTAAACTGGTTAATTGTATGTTATAGGAATTTCATCTTAATTTTCAAAAAAATTAAAAATGGGTTACACCCATGTAGCTGGATGACCAATTAAGAACTTATCTTGTATTACACTTTGCTGTTTAGTGCTGTTGGCATACCACGAAGGAATGAAACATTATAAAACAAAAAGAAAAACCCAGTCATGACAGTTACCTGCTTAATGATGTCCCACTGCACCTCTGGATACAATTGAAACTATTTACAGTGGTCTCCGAGCCCTTTTTTAGAATGTGTCTCTGGCACACCAGCTCCCACCAGAGTTCCAGTTGGACACAAAAGGAACACTCATCTGGAATTCTCTGGAGAATCTGAGGAAGGAACTCTTTTCCAAGGTGTGTGCAGGGCCAGCGGACTGATCCAGGGGTGGCCAGGCAGCTGGGGGTGTATCAGTGGGACATCTGGAGATGTATCAATGGTGTCTCCAGAGCCCAGGGAGATGGGAAGCCATGGAGGGGGTGCTCTAACCTCAAGGTTTCCCAGCTCTACCGGCATAACTGAGGAGTGGGCATAGTACCCTCAGCTCTCTGTCCTCGTGTCCTCTGATGTCCCACTTCTTCCTCCATTGTCTCAACCCAACTGCACGCCAGAGGGCTGGGGTGCCTAGGATCCTCAGCAGAGAGCACTGCTGATATGCTTTAAAAGAACAATGCGAGCCCCGACTATAGACAGTGTTAGACATCACAGTGTTTGTAGATACGGTGTTGGTAAAAAACTGAAAATCGAATGCCTTGAATTTTGTAATTAAACATCAGTTTTCTTATCTAGACACTAAGAAACAAAATGAATAAGAAACAATGACTTCCCTTGGGTCCAAAACCCATACCCCACTCTCTTCTTGGCATCTTCAATTCAGCTGTGTGGCCCTGTGTCTTCTCTCAGCAGCAGCATACTTTGTATCTCCCGTCCAGAGGGTCTTTCCATCTGTAACCACACACCATGTGTGTTTGCTTTCTTGTTTTAGTCTCTCTCACCCATGAAAGCTCTTTGGAGCTGGAGACCACTTCTCTCCTTTTCCCATCATTCTCTCTCCATCTCTGCAGAGAACTGGACCAAAATTGCTGCATGTTTGTGGGATTGAGTCCTCGGGTGGTTTCACTCACCTCCTGCTGTTTTTCTCCCCCACCCCCCACCCCTGTTCCTAAGTTTCATGGAAGACAATTTTTCCATCATCTGGGGGTTCTGGGGGTGCGGTGGAGCTCTGTAGCCCGGTCCCTTAAAGGTCACGACCACTACCAGTCCATGGCCTGGGGATTGGGGACCCGTGTTACACAATTAGGCCCATACTGATTAACACTATTATCCATTACCCATTCTTATCTGCAAGCCTTGGCAGATAAGACACCTGAACGTTTTTTGGTCACTCCCGCTAATTCTGTTCATCCCTCAGAGCCAGCTCAAGACCCCTCTAGGCTCCCTTAGAGGCTTCTGTGATTTCCCTCCCAGGGTGATCTTTTGTTACCTGACTTTTCTTGGCACACTGTCTCTGACAGTTAAGGGGTTTTAGCATATACAACTCTATAGAGTGAGTTTCATTTTTCACTGGACAAGTGTATTTACTTTTATCTCCTCACGTGGACTCTTATTAATAAACTGTATATTCCTCAGAGTACCTAGGAAAACCTTGCTTTGATAGACATTCACAAAATATCTGCTGAAAAACTAAAACCATAAGAAATGGCACAAGGAAATAGAAGTTTCCCCAAATCTTTGATTTAGGGACTAGGCTAGTGTAGGGAATCTGAGGACAGAGAAAATATGTTTGGCAGAAAATATGCAATAATAAATGTCCACATTTTGAGTTATGAAAATGAAACTCAGAAATATAAATTTGAGCATTATCAGCAGAGATTATAGATGAGTCTTATTTTTATTATCCACTGTCTTCATATTTTCCATAAAAAATAACCTCTGACTAGAGTGTCTCTAAGAAGCGACATAATTTGGAGTGTGAGAGCCTGGGTTCATTTCCCAGCTCTGTCGTCTGGTCTGTTACCTGTCTGTGGGAGATTTTTATAACCACTTTAATCTTTAGTTACGAATCTGTGAAATGAAACCTATAGCAGTACCTCTCTTCTAGGGTCGTGGTCAGGATTTACTAGTGCATGTGACATAGTAAAAGCTCAATAAATGAGGAATTATGATTCTCATTGGTATTATTAATGGTGGAGCAACAATATCAGACAGTTTTGATTTAACTGAAAATAAGACCTAGTTTTGAAATTAGTGTGGTGGATAGATGAAAGATTTAGTTTTAAAGTTACCCCTCATCTCAATCAGTTGTTTGTTAATTCTTTTCCAGGGAAGGTTTTAGCTGTATTTTTTTAGCAGAGGTCAGCAGAATTAAATGTTTGCAAGAAAAATTATTTGTAAAAGTAGTTTCAAAACTGAATGTTCTTGTTAATTAACTAGGTTTAGCCATTCCTCAGTGTATCTGTACTTCAAAACATCATATTGTACATAAAACATGAATACAACTTTATCCATCAATTAAAAAAATGAAATTGAATGTTCTTCCTTCTGTGAACTCAAATGACTTCTTGAAATTTCTCAAGCTACATTACCTGAGGCTAAAAGGAAACTGGAAAAAGATGAAAAGCAGAACATTCTTTTGTGTTCATGTATTCTCCTTCAAAGGAGAACAAACCACATCACCTCTGTCCAATTTCAAGTAGCAAATTTATGTGCCTGACATTTGTCTGATTGTTCATATGCATCACAGTCAAACTCTTATCTGACCTTCATTTTCCCCCCAAAAGTTGAATGACTTTGACAAGTAACTCAGCTTCTCCATATCCGTTTCCTCATCTGTAAAATGGATTTGGTCAAAAGTTTACATGAGTTAATATATGCAAGGTGATTAGCAAAAACCTTAGTGCATAACAAGAACTCAAAAATGTTAGGTATTTCGGGCTATTATTCTTTCTGTGTTTTTTTAATGTGATCTTATTTTAGATATCTAACTCAGCCATGCTCTGTGATAAGTTGAGGTCCTTATACTTTAGCATCATTCATTTACTTGTTCATTCGTTTGATTATTCATCCATTTATTAAGCACCTATTTAATGAAAGCCTGTGAAAAGATAAACCCTTTCTTTTACCCTGTGTGTGAGAAAGCGGAAATTAAAACCTCAGTTTTTGATTTCCAGCTGTTACTCTTTCTACCCTGCCACCAGGGTAGGTGGCATAGGAACCAAGGGTGCTCTTTGAAGTGACTCCAGAACAGAAGAGTGTCTCCAGTTATCCTCTTTGCAGAGTTTCTCAGGTGAGAAGCTCCCACAAGTTCAAGTGGGGTCCTTATGTTGACAACAACAAGAGGAATGAGGTGGATGTGCTACTTATAGCATAAAAAAGAAACCCCCAAGGCAACGGCCATCCCTAGCTTTGTACGAGGTCATGTTGTTTCATATCTGCCTCCTCACTCTAGACCCAGAGAGTCTGTAATGGTAGCTTGAGGCCTTGCCAAGATGTAATTTCTGGGTAAAAGTACTTAATAGAACTGCAACCACTTAATACCCCATTGTCTTGCACGCAGGTAAGACAGTGATGTTGTGGTGAATGGATCCCCTGCACAATCAGGAATTTGCCAGACTCTGTGTTTACCAGCGGTGACGTTAGCCGTTCACCCATTTTCAGTAATTTCTGTGGTTTGTCAGCTGTCAGCTCCCCAGGGACTACCAGAAAAACCTGTTGATTGGCAAAGCTAAATTTATCAGACTTACCACAGTCAGCATTCTCTCTTACTGCAGTGGGTCTAAAATGCTACCTTGAAAGAGCCTTAATAGTGTCAAAAGGGAGAATTAAGTCAAGGTACTTATAAGGCAATGGGTCCTTGGCTGGGTGGTTTTCAGGGATATTGCAAGGTGGGGAACCACTGGGGCTAGGCAGAGTTTTGACTAGTGGCACAATGAGGGGAGGATCTTAAAATGGGATGGGTCTTGACGAGCAAACTATTACTCTTGATAAGCCAGCTGCCTAGTTCACAGCCTAAACTTCCACAGGCAGATATTTCCTGGAGCAAGTACTTAAATTATTTTTAATTAGTCCCAGCTTTGTTTAACTGGGATTGGATGGGAAAGTATGTCTGTCCCAGTGTCATTTAACCCAGGGCCAGAAATTATGATGATTTTCCCTCATGCACTTATTTTTTTAAATCATCAGATAGTGAAGGTATTTGTCTTTGAAATTTCCTCCCTTTCTCTCTCTCGTTCTCCCTCTCCTTCCCCCTCTGTCTCTCTGCCTTCCTCAATCATGCCATTTATGGAAAAGGCAACCTTAAGTTACTTTATTTAATACATGTAATTTGGGGCACAAAATTATGAAGAAACACAACAAAGTATAAGAAATCAACTTTTATCAACACATATAAGTGGATGACACTTGTCAGATAAAAGTGTATAATCTGCAACTGCAATAACTTTTAGGAAAAGAGTTCCAGGACCACTTTCCAGAGATTATAAACCTCAGCCTGTATGCACTGGTGACATTTTTCCAAATTTCTGGCATGCCCAAGGTCATGGAAAAAGGCTATAGTTTCAAGGAAACCTAATTGTGTATCTCTAACTGTTGATCTCTTAGGAATTGGGAAATATGAAATTCTATGGTTCATTTATAAAATGCTATGATCAAAGATGAACTCATGACTTTCACAGATGGATACTACCAGACATTGACATACAAATTATTTTCAAGCACAATTACTTTAAAAAAAATTACTATGGGGAGAGCTTTCTCCTTCTTAGATAGTAGCTGCATTACCAACTGCAGACGGGCATCCAGTTGGAGACAGGCATCATATTCCATGAATAGCACCTGATCCGTTATGCCTTGATTGAAAACATTTAATGGAAGAATTCTAAAGAAATTAGGATATGCGTAGTAATCCAGTTTAGAATGGAAAGAGATCATTGACATACCTGAGATTTAATTCTTTCATTTTAAAAAATGAGTTATTTATAGTATTTTGTCTGTAAAATTACTTAGTCCTAAATAAAATAAATTCAGACTCTGAAAACAAAAATGAAGATAATTTTTAAACTAATCAAAAATTTAGGTGACCATAGCTTCTTGCCATATTAATCTATACCAACGTCATCTAAACTTTAAATGTATGCTTCTGGTGCTGAAATTTGAATAAGAGAGTGCTACTGGGATGGGATCATTTTTGGCTTTAGAACAAGACAGCACCTCAATATTGATGGCTGTATCTTGTAAAAAAATTGTTTTAGAACTTTGGGAGTTAAAACATCTCATGGGGGACCCAGGTAGATTTAATCAGCTTAAACCAGAATTTGCCTGGTGTGTAATAGCAAAGATCTGAATTACTTTCAAATGTAAGGAAGAACAACTTGTTCTTCATCCATTCTGGAGCTAAACAAATTATGTACGTATTTTGAAAATGAGCAAGAATAATTTTACTTAATTCTCAGCATTTGGGATACTTCACTTAGTAGAATAGGTTCCAGCTCTATCCAGGATAATACAAGAGGTGCTAGATCACCATTGCTTTTTGTGGCTGAGTAGAACTCCATGGTATATATATACCACATTTTATTAATCAGCTCATGTATTGATGGGCACTTGGGTTGTTTCCACATCTTTGTAATTGTGAATCATGCTGCTATAAACATTCTAGTGCAGACGTCTTTTTTATAGAATGTCTTTGTACTCACTATCAAATTGGTTTTAACTGATCAACACTTAAGTGCACATATAGTAATAACATTCATCAGGTGTCAGGCAGATGGGAGCAGGGAGGAGGGAATGGGTATATTCACACCTAATGAGTGTGGTACACACCGTCTGGGGGATGGACATGCTTGAAGCTCTGACTCGGGTGAGGCAAGGGCAATATATGTAACCTGAACATTTTTACCCCCATATAATATGCTGAAAGAAAAAAGAAAAAAAAATCTCAGCATTTGTGTGTAAGTGATTATTTTAAAAACAATTCTGTGTTTGGACCAGAAGAGCCTTATGTGGGAACACTGGAATGACAGTTTACAGTCATTGGCTGTGACAGTCCAATTCTTCTCCCTCGTCACCCCTGCATCTATTAACCCCAGGGGCTCTTTCTTCTCATCACCGTCTCTAGGAGACTCTCGACTTCCAAGGCTGATTCAGTGAGTTAAAATTCTAAAAGGATTAACCTTCAGATAATTCCCTCTGCAAAGGCCACTGCAGCTTCTCTCTTAGAATATTAAGGAGGAGAGTTTAGAGGTCATTTGTTCTGGTCAACCAAACCCTGGGATTCCTACAAGAAACCTTGAGGAGTTTGGGCCTGAGAAGCTACCTGTTATTGTAGCAAGATATTGATAAACGTTAACAAGACTCAAGATAAACACTTTTATTTTTAAAAGCATGAAGTGAGTGTGGTATGTGAATCTTTTCTATCTGGAAAGACTCTCAAGGCAATTCCAATTCACAGCCATAACTGGGGGTCATTGCTGCTTGGGTGTGTTTATATGCACGCACTCAAATACTCGTTTGTACAGAAGATGCACACACACAACACAACAGCAGTTCAGGGTGTCCTGGCCTCCACATTTTAATCAGCTACCCTCTACCCACGCAGGAGCTCAAGGTGTGAGTGAGTGGGGGTGGAGAAGGCAATGGTGGACACCCCTTCGTCCTTCTCGCACCCCCACCTAGCCCCAACTCCTACTTTTTTATAAGATGAACTTTTCCCCCCAGTTCTTCATCCTTTTGCTTTCCCTCTCTCCTGGTATACAAATTATCACTCTTGAGATAAAATAAATGATGGATTTGTTTACAATAAATTCTCATAAATGCATTAAGTTAATTTTTCATTCACTGATTAATCTTAAATACATTTTTAAAAACATTTATTTAAAATGAATTAAGCCCAACGTTCCTCTGGGCTTTGGGTTGTGGCTCGCCCATGCAGGGGGTGTGTTTTAGGTCCAATGACTGGAAAGAAAATGCTGAAAGCAAACCGGGGGCTGTCGGGAAGTCTTGCATAGCCACAAGGCAGCGTTTGATTTTATCATCATTTAAAACTTGCTGTTATCAAAATATGTTTTTTTGTTCATCTGGGGTTTTCCCCCACAAGATAATCTTCATCTCTTTCAGGAAAAAGAACCACAACTACCCTCTATTAAAACAAAGTAAAGGATCAAATGAAGCAATTAAGATTTTATTAAAGAAATTTTAATAATCCAGTCACTGCTCATGAATATGGATAATCTCAAAGAAAAGAGCCATCCTGTGCCTGAAATAAAAATAAACTATATTTTAAATATATTTAGTATACGTAAGTAGTTATTTAAATAACTCCTGAAATAGAGTCTTCTCAACTAAACCTACTATCAAAATTTTATTTGGAATAGCAATAATTTTACACTGATAAAGGAAAGCTATTGAATGAATATAATTAAAGGAATGATGCTTTAAAATAATTTTATTACAGATTATAATCTAGAATAAATTAGCATATTTTCATCAGGTAAATTATAATGTGTTAGTGACCGTCAACCAAAATACTAAAACATTTTTGTGTTACCTTCAGATAAGAATGAATAGGATAACTTGTCATGGATGCTAAATACTGGTGAAATCAATCAATTTCACAGTTTTTTCATGAATTTAAATTTTAGTATTACCTTGGCTAATTTAGAATTACCAGGGAGTTAATATAAGAAAATTACCCAAATGAGGCACCAGAGATAAGCCTTCTAATGCTAAATGATTAATGTTTTTCAGTGATATAAATTTTTTCTCTACTAGCTAAAAGTAGAATTTCTGTAGATTCAAGGTATCTAATCCTATTTAAATAACACTTTTGTACTCTCATTTGGATTTATTATTTGTAAAATTACATCTTGCCTCTGCTATTTTATTCTTTCAAGGCATTCTATCATTTTGCTAGCACTATAATAAAGAATGTTTGATGCTTGCAGCACATGGCATCCTATAAGTGTCATACCATCCAGTTATTAATTCTTATTTCTACTTAGTGCCTATTTGGGGAACACCTCATGTGTGTCAGAGCATATTCTGTTTGCTGGGAATTGCGTGTGCTGTCTCTGTGCTGCATACGATGAACACAGACAAGTGTCTGCTTTCACTTCATGGCTGGGGACCCTGTTGTGGGGAGGACAGTGAGCAGATGACAGAATGAGTTAGTGATAAGGTCTCTGCTGAAAATTAGAATAGGAGATCTGACAGCAGGTGTCTGGGGAGGTAGTTTAGATTGATCCATACAAACCTCTCTGAGTTTAGCACATTTAAGGTGATAAGTGAATGGAAGAATGATTAGCCATGGAAAGATCTAGGGAAGAATGTTCCAGAATGAGGCAGTAGCAAGTCCAAAGGCCCTGTGACACAAACGAGCTTGTATGTTCAAGGAAAAACAATAGTCCACGGTGGCCAGAGCATAGTTATAGTGATGCACAAGCCATGAGCACAGGAATTTTTTGTTTTGTTCACTGATGTCTCTACTTTGCATCAAACAGAACTGCGCATATAGTAGGTCCTTAATGTGTATGGAGTGGATAAATGGATGAATGGATCGGACTCAAGATGAATTGAGAGATTTAGGGAAAGGATTGATCATGAAGCTACCATAAGAAGTTTAATTTTATTTTAAGCATAACAGAACATTTTTGAGGGAATTTGTGGTAGGTTGACTAAAGCTCCCCCTCAAAAATATCCATATCCATATTCCCAGAGCCTGTAAATGTTATCTCACGTGGTGAAAGGGATTTTGTAGGTACAATTGAGTTAGGGGCCTTGAAATGAAGAGTTTGTCCTGGATTATCCAAGTGGGTGCAGTGTGATCACAGGTGTCCTTATGAGAAAGAGGCAGGAGGATCGGAATCAGAGGAGAGATGTGATGATAGAAACCAAGGTGAGAGGTATGTAAGATCTCAAGCCAGGGAAGCAGGCAGCCTCCAGAGCTGGAGAAGACAAGGAAACACATTCTACCCTAGAGCCTCCAGAATGAGCGCAGCCCTGCCAGCTCATTTTAGACCCCAGACCTACAAAACTGTAAGAGAATAAATCTGTGTTTCTTAAGTCACTATGCAGTGATTTATTATAGCAGCAGTTGGAAACTAATGCATGATTATTTCAAATTAAACAAAGTGTTTGGCCACTTATTAAGTTGCAGATATGAAGAATGATACATTTAAAAAAAAATGAAAGGTTTGTCACTTAAATTAAAATGTATTTTAAATGTGGTTACAAAGTTTAGCTGGGCTATCCTTCTTATATCTTGTTTACTGTCACAATGGAATTTGGAAAGAATAAGGAAACAAATGGAAATGGGGTAAGAGAGGAGTAACTAGAGAAAAGTGTTGTAGAAAGGCATGAGAGAAAAAATGAGTTCGTCCATTGTAGAAAAGCAAAGGGAAAGGAAAGGGAAGGAGAAAGGAACAAGAAGAGAGAGTGGGAGTTTGAGAGAAAGGTAAGGTATATTGTCTTTTTTTTAAAAAAGGTATGTTTTTGCATAACAAATTACCCCCAAAATTTAGCAGCTTAAAACAACAAACATTCATCTCTCCACAGTGCTATGTGTCAGGAATCTAGGAACAGCAGATTTGGTTGGTCCTGGCTCAGGGTCTCTCATGAGTTTGCAATCATCCGAAGGCTTGACTGGGGCTGGGGGAGCCACTTCCAAAATGGCGTTCTCAGATGACTGTGGCTGAAGGCTTCTGTTCTTTGCCACGGTGGCTCCTCCATAGGGCTGTTTGAGGGTCCTCAGGGGGTGAAAATTGGCTTCCCCTCAAATAACAATCCAAGAGAAAGAGCTTGGAGAAAGCCACAGTACATATTTTATGACCTAGACTCCAGTCACTAATGGTCACTTCCACCATATTATGTTGATCAGACGTGAATCACTGAGCCCTGTTCTCACTCATGGGGACAAGAATTAGGCTCCGTCATTTGAAGGAAATGTCAAAGAATTTGTGGACCTATCTTAAACCACCATGGAAGAAAGAGAGTAAGAAGTGCAGAGGAATTTAAGCAAAACACCTATTTCCCATTTGTTCAGAGAGGACACCTAGATGTTTCCAGTTTTCTCCACTAATCTTTCTCCCTTCAGCGAAGACTAGTGTGTGTGTGTGTGTGTGTGTGTATGTGTGTCTAGCAGGACAGATGTGGAGTTCCCAGCTGTTTCTCACTTTTGATTCCTGCCAGACATATCAACCTTTATCTCAATTTTCCCCAGAAACTGCTGCTTCTACACTCAAGCTTAGTCTCTGTGTCCAGATAATCTAACCCAAACTCAAAATTCTGAGTATCCCCTGCAACTGGTTTGCTAAATGTGCCCCCCTATAAAAAGTTCTTCCACATTACATCCACTTTGCCAAATTATCATCCAGAGGGGATAAAGTTGTTCCTGGTAGAGATTCACTGTGGTTCTGATACGCTCAGGAAGCACTTGTGGGTTGCGGATATAAATTAAGATAGAAGGTTCAGAGATATGGATCAAGTGCTATGATAAGTTCATTGGAATGTGACTCACAGATGGAGCCAGCCTGGAAAGGTGGAATGAATGTGAACTTCTGTCCCTGCACGATTCTGAATTAGGTTACACTAATTAAAGAATTAGAGAGAAAAGTGAAGAAGATAGAACAGCCCAATAAAGAGATATCTCAGATCACATCTTCTTTTGCGTTCTTTTATTATCTTGTCAGATATTAGATTAGGCCTTTAGTTTTTCTTTGATTTCCCTCCCTTCCTTTCCCTGTCTCTTTTCTGCTCCATAGAAAACAGTAAAACTAGCTTTATTCTCATAGAAAGCCTGTAGATTCTTTTAAATTCATTGCATGTAAAAATGAGAAAGTTTCTCTTTTGCTACTCAGATTTTAGAGGAAATGTATTGTGCAGCAAAACATATTACCCATATTTTAAAGCATTTACAAGCCTCAGTTTTTAGGTATTGGTATTTTAAAATCAGGATTTGGGAATGAAAAATGAATATTTTGTTTTTGTATTTTTGCACTGTATGCTTAGAAGAACAGGTATAATGCTTTAACATGATATTCTCTTTTCTTAATAGAAACTGGTGTTTATTTTCCATCAAACCTTATTTCTGTAACATGATATTCTTAAAAATCATTCTCAAATACTGAGGTAGAGGC
The DNA here is from genome assembly GCA_008086735.1 of Cheirogaleus medius. Taxonomy (NCBI): domain Eukaryota; kingdom Metazoa; phylum Chordata; class Mammalia; order Primates; family Cheirogaleidae; genus Cheirogaleus; species Cheirogaleus medius. The sequence goes on from VBSM01003039.1 coordinate 23,843,009, forward strand.
TAATTTCTTTTTAATGTGCTTTTGTAAACTGAAAAATCAATTATTTTACCATAAAAAGAGTGGATTAACAAAATGTGGTATATGTATACCATGGAGTACTATTCAGCTTTAAGAAACAATGGTGATATAGCACCTCTTGTATATTCCTGAATACAGCTGGAACCCATTCTACTAAGTGAAGTATCTCAAGAATGGAAAAACAAGCACTGCATGTACTCACCAGCAAATTGGTATTAAAAGATCAACACCTAAGTGGACACATAGGAATAACATTTGCCGGGTGTTGGGCAGGTGGGAGGGGGGAGGAGGGGATGGGTATATACAAACATAATGAGTGAGATGTGCAACGTTTAGGGGATGGTCATGCTTGAGGCTCTGCCTCGAGGGGGGAGGAGGGACATGGGCAATATACATAACTGTAATATTTGTATCCCCATCATATGCTGAAATAAAAAATAAAAAAAAGATAACATTTTTGAGACTATAGATGAATGAAGGTAATCATTTTGATTATCAAAATTTAGTAAGGCATTTCTTAATTGATAAACAACTTTGCATTTTATTTAAAACAAGGCAAATGCACATGTAATATTACTAGTATTTCAAGTCAGTCCAAAACAGAATATATTCTGAGCACCTTCTGTGTACCATTGAGCAGTTTTTGAATACCCAACTTAGGATACTAAGGGCAATACAACATGTATGGAAAATGGTCCATGTACTAAAGCAGAATTGGGCAAAATTTTTCTGTAAAGGACCAGATACTAAATTATGTAGACTTTGTGGACCATATAGTCTCTGTCACAAATACCCAACTCTTCCTTTGTAGGACAAAAGCAGACATAGAAATATGTAAATGACCAGACATGACTGTGTTCTAATAAAACTTTATTTACAAAAACAGGCAGGCCAGATTTTCCCTTAAGTTAACCCTCTGCACTAAAGGATTGATTTATACATACTGGATATCAAAAACATTTTGTTTCTTTTGCATTCATTTAAATGAAATTCCCAGTAAATATTATTTCTAAAGATAGTTGAAAGAATTTGTCTCCGTATTAGTCATATTTGTATAGAACTTTATAGTCACTTTATTTTTACAGTCCCTTATTTAGTTATTAACAGTCATATTTGTATTATTCATGCCCTTGGATAGTTCAGTATGTGCCAGGCAAGAAAATAATAAAACAAAATTTTAGAAATAAATGTGTTCCATTTATTCATAACACGGTAGACGGGACAAAATCTCATCTCATTAAAATACATTGAAAGCTTATTAAACAAAAAAGCTGGAAGTGCTATTACTAAAGACAACCACAGTATTTTATTTCTAATATCTGCAGCGGTGGTGCCTGTTTAGGTTGAGGGAGCGTACAGGCTTTCTTTCAAAGGAAAATAGAATATTATTCTCTGTTTCCTTTTTCTTTATGTGTACTGTTCTAAATGAAAAATAGAATAATTATTTTAAAAGCATTTTCAAGTGATGTTACATATGCAATGCTTATGACCTTTTCTAGAATTCGTCTCATTTCTAAATTTAAAAGCCTAAAACATCATCCATCCTTAACATTTTGCTTTTCTCTCTGTCTACATTAATTACTGTTGCACTTTATCTATTTGCAGACAGACCCTCTACTTCCTACTGCCCCCTTTGTCATTATTTAAGGGGGAACATTCTATCAGCCCTCCATGACCATTGCTTTCAGGGAAAAAACTGACAAAACTGTCACAAATGACAATAAGTTTCTATTGCTTGTTGAGCCCATTGTCATCAGACCTGATGCTGGATTCTCATAAGGTCCTACCCTGTGGTGGCTGGTTGTATGTGGAATCTAAGTGAATCAGATGGACCACATGTGCACACTGAGGTCTTGAGTAAAACAAAGATGCTCTGCTCGTCCATTTCAAATAACTTTCACATCTCTTTGGTCTTGTTAGCGTTTGGGAACTTGGGTCCATTATATTAATAGTGAACAGAAGCCTGGTTGGTAGCCTCAATGCAATCAGATCTCTCATCCTTAGTGAGTCTGCATGATGAAATAAAGGTAATCATGTCACAATTGCTATGCTCCGCCCATCAGATTTTCCCAGCACCTTCTAATGGGTTCACACAGATGTTGTAGAATTAAGGGCAAGCTCTAGGGTGTGTGCCCACACTATCTTAATCCTTCCCACCAGTGCTGTCAACTCAAATAAGGAAAGCTGTTCTGAGAAGAGAAAAACTAGTGGCCACTCAAAAACTCTCTTTGTGTGTCTCTTGCAGGAGTCCTTTGGAACCTCTCGTCATGCGATGCACTCAAAATGCCAATCATCCAGGATGCCCTGGCGGTATTGACCAACGCGGTGATTATCCCCCACTCAGGCTGGGAAAATTCACCTCTTCAGGACGATCGGAAAATACAGCTGCATTCATCACAGGTGCTGCGCAATGCCACTGGGTGCCTAAGGTCAGTCCTATGTCATGAGCGCCTCCTCCTGCCGTCTTCCTCTGGACACGCATTTTCCCTTGCCATGACTTCAGTTGCTGTTTTACTCAGGATCAGACTATTCCGAAAGGTGAATGTTGATGTGGCAAGGGAGTGTAAGAAGCTAATAAAAAACATTTCTAATCAGGCACTAAACAGGTACAGGCATCTTCCATTCCCCTATACCTACACCAGTGTTTGACCTATTTAACATGATTTCTTAGATCTAGGGCAAATAAAAGTATTTTCATTTCAACCAAAAATAAGTTTTGTTTTTGTTTTTTTTTACTGAAAACAATAGTTCTTGGTTATATGTTATATCATGCATGTGGAATAAGCACGCAGTCCAATTGGTTAGGGAGAGTCTCTGATTGATATGTAGGGATGTAGTTAACTGTCACCAGTAGCTATTTTCTTTTTCTTTTAACTCTCCATGTGACTGTAAGAACCTGTTATTCTTAGAAATAGCTTTTTAATAAGACCTGTTGTAATTAATGTTTTTTTTTAAAATAAGAAAAGCAGCAAATGTGTTGTAATTCTCTCCTAATGCATTTTTACAAAAATCACCCCTCCAGGAATCTATTGAGATTTCTTAGAATCAACTTTATGTCTTGTTTAATTTTTGCTCATAAGAAAGAAAGTAATAATCAAGATATAATTCTCCTAAACTCTAGAAACTGTGCTCCTAAGGATGTTGTGTTTTGTACCAAAGTTGAAAATCTCTGTTGGATGAAGTTAAATGATGAGATGAGGAGGTGGGGGAAGGGTGATTAAAAACACCTAGGCAAATAATCTATATTTTGGAAGTAAAATGTACAGGATTGCTTTAGCTAGGCTGGATCTAAGCTACCATTTTTCCTGCAGTTGATCAGTTTCTAGGTATGAAAACCAGTCTCTACTGAGAAGGAACAAACTCACCTCAGTGACATTAATAATAATCATCTCATGAATATTTATAACAATGCTCTCAGCCTCCAGTGGAGAGGGGGTGTGTATGTTTGTGTGAATGTGTGTGCATATAGCGAAATAAGAGCCTGCCTCCATAAATATCTGCACGCATTCATGGGCAAGAGTGAGAATCCTATGACAATTCTGCTTTTCCTTCAGGTCACGAAATAATGAACTTTTGACATGATTTCTCTGGCTAGGCTCTACGTAAGACAAATGTACAATGCTCCAAAGCTCCCTGTTGAGGCATCGGTTTTATAACCTCTTAAATTCTGTTATCCTTTAGAAAACTTCTGTCCTACCAGAAGATATATAACTCTTCCAAAGCTGAAACTGTAGACCCTTCTGACCTCACATACCTGACTTTTTCTGTGTAAGTTATTTGCAAGTACTAAAAGTGTTTTTACATTCCTAGCATCCTCTGTTTGCAAAGAGTGTCATCATTCCTAGTGAAGACCGTGGAAGAAAGTGCCTCAGAATCGAGTACAGAAATACAGTCAGTAAAAACCTGGTTGGCTGTCAGTTAAAATTCTTTCTGGACAATATAGTAGCATAATTATGTCTTCATGATATTTGAGAGGATGTAGGCCACCGTCTCTATGAACATACATTCTACATCCTTTGCTGAGAAAGTAGATGAAGAAGCTAGACCAGTGTTGGTTCATGGGTCCCCTCTGCATGTCATCTGACTGAGTTTAGGATCTGGGATGTGACCTAAAGCACAGTGAAGTCAGATTAGGACTTTATCCACTCATCTAGAAGCTTGACCCTTGCTGCTTCTGCTGCTGGCTAGGAGTGACCACATCATAGGAAGCAAAAAAGAGGACATTTGGTTTGGAAAGAGTTTCTTGTAGCCAATTTGGGTTTCCTTAGCCAGAGTGCAACCAAGTTTAGTGATTTCATGTTTTTCTGAATATAACATATGAGTGACAAAGCAAAACCCATCAATATATAGTGAAACTTTTTCTCTCTTAATTCATTAAAACTTCTACACTCCTACAAAAAGAAATATGATTTCTCCTCCTTTGTTTGAGTTTGTTTATGAATCATTCCATGTCGATGAACAAATTGGACTAGGAGAGGAAGAAAACAACCCTGGGAAGGGCTGACATGAATTCATCAAAGACTCTGCAGATGAAAGTGTTCAAGGAATTTCTAATATTATTCCCCATTTACTGAGAAACAATGTTGGCAGCATACCAAAGCAGCCACAGATGTCTATATCATGATAGAAGACTTTAGATTTTAGTATATGAGTATATTTGCATTCTGGGTTTTCCAACAAAGCCTAGCTCTTTATTCACATTAAAGAAATTACTTCCTGCACTACCCCTGCCTTCCAGCAGTGTTAGCTCATGAGCATTTGCGGAACACCTTCTGTGTGCCAGGGAGGGGCCAAGAAGGCAGAGATAGAGCAGCCTCCACCCTTGAGAAACGCAGAACATAGTGGAAGAAATAGCACCCATGTGGTTAGCCCTAGCATAATGTCCTAGTGGCATTTTAATACTATGATCAGGGTAGTACAGAAGGGAAAACTGGGGAGGGAGTGACTGACTCAGCCAGATTTGCTCAAAAAAGGCTTAAAGGATCAGGGGAGATTGGGCTAAGCACAGAAAGGACTTCACTGCTGGCTGCAGTGGGAAAGCATTATGGCCAGAAAGAGTAGCCGGCGTACTCTGCACAGCCCTGGGAGGACTTCAGGGGGATTTAGGATACATTGTCAGTAGAGACTGGATTTTTAAATAAAATTAAAGTGTCGTTACTCACCAAGTCCCTGTCTTCCAAGGGCCTGAAAGTCCTGCTTCGCGTGCATTGTTTATTCTCACATGCATTGTAAGCACAATAAGCTCCCGTTTACTAAGTTATGAAGCTAGTGCTTCATGACCACACCCTGACTGCGGACCTAGACCATTCCCACTCCACCACAGAGAGGAGACAGGGAGTCATGTGAGAGACTGTTAACAGATCTTCCCTTAAAACAGTACATAACAACCAACCAGCCAATGAATGGGAACAGTCTCCTTTCTGTTGGTTCCTTAAATTTGCTTCTGAGGATTTAGAGTGGCATCCGCTTGGCCAACATCTGTTTTGCCTTCAAATCCCAGTTGTCTTCTCCCTCTCCCTTCCATCTTACTTCTCATCCTCCCATCCTAAAGTCTAACGTATGGAGTGATTTGGTGGCGTGGACAGAGTTAGTCACTCAGCCCCACAGAACTCCCTTGTCTTCACCTCCACCTTTAATCTTCATGTAGACAACTGGAGCTATGGGTGCCCTGTTTTGTTTCAAGATAATACTAAGCCAGCCATGGTGGCTCATGCCTGGAATCCCAGCACTTTGGGAGGCTGAGGCAGGAGGATCACTTGAGGCCAGGAATTTGAGAACAGCATGGGCAACATAGCAATACCCATCTCTACGAAAAATAAGAAATATTAGTCATATGTTTGGGCACACAACTGTAGTCCCAGCTACTCTGGAGGCCAAGGCAAGAGGATTGCTTGAGCCCAAGAGTTGGAGGCTGGAGGCTGCAGTGAGCTATGATTGTGGTGCTGCACTCTAGCCTGGGCAACTGAGCAAGACTCTGTCTCAAAAAAAAACACTAAAACACAAAAAACAATGAGATTATATTTTAAGGCATGTGCTAGATAATAATGTTACATTATCTTTTGAGTACTCAGACTCCTCCATTCTTTCACAGATGACTTTAAGATGAGTTGATATTTTGGGCTTATTTCTAGAACTATTGTTTCAGGTATATATAAAGAAAATAAAACTCCTTTCCTAGGATAGTATTTCCTAAACCAGTGTAGCTTACAAATCCAGTGGAAGGAGTGTATGGTACGTAAAAGTACATTTTTATTCTCTTTATCAGAAATCCTTACTCTTGATTTTTGTTCCTAACAAGACTCAGTCTTGTTTATGTCATTTCAAGATGGGAAGCCAAGGTTAAGAATATAAGCAATTGCTATTCTAAGAAAGATCAAATTTTTCTTTTTGAGGAAAAAAAAGGCTATTCATGAAAGTTGTACTGCTCTTAAGTGTCCAAAAGCTTAACAGAGAGAAATTTAAGTCAGTAAAATATGCCTCAGTCTTAGTAAGCCGAAGTCTGAAAAGCTGACACTACTGGATCTTTAGACAATTTCATGCAGTCTGAATAGATTCTGTCCCGTTTCCTGGGCCACCCCCTTGGCAGTAGAGGGTGCACTGATATGGATGACGGCCTCCCTCTACCCCCAGGTCTGGGACTAGAGAAGGAGACAGGCTCTTGGGGAGCAGGCTAAAGAGGGGAGACAAAGGCAAAGGCCTTCTCTGAGAAGGATGGTGAATCTTCATGGAAAGATAGCATATCATGTTGACATAGCAAAATTTTAAGCACATGTGAAATATAAAATGAAAAGTTAATGCCCTTAGTCCTTTTCCATTTAAAATTCATTTTGGGATAGGAAATGGAATTTTGCAAAAGCAGATCTATCTATTTGTTCCTGAAGTATCTATCTGTCACTGAGGAAAGAGGACAGAAATGAAAAAAAAAAAAAATCTTTTAAATTTTGTTGGAGGCCTGAGTTGATAAGAGTGAGACAGGATTGGGGGGCGCCAGGCAGTGCAGGCGGGTGGGGACGGCTGGGCTGGGGCTGTGGGTGTCAGCACCTGGGGGGGTTCTCTCTGCCTCTGCCTCCCCCACCCCAGACACTAACGTTCCCCTTCTGCCACGTTTCTTCCTCTTGGCTAGTTCCTTTTGCTCCAATTCTGCCATACTCAAACTTCAGATTCTCACAAAACTATTTTAAAATATGGCCCAAAATAAATACGGCAAAATGTTGGAAAGGCTTAGGATGTAAGAACGAGTGAGGTTATTTTGTCAGTCTTCCCTTCTTCTTTTTGTGATTAAGGAATCCCAGGGAAATGACTTTCTACAGCCCAAGTCAGGCTATTCAGACCTTGAAAGAGATTGAGTTGTGTACTAATGATCGTTTCTTTGTCATTGTGTAATCAAATTCCTCTCTTTAACCTTTGGGAGATATAATCATCACCTTCAACCAAAAACGTGTACTGATGGACCATGGCCTGAACACTGACCAGTGAGATCGAGCTGGCTCCGCCTGTGGACAAGCTCACGTTGGCTGAGGTCACCATGGTGTGTTGAATAAATGTCCCTCCGAAATTCACGTCCGTCTGGAAGCTTATTTGGAAATAGGGTCCTTGCAGATATAATTAGTTACTTAAGATGAGGTCATGCTGGATAAAGGTGGACCCTAAATCCAGTGAATGTTGTCCCTATGAGAAGAGACATACATGCGGAGAGACATGAGGGGAGGAGGCCGTGTGAAGATGGGGCAGAGACGGGAGAGATGCAGCCACAGGTCAGAGGACCCGGGGATTGCTGCAACCCCCAGAATGAGAAGAGACAGGGGAAAATTCTTCTCTAGAGCCTTCGGAGAGAAGATGGCCCTGCTGACACCTTGGTTTGGTCATGATTTGGCCTCCAGAACTGTGAGAGAATAAATGTTTGTTGTTTGAAGCCACTCAGTTTGTGATACTTTGTTCTGGCAGCCCTAGGAAAATAATGTGGCCACTCCAATAAGAAAATGAGAGAGGGCCTGCAAAGCCAGGGGAGCTGCCTGAGGACACAGCACAGGGGCAAGAACGAGGTAAATAACAGAGACACTGCCTGTCTCTGGATAGAGCCACACACTGGAACAAACAACCAGATAGGGAGTTGTTTCTGTCCGTGCACAAGGCTGTTTCCCTCCTAGCTTAGGTATAAAATAAAACATTACCTGTAGTAGGACTGAGCTCTGCAAGCCCAGCTGTGGCTGCCTTGGCCAAAGAAGGTTCAAGTCCAGCCTCCTGACCAGATGGCCATTAAATGAGGGTCTTCCCTGCGTGCATCTGACTTCTGTGTGTTCTGCCCTCATTTATGAGCCAACCTTCCCTTTTCCTCCTGACTTTGAACCAGCTTCTGAAGGTTGCGTCTGACACTATGGACAGCCACAAGTCACTCTCCGTTCCTACACAAGGGACGTGACATGATAAAAGTATCATTTAAGGAAGTCAACTCCCACAGCCTCGTATACAATGAATGCTTTGTGGATTCACGGTGAAACATGACTGCATTTCCCATTTAAAATATCACAGATCAATATCCTAAAGATCCCTGTCGTAGCCATTCCCATCATTTCAGAGAACTGTAGGTAAAGCCTTGCGGAGCATCTGTTTTTGTACCTTTTAATCTAACAGCCAGCTCAGTTAAACAGCTCCACTCTGCATTCCTGTGTAGCTGCATTCTCTTTAGTCATGGGTACTTAGGACTTTATCTCCAGCCAAGTATGTGCATGAGGCCGCTGTGCTCACTTCCGCGGCTCATTTCCCAGTGCCGCTGAGCCGTTTATTTATTTTTATGATTCTATTCCCTCTTTAGCATCTTGTCCTGAAGGACAACAATATACAACCCTAATTTTTTCCATCTATCTTTGTGTACACAAGAATGTTATTAAGCCCGTCAAAGTATCTGCACTGTGCCTTTGCTTACGAGTATAATTAAACTCAGACCCTCAATTAGTCATTTTAACCCATATAACGGATGAGAGCGTGGTCCCACGGTGCCACTAATTCTAGAGTGACCTTGAGAAAACCCCATCACAAAGTAATGTTAATGATAATCATACTCTGGCTGGAAAGCTCCAAGGACATTATTTTATCTGGTTTACTCTTGCATTAGCCACAGGTAAGAAGAGGGATCACTACTATTTTTATGTTAAGTTTAGTTGGCTGCCAATATTATTCATCTGTTTAAAAGAATTGTTTTTATGGTGCATAATGAGCTCTGGACTAGCTTATCCTAGTCTTCACCAGGCAAAGGGCATCTTCACTGAATTGGGCACAATTTGTCCAGGTTCCTAAATAGAGAAGGGACTTTGTGTGCATGCAGGAACAGGTGAGATGCCCACCGCCCACCCCACTCCCTCCCCATCTTCCCAGCCCTGGTCCCTGGGCAGTGGAAGCTCCTGGCCAGGGCAGTTCTGCACCCCTGATCAGTGTGTCTGATAGGGATGCGATGTGGTGGTGTTGAGTCACAACTCAACAATGAAGGTCCTCTTCAAAGGGGGGAACAGATTCATTCGGTGAGGGGAGAAGTAACAGGGGATCCTAGGAGCTCATCAGGGAGGTGGTTGGCTGCCCAACTCAGCAGGTTCCTTGGTGATGAGGGCGCAAAGCTCTCATGGTGCACCCTAACACTTCCAGCTCACTTCCTCCCGGCCACATCAGAAGGAGGTGGTGGTTTACACAGCCATGCATTGCCTAACGACACGAACACATTCTGAGAAATTCATCACTAGGCAATTTTGTCGTTGTGCAAACATCGTAGTTACTTACACAAACCTATATGGTACAGCCTGCTGCACACCTAGGCTATATGGTCTAGCCTGTTACTCCCAGGCTGCAAACCTGCACAGCATGTAACTGTACTGGTGAATATCATAGGCAACTGTAACACAGTGGCAAGTATTTGTGTATCTAAATATATCTAAACACAGAAAAGGTAATGCATTACACTACGTTACCATGTTAATAGGTAATAGGAATTTTTCAGCTCCATTATAATCTTATGGGACCACATAGTCTGACATTGACCAAAAGGTGCATGATGGTCTTTGCATGAGTTTGCTCCAGCTACCATAACAGAGTACCATAGACTGCATGGTTCACACAACAGTGATTTATTTCTTCACAGTTCTGGAGACTAGAAGTCCAAGAGAAGGGTTGGTTTTCCGAGGCCTCTCTCCTTGGCTTGTAGGTGGCTGTCTTCTCCCTGTGTCCTTATATGGTCTCTCCTCTGTGTCCAAATTTTCTCTTTTTATAAGGATACCAGTCATATTGGATTAGGACCCACACTAAAGACTTTATTTTAACTTAATCACCTCCTTAATGACCCCCTCTCTAAATACAGTCACATTCTGAGGTACCTGGAGTTAGGACTTCAGTGTTTGACACCCGTGCAAGATATTTAATTAGGAGCAACACCTCAGAGGAAAAATGTGAGGGAACCAGAGGAATTGGGAGAGCCATTAAACCATGATGCAGGGCTGACCCCAAGTGAAGGAGAGAAGGAGAGAATTAGAAGGTGACAGGAAGGAGGGGAGGGTGGAAGGGAGGAAGGGAGTTCAGCAAGACATTGAGTTCTTGAGCTCAAGTCATCCATCAAGGAGTCCCGTATTTCCCAGGACGCGTTTACCTTATCGCTGCTGCCGGCCTCAGCCACTGACGGGGAGCATAGGTGGGAAATGAAGGCTGGACACGAAAGCTGACCCAGTGATGGAGTTCAGGGTACGGCATCCAAGGCCTGTTGGTCAATGACATGCCCGCAATCAGAAATTTGAGTGGTGCATTTTCACGGGCAACTCATAAGCCTGATTTCTCACCAGCACTTTCATTCTCTGTAGACTAATCTCATAAAACACCAGTTTATAATCAGACGGTTGCTTGGTGGAATCCAAACAGGAGGTATAAGTTATGTCAGCTGAAAGTTTTGTTCTCTCAACATACATTATTTTGAGCCCCTGCTTTGTGCCTGGCCCTGTGGTGGGTGCTGTGGCTACAGTGCAGAGCCAGTGGAAGAACCCCTGTTGTTTGCAGCACAGTGTCATCGAGACAAGACAACCTGCTGCATCCTGGTCCACATTAGGCTGCCCCAGACTGGACAATTTGGGCTATGTTTTCCCTAATGAATCCCTCAGAAAACAATATTCTTTTTTTAATATTTCCATGGCTGACCAACCTCCCTCTTACTGATACATTATTTCTTTACATAAAAAGTGTTTTACAGTTAACTGGCTTATGGTTTATATCTTCTAGCTCTTGGGCTTTCTTTCTCTTCAGAATTTTGCATCTCTCTTTTCCATCACAAAAATTTGGAAAAGCTTTACTTTTCAATTCTTTCAGAAGGTTTTTCTGCTCCCCCCCACAAGGACTAACTATAATTGTGACAAGTTCTTCCTGCAATTTTTGTTCCACGAAATAGTAATGGGAATTATTTCTTCCTAAACATTATTTTAAAAAGTGAGAGTGTAATGATTTATCCGTAAATATAAATGATTAATATAAATGCTGCATCTTGCTATTCCCTTTTGAAGTTTTCATCACTTATTTTTGTGAAGTTTGATCTACTTAACTATAAAAATATACAGGCTCTAACTAAGACTTGTTTTAAATTTTGTATTCTATAATTTAGTTGCAAATATGGGCTTCTTTTAAAAGGCCAAGCAAATATTTAATTTTATCTTTTCAGTGTGACTAGTCATTCTTCCTATTAGAATATGAATATTCAGACTTTTCTATTAGTATTAACAAATTACTTCCTTTGAAAAGTTTAGTTAATTCCCAATTGGTATAAAATGATGTTTAGTATTTATTTTTATAAAACACTGGGTTATAGGGTGTTAGTTCCCTAATAAATAAAAAGCTGGTTCATTCTTAAAATTCTTCCTTTTAATATTAAAAATATAATTTTTCTTCCTGCTGCCTCCCAAATTGTATTACATTGCATAAGAAGTAGCTTCCCTGGAGGCAAAGCAAAGAAACAAGTCTATTAACCATAAATTGAAAAAGAAAGAGCTTGCCAAACAGTTTCACTTATTGCTCACATACCAAGCATCTCCAATATTTTAACACATCTATTTTCATGCCATTTCTCCTTCCCCTTTTCAAACTGGCATTATGTTACCATAAACAAAGCTGGCATTTACCAGAGTTGGGACAAAACAACCCATGAGTCCAGTACAGCTCACTGAAGAACATGCAGGTTCTGTGTGGGGCCAAGTCCCTGTTCATTATCGTTAAATGAAGATCTCCAACTTGCAGGCATGATTCCTCTTGGAGGAAGGGAAACGTGAGTGATGAGAGCCACAGAAAGCAGGTAGAATGTGCCAGTTCAAAGACCTCCCTCCTGCCCACAGCCTGTGCATTCCGAGTGAAGAGCTGCATGTTCAAGTCTGCACTGTGGGTTCTGTTTTCCCCATTCTCTTTTTCTTGAGTCTGGTCGGTCCTTAATTAACAAAGAATATTTGAAAAAAATTTTAATTGTCCCTTAGTTGGCCAAGAATATTTGAAATAAAAGAGTAGAAAAGTATTTATGTGCCATTGTGTTCTCACAGGCCTGCTTCCCTGGGTTGACAACTTTGTCATGTCCCTGGATGGAGCTGTAGAGACATCCATGATGATTTATTTCAGGGTGTTTGACAGGTGGCTGCGGGGTGAAGGCTGAGTGGGGTGAAGGCTGAGCCGGGTGTCCTATTCCCTGGCTTCCTCTCCATCACCCTTTGGAGGTATGATAAGAAATAGCAAGGAGTGGAGTCTCTGACCGCTGACTGCTGAGGGCAGTGTGGGGGTCTCATGGGAAGCACAGGTGGATTTGGGGTGAACAGAGGGAATCTGCACTTGGTTTCCTGCAGAGCTTCAAGGAGCCCCTGGTTGCCTCTCTGGGATGGGATCCTCATCATTTCATAGTTAGCTGCTCATTCTGGAGACAGAGTATTGGGAAGTGACTGAAAGTAAAAATCATTTTTCCTTAAGTCTTTTCAGTAGGTTCTTGTTCTAAACTGACAGAAGCTTCTAGAAACACCCACTAAAAATTTTTCCTACAGCAGAGAAAAGCCAAAGGGAGGACAGCCCTGTCCACGTTTCATGCTCGGACATGTTTTTGCCTCCAAAATGTTTAAGCGAAGAAGGAATATTTAGTAATAATATGTGCAGACGGTTGACAACCTTACACATTGCGTTTTCAGGATGTTGAGCTTCTCCATCTGTGTCATAAATTCATTTTCAGTTTTTCAGTCTGCTAAGTAAAAGGACAGACGCCAGGACTTCAGATTAACCCTGCGTCCTTCATTATTCCGGAGAGGTACAAGTACATCATTATTCCCGTTAACAAGCACTAAACCAGGAAGGAAGATGTTGTGCGGCTGATGCACTGACTGGAGCTAATGAATCCCAATAGCTAATTACACTTCTCTTAGGTAACTTATTACCAGAAAGTAGCTGCATTAGCACAAAGATTTTATGTGAGAGTGGCCGTGCCCAGAAAGAGCCGGACTGATTAATCACCCCCCATAATTCTCCATAATAGTCCTGTCTGGACTTTCATGTCCAGGCCATCGTTCTTCCCGGGGTTACATGTTTTCTGCCCTTATTTTGGACCAACAGTGTAATTGCTAATTGCAGGCTAATTTATATAAACAAACGAGGCCAAATGAAAGCATTGTCACCATTACTGGTAGTTACCACTCACAGAGCTCTCTATTTTGTACAAGTTTGGTTCGGGTGGTTGGAGTAAATCAAGCTTACTGCAAAAAATGATGATTTCAGGTGAGCAAAAGCATCATGTCCTTTAAAGGCCTGCCAGGAGGCGTGGCGTGTGGCAGATGGCATTGCTCAAGGTCTGCCGGGGCGGAAGGGCAGCATTTCTTTTTAACGCGGATGAAAGCAGTGCTGATACGTTTCTTCCTAGTACATAAAGGAACTTTACTTATTTCTCCTCCGCAGGCAGCGCTGTCATCCTGGCTAGCAAACATGATTAAATGTCATTTGTCCTTGACCCCTGTCACTCCTAAGCAGCTGAAAGAGGCCGGCACTTTCTGAGTCAGATGGAGCCACGTGTCCTCAGCAGAACCTGCAGTAACAGGATCACAAAGGACCTGACGCCGGGGCTTATTAGGATTTTCCAGGGTTCATTCCTGTTCGAGGGGAGACCATTGAGTCAGATTAGGCTTCTGTTTCTCTCGAGCACCCAGCTGGGATCCCCTGCAAGCTCAGATGGAGACCTTGGGAAGGCCACCTGTCTGAGCACCTCCCACCCCATGGAGGCCCAATGGGGACAACAGGTCAGAAAGGCAGCGCCAAAGCACTGTGTGGCCCCCGGGAACAGGGACACTATTGGAGAAAGGGGTCTTCTTCTTACCTCACCTGGCCTGTAAGCTTCCTCCTCCTCCTTGAAAACCTGCTGAGCTATGATGACTCTGATTCAGGTGAAGCCCAAGGCCAACGAGCACAATAAACCACCAAGATCAGATGAACCTGGTGAATCTGACCAGCAGCACAAACGAGTCCCTCTACCCGGTGGGCACCTCCTATTCTGACTCCTTCGTGAGCCCCCACCCCCCAGGCATTCCCTTCCCTACTCTTTTTCTTTTCTTTCATTTAGAAAAAAATGCAGATAAATTTACATATGTAAAATTAACCATTTAAAAACGAACAACTCAGTGGCATTGAGAATATTCAGAATGTAATGAAAACTCCATCTAGTTCCAAAATACTTTCATCACCCCAAAATGAAACCCATTAACCCATACCCATTAAGCAATCACCAATTTGTGCTGTCTCTATGGATGTACCTGTTCTGTGTATTTCATACAAATATAATCATAGGATATATGGCCTTTATGGCTGGCATCTTTCACTTGGCATATATGTGTTCAAGGTCCATCCATGTTGTAGCATGTTTTAGTACATTCGTTCCTTTTTATGGCTGAATAATATTCCATTGTGGGGATATAGAGCATTTTGCGTATCCACTCACCAAATTGATGGACATGTGGGCTTTTTCCACTCTTTGGTGAATAATGCTGCTATTAATATGCATGTCCAGATATTTGGGTACCCGTTTTCAGTTCTTTTGGGTGTGTACCAAGGAGCACAGTTGCTGGATTGTATGATAACTCTATGTATAACTTTTTGAAGAACTGCCGATTGTTTTTGTATGTCTGCCTCCATCACCTTTTCTGGTCTAGACTCCTGTTTTTCTCACATTGTCTCCCTTTTGTTTTGTCCCTTCATTCCAGAGCAACTGCTGTGTTAGTATGGCCTTTGTCTTGATAGCACTCTCCCTGAGTCCTTAAAAGAAAGGTACGACATGATTGTTGCAGTTTTATTTTAAAACTCTGAGCACTGGTGTCAACCTGTTTCAGCTACATGGACAAAGATGGCCCAGCCCTCCACGTGGGACCCTCTGCCCCTCCTCCCCCGTGTTTGCAGTGCTGGCCTCCTTCCGGTTGCTCTGTAGACCTGCACACGCGACTCCCAGCACCTGGGGGACTTTGTTCTCTCCTCTTTACCTTCCTATCTCCGCTTAAAGGTCTCCTATTCAAAGAGCCCTTCCTGGGCACTCCCGTCCCATGTGAATCGGGCCTTCTTTAACGCCTTTTCAAAGCATTCTGGGCTTTTGATCCAGACCTTCTCACAACTTGGAGTGATGTCCTCGCCTGTGTGCTTTGCGTTTAAGGCCAGTCACTCCACAAGCTACGTTCTCAAGTATGTGAGGATCATGTCTTTTATCATCATCAATTCTCTTTCCCTAGAACAGCATCTGGCACCTTGTAGACCCTCGATAAATAACTCCTGCCTGAATGGCTGAGTGATGAAATAATCAGTGAATGGCCCTTCTCTTTCTGCTGTGCTGGCTAATAACTGCCCTGTGCTAATTACCACCAAGGCAAGGAACCTGTTAACTCTCTTGGATACTTATTAAAT
The DNA here is from genome assembly GCA_008086735.1 of Cheirogaleus medius. Lineage (NCBI taxonomy): Eukaryota > Metazoa > Chordata > Mammalia > Primates > Cheirogaleidae > Cheirogaleus > Cheirogaleus medius. Next base: position 23,858,942 of record VBSM01003039.1, read on the forward strand.
ATTCCCAGTTGCAGAAATAGCATCCTTGCATGATCACAGTTTCCATGTGATATTAATTTCTTGATGAAAGCCAACTTACCTACTTGTTTTCTGGGGGTGTGTTTGTGATACTCCTGCTAAATCTAGCATATCAATTAGTTTTTTCAAACAGCAGAATATCTGTTCTCTTGGACAGTCTTCATTGACCTGTGTAGTGCATTTCGTCCTTGCAGTTTACTCACACCACCCTTGGTTCCTGTGCTACCAAATCCCTCATTCACTTTGTCTGAAGGAAGCTGTCAGACTATCATCTTACCAGCACAAATTTTTAAAAAATCCATAAGTAATATTACTATAGTGCTTTATGGACAAAAATACCTCTTTAATACCTCTAATCACTACTTAATTCTCAGGGCCATTTTGTAAATGATATATTATGTTTTTCCCCAATTTTGAATAAAAGAAACTGAAGCTTGAAGTGTTTTAGCAGTTTTTCCTGGAGCTCGTGATAGAAACTGAGCCACAAACTGAGACTCAAACCTGGGCTCTCATAGTCGGGACAGTCTGCCTTCCCCACGCTGCTGCTGCCCTGGTGTCAGCCATCAGCACTGAACCTGCCTTCCCCCTCCGCCCCCCCGTAACCGATGACAGCAGCCACAGCCATCCCATCCTCTCCTTCTTGGCCAAGTGCTACATCAACAGCTTAGATAAAACGGATGACTTCTCTTATTCCAAACAAACACTGAGTTTCTAGTATGTGCCCAGGACTTTGCCAGGTACCCTAGAAACAAAGCTGAATAAGACATGACCCTCATGGTCTAAAAGAATAGAAAGAAACCCAAACCATGGTACATAATGGATGTACTTAGTGCCATAAATAAAAGTCTACACAGAATTGCTGGAAGATCCCTGGGGGAAGGGACTGTGGAGTCTACCTGAAGCACTCTAAGAAAACACCAGAGGTGTGTCCTGGGCATGAAGGAGAGTTTGCAGGTGAAGGGGCAGAGAAGAGTGGTCCGGGCCAAAGGATCTACCTGTAGCAGGCCCACGATGCATGTTCGGTGACATGCAGGTGGCTCAGTGTGGCTGGCCAAGGCATGGTTGGTGGGGGAGACCTGAGAAGGGACAGGTCTGCTGGGAGCTGATTGTTGAGTGTATCAAGGAAGGAGGATCATTTGGAGGAGGTTTCTTTATTTTTGTAAATCACATGGAACCATGGAAGCTTAGTTAGCTGGAAGAGACATGAGGCTCCCAGTGGTGCCCACAGGGTGGAGAGGGACAAGTGGAATTGGCAGAGTGGCAGGGGACCCAGGATATACTGGCCTCATTTGCAGATCCTGGACTGTGCCCTAGTGTCCCACTTGGCACTTCAGTCGGATTCTCTATTTTTGAGAGGGGTGTGATGTTGATATGAGGTCTTTGTATAATAAATGTAAAATCCAAGCACAGAGGGGCAGGCATGCACATCCAGATCCAAATGGAAACCCACTAGCTGTGTGATCTTGGGTCACTGTAGTAACCTCTCTGAGTCTTAGTTTTTCCATCCATGAAGAGGTATGGGCTGGGATGAGGGAGAGGTCAGGGAGGCCGAGCTGTGCAAGGTTGGATCCCGCCTTTATGTTAAATTTTGATTGTATGCTCATGGATTTTTTGCATTGATTTTGATGAAAAAATATAGCATTAAAATATTATTTAGCACAACAGTATGAATGTACTTAACACTACATTTAAAAATGGTTATGATGATAATTTTATGGTATGTGTATTTTATCATAATTTAAAAATGTATATATTATATGATAATTAATGGGTTTTTAAGCACCCCCCTAAATGTTGTACCAAAGTGAGGGCCTCACTTGCCTTACCCAAGTCCTGCCTTGCAGTCATGCATAAATATTGCTTGGCATGTGGCCTGACCAACAAGAAACTCACTTTAACCAATGGCTGCTGGCTGTGGACCACAGCGTTTCTGCTAAGGCAGCCATCATGCAATTATAGAGAGTCTTGGGAGCTGCTGGGAATGATCAGGGGAGAGTCAGGGGCTAAGAACTAAGTCCCCTTCTGCACCTTGGGCCTGGCATCCTACACACATCTCTTTCCTGGGGAAAATTTGTCCACCACAAGGAGTAAGGTATCCCAATGAAATAACCTTTTAAGACCTAGATCATCTCAGCTTGGGTGGCGTCCCTTCCTTCAGGGAAAGGGAGAGACGGCAATCCCGTGAGAGAAATATAACTTCTTCCTACCAACTCAGAGGACACCTGGCAGCCTCTGAGACCTCATCCCCTGCCTCCATTTCTGTAGACCAAAAAAATGAGCCCGATGGTCTTGACGTCTCCCATGTGAGCAACCCACAGTAACCCTTACCCTGACTCGCTCAACTCTTAGTCCCCCAGGATGCAAGGAGGGAGCCACATGGGTCCTGAGAGGAAGCAGCAGCCAACAGGTCCGAGCGGGGACAACCAGGCTTAGGTCAGGCAGCCGGGACTTGAGCCAGAGGCAATGGGGGCTCGGGCTACTTCTCCCCCTTCCTGAGCCAACCCATCCTCTGTGGTCTCACCGATGTCTCTTCCCAGGCTTGTGTTAGGATTCAGGGTCCTAGGAAACATACCCCTTTCTTCTCCCAAGTTCAGGAACAGGTGAAAAATAAGACAAAGACCACAGATAGATGGAAACTAAGTAGTCTGCTTACTGGTGAAAACGCTGAGTGGAGATCACAGCTTTCTAACTGCAGCCAAAGGTAGGATAAGGATATGCTCATGGAAGCCCCTTGCCAGTGTAGACCTGGGGATGGCTCCCATGGGAAAGTTAGTATTTGAAGAGCTGACACCTCCCCACCCCCAAGATCACTGCCTCACGCAGTCTCCGGGTGACCTGTTACAGATCAGCTCCCATGAATGAGAAATCTCAACCAGTGGATGCCAGCGCTTCATCACCCACCAAACAATTCACTCTCCCTGTTGGGGTTTCTCTTGGGTTAAATTATGCCTCTTCCCCCCAAAAATTCTTATTTTGAAGTCCTAACCCCAAGTCCTTTAAAAGGTGATCTTATTTGGAAATAGTGTCATTGTTAGTACACTTAGTTTAGATGAGGTCATTAGAGTGGGTCCCAATCTAATACGACTGGTGGCATTATAGAAAGGGGAAATCCAGACACAGAGACACACACGCAGGGAGAGCACCACACCGTGTTGAAGACGAAGGCAGAGATCAGGGTGGTGCTTCTGCAAGCTAAAGAACACCAAAGATTGCCAGCCAACCACCACAAGCTAGGACAGAGGCATAGAATATATTTTCTTCCCAACCCTCAGAAGGAGCCAACCCTGCCGACTCCTTGATGTTGAACTTCTAGCATCCAGAACAGTGAGACAATAAATTTCTGTTGCTCACGCCACACAGCTTGTAGTAGTTTGTTATGGCAGCCCCAGCAAACTAATGCAGGGGAGAAAGTGTGTGGGAAGGTTAGAAAAAATGAAGCCAGAAAAAGACATTCACATCCTTCTAAAGCTATTGGGGCATTCGCTGAATGAATATAATATAATAGTCCTCTGTGCACAGCACCAGCTTCTTTACAGTTTTTGCTCTTCCCCCTTCTGCCCTTAGCTCAGGCTCATGTGCCTGGGTGAGAAAAAGTCAAAGGGGAAAGAGGAGAGGGGGTCTTGACTGCAGGTCTGGCCCTTGTGTGCATTACAGACTGCCTCATCCAGTCCTCCAGAAACACTCGGCCACTTTGCAGCTGGAGGAACTGAGATCAGACAGGTTACATGGATGCCCAAAGCCAGGCAGATAATAAAGGATTTTAAACTTGACACCAGAGCTTTTCTACTATATCAGGCTGTCTTATGGAGTATAAAATACTTCTATCCTTTAGAAATAAGTAACAATATTTGTAAACATTGTATTACACAAAATCAGGACCTGCCCAGGTAGGGGTGTGGAGGCATTCCTGGTGTGCTCATCTTTCTGGCTCTTCAAGAATCCCCATTGTGTTCAACTGCAAGCTCTCTTCCTTGAAATTCCTATAACATGCTTGAGATAAGAGTGTTATCTGGTCTGTTTCTAATTTCTTTGTGGAATAGAGCTAAAGAAAGAGCAGGCAGTAGGAGGCTGTTCTATTGCTGGCTTTCAATTTTATTTCCTTTCTGTGGCTAGAGTACATTAGTATTGGCATCGTTTAGTCCCTCTGTCTCCTTTTCATTCTAGCAAGTTATCATCCCGTTGACAGGTGTCTTAGACTGTCTTGTGCTGCTATAACAGAATACTACAGACTGGGTAATTTATAAAGAACAGACTTTTTTTTCTTCCAGTTCTGGGGGCTGGGGAGTCCAAGGTCAAGAGGCTGGCATATGGTGAGGGCCTTCTTGCTGGGTCATCCCATGACAGAAAGCAGACGGTGGGAGGGCAAGAGAGAGCAAGATGGAGCTGAACTCGGTTTTATAACAAACTCATTCTTGCGATAACAAACCCACTCCCATGAAAAGAGCATTAATCCATTCATAAGGGCAGAGCCCTCATTACCCAATCACCTCTTAAGGGTCCCACTTCTCAATACTGTTGCATTGCAGATTAAGTACCCAACACATGGACTTTGGGGGACACGTTCAAACCATAGCAATGAGCAAAGAAATCATTTGCAAACAGCCGTACATACTCATTCACAGACCAAAATTGGCCATGGCTGAATAAGTGGAACCTTTGAGGGCTGCCAGCTGCCAGCCTGGGATCCTATGTGCAGATGCAGCTGGGCTGGGGCACCTGTCTGGTTTCTCCTAACCCTATTTAGAGTTTTTCCTCCCTTTGTCAGCTTGCGTGGCTGCCTGCTCTTCCCACAGCTTGCTTTCCTGCATGTTCAAACTCAATCTATTCAAAGGCAATCTTTATTAGATCTACAACTACTCTTAGAATAATTAAGCATCCTCAGAGGGTAGTTTTACTGAAGATGCCTTCCAGTGACTGGAATCTCTAACTTCTAGCTTTAGCTCCTTTATTCACCAAGAACCATCAAGAGGGAACTATGAGCACTTAGGAAAGAGGTAAAGTCAATCACTTTAAACATGCAATTATCATTAATTACTCTGACCTTTTCTATTATTGTGTGCACTAACACTTTACAAAATGAAATAAATAATAGTATTGCATGCATGTGGCTTAAAGAGCAATCACACAGTACGAAAGGAATAAAATGAGTATTCCCCCCTCCTTCACCCTTCTAACCCGAATGTAAATTGGTTAACTGTTCTCTATGTGTATTTCCACAAATTGTTTTTCTGGTAAATCTGGCATGTAACAGTTTCAGTCTATCTACACGTTCTCTCCAACACTATACAAAGATGGATTCTCCTGTACATTGCATGAGCTTTTGGCACAGACTATGTTTTTCCAGATCCTGCTTTCCATTGCACATCCCAAGTGACATCAATAGTTGTTTCGTAGCTGGGAATGAATAGGCTCTCTTCTTGCCCTTTCTTCCCATGTGAGTTTGGCATCACACTAGGAACTAGAAGAGTTGGCAAATATAGTTACAGATATCTTCTCAATGCTTAGTTCTAAAGAATCATTATTTGACTGTTATGAGTAAGTTTGAACTTTAATTTATTAGCACATGTAATATTGGAAAACAACTTGGCACTTGGTTTGCAAAAACAATTATTAGAATGTAATCAGAGAGCATTGCATTCACATTAATCAATAGAAGATGATAAATAAATGAACCAGATAATGTGTTTACTTTATTTTTTTCATTTGAGGTAAAATCATTACTTCAAAGAAGAGCTCAGGAGTACTTTGAGGACAGTCTTGTGAACATACTTCCTGAACCTGTCTCTTTCCCCTGGGCAGGTTGAAGGAGGCAGGAGATTATCATATTTTTCTTGGATACCAATTTATGCCCAACTGTGATGAAAAAAATAGTCTGACCTCCTGCGGTAGGTCAGACCCTCAATGATGTCCATGTGCTAATCCCCCAAAACCTGTAAATATATTATGTTACATGGCAAAGGAAAATTATAGTTGCAGATAGAATTAAGGTTGATAATGAATTGACCTTTCAGTAAGGAGGTTATCCTGGATCATTTGAGTGGACCCATGTAATCACAAGTATCCTTAAATGTGGAAGAAGGCAGAAGAGTAAGTGTTGGGGTAATGCCGTGTGGGACAGACTCACCTGGCTTTGAAGATGGGGCAAGGAGCAGTGAGCCAAGGAATGCAGGTAGAAGCTGGACAGGGTGGGAAAGAGTCTCCTCTAGAGCCTCCACAAGGAACACAGCCAACACCTTGATTTTAGCCCAATGGACCCATTCCTGACTTTTGTTCTCCAGAATTATAAGATAATAAATTTGCATTTTGTGCTACTAAGTTTGTGGTAGCTTGTTACAGCAGCCATAGGAACTTGGCACACCCCCTCAAGCCTTTCTAGGAATGTAGTCAAGGATGCAGGTGCCCAAGCACAGGGAGGCAGGCAGAGGCTTGCACTGCCACCACAGCTCCCAGGTGCTCCCAGCTGGGTCAGGACACACACAGACCCAGTTTCACATGTGGCCTCACATCACTTACAAAGAGGGAGCCTGTGGTTGACAGAATAATGGTCCCCAAAGATGTCTACACCCTAATCCCTACAAACTGTGAATACAGTACCTTGCCTGGCAAAAGAAGCTTTGCAGACGTGGTTATGATTAAGGGCCTTGAGATGGGGAGATTGTTGAAGATTATCCCAGTGGGCCAATTCTAATCACATGAGCCCTTAAAAGCAGAGAATATTCTCTGGCAAGACTCAGAGAGCTGCAACAGAGGGAAAAGTCAGAGAGATCCCAACATAAAAGATTCAATGTACCATGGCTGGCTTTGAAGATGGAGAAAGTAGACCACAGCCAAGGAATATAGAAGCCTCTAGAAGCTTAGAAAAGTCTTCAGCTGACAGCCAGCCAGGAAACAAGGACCTTAGACTCCTATAACCACAAGAAGCTGAATTCTACCAATAAGCTGAATAAGCAAGGAAATATTTTCCCCTAGAGCCTCTAAAAAGGAATCTAGCCCTGCTGATACCTTCATGTTAGCCCTGGAGACCCATAAAGGCTTCCAACCTGTAAGAAGAGAGAACTGTAAGATAATAAATTTGTGTTGTTTTAAGCTGCTAAATTTGAGGTGATTTGTTACAACCTAAATAGAAAACTAATGTGGAGTCATTTTGGCCATTAAACATCTCCAATTTCATATCCACATAAATACCTAACAGGTCATATTTTTCATGAGCAATGACCTTGACATGAGGAATATTCTGGAAAAAAATATTCTATAGATAAAGACTCTCTTGCTGCCACATATCATTGTTTTGTTTGCTAGGAGCTCTGTCGTTAGCATGCTTGCAGAAGATCTGGCCAGTCGTCAGTTACCTGCTTTCTTTTCCAAAAGCATCATTCCTCCCTGCACCAAAGTCAGAGAGTGGATGGCAGACCTGTCTTGTCTTCTTCTTGTCTTACTTGTCTTCTTCACAATTTATTTTGCAAGTGCTTACCTACAAGTACAGGGAATTGTAAAACAAGGCTTACAGTAGTCCCTGTTAAGTTTATCAGGATTAACCTTGTTCTTGGACATGGAAAGACATAAGCAAGGAAAAGCAAGGCAACTCCTGAACATTTTCGGGTCTATACACCACTAGTAGTCTTTTCCAAGCCATAATTTACTTTAGACCATTATATACAGATTCTTGACTAAGCTGGCATGAACAAAATCAGATTTGTACATTCTGTATATCAAAGTTGATAAAGTTCCTGCCTTTTAGATCAACATTTCCCCAGTAAAATGGAGACAACGTATGTTAATGAATAAGGAATGAACTATTGAGTGGATTAATTCTTCATATAGTTTCTCTGTCATCCAACTCCTCCCGATAAATCTGGGATAGTGTTTTATTTCTGGGATTTTACTAGAGATGCAATGGGAAGCCTTTTCTATTTGACAAACATTTTAACAGACTGTGATAAATGCTAGTGACATGGTGACAAGAAACACACATCCCTGCCTTCGTGGGTTTTGCAGAAAGGAAGGTGTAAGCGAGCATATAACTAGGGTGAGGGCTATGGAAGGGAGCCTGGAATGAGCACAGAAAAAAAGGATTTAGCCTGGTCAGGGGGACAGAGAAAGCCAGAGGAAAGGATCTGGACAGTGAGTAGTAGGTGGCTGAGTGAAGAAGAGGGAAGAGTACTCCACGCATGTGCCCCGATTAGGACTTTGAGTTTGACTCAGTGAAACGGAAAGCCTTGGAGTGGAGGACTCACACTGCACTGTACCTTTTGGAAGAGTCACTGTGGCCACTGTATGGAGCTTCCCGGGGAGCTGGGGGCATGACGGCAGAAGCAGAGGCAACACGTAAGAGACAAGGCGGTGGTGGCATGAGCGAGGCAGTGGCCATGGAGGAGGATTCTGGAAATGCTTTGAAGCTGCAGCTGACTTGATGTGTGATTAATTGAACATAGTTGTGTGGGGAAGAAGGGGGTCTAGGATGAGCGACACACATCTGTCCCCTGAGTTTTGCAGGGTTTTGGTGAATAACAACATAACCATTAAGAAAACCCCGAAGCAAGCCCCAGCTAGCACCACTGCTCTTCTCCCTCATTTCAGTCTTATCTCCTTTTTCCCCTTTGCTTTTTTCATTTTATCCTCTTCTGCATCTCTTAATCACTGTGGCCACAAATACACTTAGCAAAGGCCTTTTTCACGCTTCTTATTCCTATTCTGTTTATCACCAGTTCAGGGTCTCCATGGTGAAGAACAACCACACACGCACAAAAGTCTAGCTGCCTTTGTTCATTCAAGCTGCTGTAGCAAAATACTTTAGACTGGGTAATTTATGAACAATGGCTATAACAAAATACCTTAGATTGAGTAATTTATGATCGATGGAAATTTATTGCTCACAGTTCTTGAAGCTGGGAAGTCCAAGGTCAAGGTGCCAGCAGCTTCACTGTCCCGTGAGGGCTGCTCTCTGCGTCAAAGATGGAGCCTTCTTGCTGCGTCCTCACATGGCAGAAGGGATGAGCAGGCTCTGTCAGGAATCTTTTATAAAGGCACTAATTCCATTCTTTAGGGCCCCACCTCTTTTATTTTTTTTTTAACACTTCTTGCAGCTTGGGAGGCCCCACCTCTTAATGTCATCCCTTCAGGGGGTAGGTTTCAACATATGAGTTTTGGGGGACATACACATATTCAGACCATAGCAGTGACCAACACTAATTGAGAGGTAGATGTCTCCACCCACCACTGTGATAGGGACCAGGTGGACAGCAGGGACAAGGCTGTGGCTGGTCTGCTTGCAAATGCATGTAACCCACAGCCTGCCACATCTCGCTGCACGGTGGTTGGCCAGTGCTGATGGAGTGTCAGTCATGGGCACACTATCCTTCAACTGTGTCCCTGTGGTAAAAAAGGTGGGGAACCATTGCTCTAAGACAGCAGTGATTCTGAATTTTTTTGGAGTTGGAATTACCTAAAACTATATATTTGATTTTTAGCAACATTCTGTAGCAATATTCCACGGTGAGTATTCTTGATTAAAATTAAAATATTACCCCATGTTTCTTGGAGAATTTTGGCAAATTATTAGATTACATGAAGTCATTTAATCACTGTACTACTGCTCTAGTAGCTAGTGCATTTGTATGGTATATAAGGGTCCTCTCCCTGCATCCATTTTCTACAAAGATTGCATCTACTCTGTCTTATCTGTAACTGTTTTTTTCATTACTGATCAACAGATCTCTAAACCCTTTCCATATTAGTATTAATACATAGAGAAGGATTGATAAGAGTAATTATATGAAGATGAGCCTTAGAAAAATCTTGCATTTCTAGATTCTGTTTTCTAGATTATTTCTATGGGGCATTGGTACCTTGACATTTTTCCCACGAGGTCATTTTATATAGTTTGGACCAGAGTTTCAAGAATCGTTACTATTTACAAGGAGCAGTGAAACCCGAACAACAGTTCTGCCCTGGGCTGATGGTCGGGGACACATGTCTTCTCTTTTGTTTTCTAGTTATTCTCAGGGTGGCCACCAAGCTGGTTAACTACACAGGTCTTAAATAAAACCTTAACACTTGCTCAAAACAGACAGTGACATACGTACTATAAGGGAGTAAAAGTCCTTTCATTGCAGCACATATTTAATGTCTATCCTTGTAGACAACAGACCTAACTCTTCACGGCCAATTTGTGACCAGTTTTTAATGATGCTCTCGGTGGCTCCTCAAAGTGTCTTTGCTAGTTGACCTTTCTATGTAGCTTTATAATTCTTGGATTTTTGAATCATTACTCCCTTCACATCTAAGGCAGTAAAAGGAAATCGTGTGCTCAGCGGTGCCATTATCCTGTACTTGTGCTGCATGCCAGCCACCTGGTGGTAGTAAACCAAGACAAGCCACACTTAGGTGTTAGCTAAAGTAGGGGAGAAGCTCATTTAGCTCACCCTTCTTGCAATGAGAGGCTTCTAAAAATCCCGATGACTACATCTCATCTTGGCATTCAGAGCATCTAAAATGCCCTCATCTGAAGACCAAAAAAAAATATTATCTAAAATTTTTTGAATACTTTAGCCAGAAATGCTAAAATGAACATTTATGAAAAATATTTTGGTGAGGTTTTTAGGGTTTTGTTTTGTTTTCTTATGTGAGTGTAGTAGTTTTGCAATGCTGCCGTAACAGGTTATTGCAGACTTAGTGGCTTAGGGCATCACAAATGTATTACGTCAGAGTTCTGTACATCAAGGTGACCGCCATCGGGCTTTTATTGGGAAACTCTGGGAAGAACCTATTTCCAGGCTTATTCAGGTTGTTGGGCAAATCAGTTCCTTGCAGTAGACGGAAGGCCCCATTTCCTTGCAGGCTGCTGGCCAGGAGTTGTTCTTAGATTCTGGTGGCCACCATGTCCCTGGCTCATGGCTCCCTTCCTCCCTCTTTCCTCCTCTCTCCTGCTCCCTCTTCAGCCACATCGCATTCTGACTCCTGCCTTCCTCGTCTGCTTTTAAGCATTCATGTGATTACATCCAGCCCAGCAGGACAATCCAGGGCCATTTTCCTACCTTAAGGGCAACTGATTAGTAACCCTAATTCCATGTGCAAAGCCCTTTCCCAGCAGTGCCTAGGTTAGTATTTGATTGAACACCCAGAGGGCAGGAATCTTGGAGCGATGTCTTCAGATTTCTCCCTGCCACAAGGAAGGAAAACAAGTGCAGTCATGACAATAATGGAGGCAGACAGACTATCCAGGTGTTATGGCAGCTTTGATTTTAAAATGCAAAGACTCTTTAAGCTGCTGTAACTGACTTTTCCAACATTTTTCCTAAATAGCAATTAAGACCAGTGCATAAACTTGAAAGACTTTATTACTACTTCTCTCTACAGGAGCTGGCCTCTGCCTTCTTATAATAAGTCTTCCAGAAATTTCTGGAGAAAAATTTAAAATGTATTTTATTAATTAAGATTAAATATATATCCTTCTCCCTTTCAGAAAAAAAAAAGAACAGGTGATCTTAGTTTTACTGTTTTCTGTATTTTTTTCTTATATGAAGTATATTTGTATCCTTACAGTTTTTCTTCCTTCCTTCCAACCCCTACCACCTCCACACTAGATAATTTTATTCTAAAACAAGGAGAGCGGTGCACAGAATTCTTGGCGATCATTAACCAAAAATCTCGTTTGTTTCCAGAGTATGGTATTCACCTAGCTAGAGCTACGCAATAATCTCTGGCCAAGTTAATTGGGGTCTGGATTTTCTACTATTTACAATATTCTTTGGCCCAAGTAAAAGAGTGGATTGTCAAAACTTCCAAATTCATGAGGTAGGAATTAGCAGAGATGGATACATTTCTAAGAGATAAAAGGAAAGTTGGTTTTTATTTTTAATCATGTCTTTCCAATCTGAACATGGGGCTTAAGCCATTTTGATCCAAACAATGTTTCTATTTGCATTTTTGCCACAAATTTAAGGAGCTCTCCTCCAGGGAAGAAATGTAAGAAGACTATCTTAGTCAGTTGCCATAACAAAGTATAATAGACTAGGTACCTTACAAACAACAGACATGCATTTCTGACAGTTCTGGAGGCTGGGACCCTGAGGTCAGGGTGCCAGCATGATTGGGTTCGGGTGTGGGCCCTCTTCCTTGTTGCAGGTGGCTGACTTCTCTCGTGTCTTTGCACAGCAGAAAGAGGGCAGGAGAGCACTCTGGGCCCTCTCTTATGAGGACATTAACCCCATGCATGAGGGTCGTTACGCTTATGCTCTTGATCACCACCCAAAGGCCCCACCTCCTGATACCATCACTGTGGGGATTAGAATTTCAACATGTACATTTTGGGGGACACAAATCTTCAGTTTGTAACAAAGACCAAAAAAAAGGAGAGGGGGATGGATGGCCCCAGCAGGAAGCGGCTGGAGCAGCACAGTGGCAGAGGCCTTCTGTTTCTCCTTCCCTCCTTTGTGGCTCCACACTGCAGTCACTTAACCCCACCAGGCTGGGCAGGGTCAGTGGACAGTGTGCTTAGGGAAATGCTGGTGGTTACTGTCCAACTGTGACTCCACAGATAGAACAACTTTGAGGGGGGTGGGTTGGAGAATTGCACAAAAGAAGAGGATAAGACACTGCAGTGTTTGCAGTTCCTTGTCTCTTTCAGGTTTTTGGTGGTGGTTATTGGTATTCAATACGCTATCGGCCAATGATCAAAGCAATCGTGAAAACAAGAGATACACCTCAAGGAAAACTTACCATCTAGATAAGTGAGCTTTTAAAAGTCACATTGATTCCTAGCTTTAATAAGCCTTTGAAGTACAATTTGTTAAAATTTCCTGCAAGTAAATAAATTGGAAGATTACATGACTGCATATGGGGAATTAGGTGATGAAGTGCAATGAAAGTTAGAAAGGTTGTTTTAATAATAACTATTAATAATCCAGCACATAATGCCAAAGCTTGAAAGTCTTCAAGCCCACAATCTGACATTTAAAAGGCAGGTAGCCAATTACCTATAATCCCTTATTAGTCTGTTTTGTTCTCCTGCTTCTTAGAAGATGGAGGACCCAAAAGACAAGGAACTGGACTGCATAGGTATTGTTCATTTATTTAGCCACATCATATACTCATTTTCCTGGAAGCCACCTGCTTGCTGAAAGGAATATTGCATCTCATCTTTCTTACATGTTAATTAATTATATATATTTTAAAACCCAGGTTTTATGACTTGTCATAGGAAATAACATGACTGACCAGGAATAATTTGGTTTAACAGAGAAAGAAGAAAACGCTAGTTTGCATTCATTTTTTAACGTGATTTGCATTTCTACCCATGACATTATCTTTTTACTGTTGTTGCATTTGTAATTGGACCATGGCTGGCAAGTCATTTAGCAAGGGTGGAAATCCTTGCTGCAGTGGTGCTGGTGATGGGTGGACTTGATGGGAAGTCGAGGTGCCAGCATGCAGGTTGGATATGGGGGGCTTCCAGTGTATGATGCAACCACAAATGTGCCAGAGTAAAAGTGTGGGGGTGTTGGAATACAGGGTAGGTGGGTCATGGCCTAGGGGATCGGACCACAAGGCACTACACCAAGCTCAAGAAGTGGTCTGGTCAGCAAGAACTCAAGGCCTGGTATACAGCGCACAGCCCAAGTACTACAAGTTAGGCACGAGCCACTGTGAACGGAGCACAAAGGACCACACGCACAATTAGATTCGCAGTTAATGGTTTTAGCCACACAGCATCCACCCTTTTCTTCCCTCTGATTTCCTTGTAATTTAGCCCAATGGGAAACTTTCAGCAGACATTTCATAGAGCAGTTAACTCTGTGGTGACCATCAATTTTAATTGGAATCATGTAGCTAAAACCCTAGGTAGTACTTGAGAGCGAGAGGGTGTCTTTTAACTCAGGTATTTCTGGTTTCGCGCTGGGCTTCTCTGGAACAATGTTCCCTGATGCATGGCTAACTCCAGAAGGCATGGATTCAGGCAGTCTTAAAAAGGGGTAGTGTTTAATAGTCAATGAAAGAGGAGCTCATCTGTCTCTTTCTGATGGTTTTATATTTATGAGTGCCTGTGGGGGAGTGGGAGGGGTGAATGTAGCGACCACCCCTTTGAGTGCAGAACAGCAGCAGCGTTCGCTGCTGGCCCCAGTAGGTAGTTGGTCTTTAGCCACTGAAGCATTCTGTCCCTGCAGCTCAGCAAAGCAATTACCAAGCCATCATTGTCCTGATTTATAAAGAAATTGCCTTCCTTGGGAGAAGACAGTAAGGTGCATAGTAATCCAAACAGCAAGACTGTGCTAATCTTTAAAAAAAAAAATTAGAGAACCTAATTTCTTTGGAAATCGTTCTGACTTGAATGTGATGAGGGACCGGCTTTAAAAACACATATGTAGAGAAAGACATCAAGAGGTTTTCAAGTGAATTCAGCCTTCCATTATTCCTACCCAATAAAAGTTTACGGAGGTGTGGCTAATCCTAATACTGTTAATACTGCTTGGTACTTGTGGTTGGTGTTGCAGATAATGTTCTGGGAATTGTCTTAAAATAATGAGGCTGTCCTGCAGACTTCACTCAAGCAGGGCTAGGAAGCTGCCTCATTTCTCTCCTTTATAATCCACTGTACTCATTCTTCAGGCCATACAGGGTACCAACAGCGGCACTTTCTGGTCTCTGGAAACTGTGAAGACTCAGATTTCCAGGGGCCTCTTCTGGCGGGAGTGAAAGCTGTCACCCAAGCAGGAAAGCAATCTGGACCAAGTTGATGCCCACAAATTTGGTGGCAGTCTTGTAGCTAGATGTCAGGGGTAGGGCAAAATGTATTAAAGTGATATACTTTTGCCCTCAGAAAGTGCATCATCACGACATCACATCATCGTTTCTTATGCAGAGGGCTTTGGCATGCTCTGAGTTGTGTGGAACGGTAGCCTGGCCTTGCAGAGTCCAGGACAGGTGTTTTATATGCCCCCAACTCACTCCCACCACACACACGTGCTCCTGGGGAGAATTTTGATTCTCTTATATATGTGGCATTTTGGTCTTGAGCAAAGCAATACAATTATTTGATTATCTAGAAGTATCTTCTTGAAACTTACATGAACCCACGACCAGATGAGCCATATTGTAGAGGGGGAGTGGGATGTGAAACACGAGGGATGATGCTGAGAAGAATCCCATTTGCCTTTGAGCAAAATGAGCTGCAGGCTCTGTATTAGTTTCCTTTTGCTGCTGTAACAACCGTGTGGTTGTTTGTGACTTAACACAACCTTGTTGTTGTCTGTGACTTAAAACAACACAAATGTATTATCTCACAGTTTCTGTGGCTCAGATGTTTGGACACCAGCTATACCAGTTCAAAGTCGAGGTGAGCTGCCCTTAGAGAGTGGCCTCTTTCCTCGTTCCCTGTGGCTCCCATGTATGTCGGAACCAGCAGCAGGGAGTGGATCCTTGTACCTGGGATCTGTCTTCCCTCCTGCTGCACCTCTGAGAAAGCCGAGAGTGTGTTCTGCTTTTAAGGCTCATGGGATTAGATTGGACCCACAGGGATAAGCCTGAGAAATCTCCCTATTTTAAGGTCCATAACCTTAATTTCATCTGCAAAGTGTTTTTTTTTTTTCCATGTAAGGTAACTTATTCACAGATTCCAGGGATTGGGGTCTAGACATCCTTGAGGGGCTGTTGTTTGGCCTGCCATGGTCTATCTTCTGGCCCCAAAAGATTCACATCTATCCCACATACTTTCACTCCATCCCAAAGTTCCCAAAGATTTCATCCCATTGTAGCATTCATGACCAAGATCCTAAATCTCTTCAGCTCAAAAGTCCAAAATCTGAATCCTCTAAATCAGGAGTTGATGAGAAATCTATTACATGCAGCTCCTAGGGAACAATTTCCTCTCTGTCTGTGGACCTGTGAAAATAAAGAAACGAGTTACCTGTTCCCAACATGCAGTAGCAGGACAGACAGAGTATAACAATCATAGACATTCCAGTTCAAAAAGGAGGGGTATGGGAAATAAAATGGAGTCGCAGCTTGCAAATCCAGCCCAGCAAACCCCATGAGATTTCAAGGCCAGGAACTTACCCTATGTCATCCTCAGCTCTGCTCTCTGGGGAAGACGTCAGAAACAGGTGACGCTGCAAATGCCTCTTCAATGACTTGAACTCAGCAGGCAAGTGGGGGGGGGGTCTTGCTTCTGCCCACTCCTGGTTGTCGCCCAAATGTCATACATTTTCACGTGCACGTTGCTGCAGAGCTACGAGAGGCAGGAGTGGAACCTCTGCTGATGGGTTTCCCCACATTCACAGCAACCTACCTGGGCTGCCCTGTAGCCAGATGTCAGGAAGGACTTGGCACAGGTAATGCAGTTTGGTAAAAGAGCATTAACAAGATTCACCCTGGCCAACCATGAGCTAGGCACAGTTTTAGAAGACACAGTACACCGGCTTGAGATACCAGGTTTAGTACAAATGGAGAAGTATGTGAATTGGCATTTGCCACAGAATGCCACCTCTCCCTGACAGGCTTTGTCCTCTGTTAACGCCTCTGGGTGGCCTGTAGACCCCACCTGTGCACAGGTGTGCTTGGATGGTCTTTGCACAGGCTCTTCACCAGGAACTGCCTCAAGCCTATGATGTAAGTTAAGCCTTGCCCTTGAAATTTAAAAGTATATTTTTTAGTACTTTCCATTGAATTTGTATGGAATGCTTTCTTGCGGGGAAACATGTTTATTGCACTCTGCATCCTTATTTCTTAAGTTTGCAATGCATGACTTGCTGCTACAAATGTTAAGGAAAATAATTGATGTCTAAATGTACACAATTACAACTTAAGGAGAGATTGTATTGAAACAGATGAAAGTAACATTTCCAGCGGTTTCAGCCTGTATTTGTTTTCTGTGGCACATCTAGGTGGCACTTCTAAAGAAAACTGGTTCCCAGATTCTTCATACTGCTAGTTACACGCTGACAGTGTCATATTTAGTCACAGCACCTATATTTCTGTTTACCTTGCTGGACTGTGACTTTCTACAGGTCAAAAGTCAAGTATTCTCATCTTTTTATCCTAAGACTTGGCATTGGGTGTGGAAAAAGCAGGTGCCTCGTCAAGGTTGGTTGGTTTGTTGATTTGAACTTTCTCCCTGGAATGGTTCCTCAGGGTCCATCTGACAAAGCCCATAACTCCTCTAAAATTTAGCTCAATGTTACTTATTACAGCAAAAAAATAGAAATAACCTGGATGTTCATTAATAGGTTAATAATTTTTTAAATTATACATCATGACCTATTTACATTTGAGATACCAGAAGTCACCCAGTGACTAAGGAAGGTCTATAGGTACCATCAAAAAAGAGTCAGTGATACACTTTTGAGTGATAAAAGCCAGTTGCCTGAGGAACCACGGTGGTCCAAAACAAAACATACTTACACGGTTTATTTATGAGTAGAAAATCATCTCAAATGATAAAAACCAAATGGTCACAGTGATTTCCTTGGGGGGAAGCAAAGCGTGCAGATCTTCACTTTTACTGAAACATTTGCCCCATTTTCTTAATATTCTTACATCAGTTTTTAGATTTTTAACAAATGGATGACTGAAGTTGCCAGTGCCGCTGTCAAAACTTCCGTTCTCTCCTTTCCACTTGCACACGGCACGTCCCACATGGCGTGGCCCCTGGTGTTGAGAAGAAACTGGGCTGGCCCCGAATACCTGCCCTGTGTTACCGCACATCTCCTGTGATTTGCACACCATTCCCAGCGCCACCTCGCAGGTGTCCTCAAGGCAAGGAATGTACCTTCACAACCAGGCAGCTCCAGCTGCAAGCACCACACCAGGTACACCAGAGAATCCACTTTTGTTGACATTTTGAATGAGCCAGTTGCTCCCTTTTTGCAGAGAAGCTGCCAATCTAGAGGATGAGCCCTGGTGGTTTTGTGGTGGCAACTCCTCTGCATTTAGAAGGAAGAGGACAGGCAGACATGGCAGGGATCCTGCTGCTCTGGCCCCTGCAGCCTCTGCACCTCAAGGGAGGGGACCTGGCTGGAGGACTGTCATTGCATTGATGGCCAGCTGGAGTCAGCCAAGCCAGCTGGCTGGGCAGAAGACCCCTTGCTTCCCCACCCCTAAAGAGTGAAGAGGAGGGTTTCCCACACGGAGAGAAAGTAGGGACAGTGATTTTGGAACCTGCGAAGTCTCCCAAGGCCTTTTGCTGGAGAGTGCAAGGCAGCGCTGCTGTTTACCCACAGAGGCGAATACGTCCGATTCCTGAAACCCAAACTCTAGACTCAGGAAAGCAACGTGCTACTCAAACCGAGGGCTGCCCAAACCACTTATTTTGATTAGAAGTTCTTAGACATTGTTGGGATCCTGGCCTCAGAATATGATGAAATTTCTGTACCTTTATCACAAAAAAACAAACACATTTAACATACACATAAAAATATACAAAACTTTGAACCAAATATCAGGGTTTCAGGACACCCTCCTGAATCCTGTAACATCTTCAGATGAGAATCTAGGGCAGGAGTTAATCATACCACTCACCTCTTCTCTGTATAGCTTCGAGTAAGAATGGGATTTATATTTTTTAAAAATGTGCTGAAAGAAGGAAGAGAAGGAAAAGAAGCATGACAAAGACCCTTCGTGGCCCCTAAAGCCTAAAATATTTACCCTCTAGCCCTTTTCATCAAGTTGTTAACCTCTGGTTTAGATGTTCATGGATAGAAAGACCTCTTTAAAATTTAGTGGTTTTGGTGGAGGCAGAAGTAAGCACACTTCATGGGAGAAAAGCAAGATTGGGGCGGTTTCCCATTCCCAGGCTTACTCAGGTCAGATAATTTATGATAAATTCATCAGATGCTGGGTAGGTGATTAGATGGATGGCCAAGAAGTTAAGATGATCCGTATTTATAGCCTACTTAGATCTCCCCTCACACATTCAGTGTTGTTTCCAGACATCCACAAGTGACTATTGGCAGCCTGTGGCCCCTTGTCTAAATGCCATCCCCATTGGATGTGGGGCCACCGTGCCCCTGTCCTATTAGGAAGAACCAACCAAATATCGTTCAGAGCCTTTATGTCACATAGCACCCGGTAGACAGTCACATGGCTTCCTGGTCATTCATTGATATTTCAACCCTCTACTGTTGAGTTTCCTACCAGGGGCTACGACAGTGGTTCTCGCAGTCTGGTGTGTGTAGCATCACCTGGGGAGCAATGGAACACACTGAGTCTTGGGCTCATTGAAGCAGCAGAAGGACCTGGGCCTTTGTATTTTTATCAAGTTCCAAATATGATTCTGATGCAGCAGAGGTTTGAGAACCACTGGGCCAAGCACGTGTTAGGTGTTAGGGAAACACACACCGAATTAGGTCCTCACGGAGCCCAGCTATCTAGAAAAGGTTTCTCAACCTGACACTGTCAGTGTTCTCTGTTGTAGGGGCCTGTTCTGAACGTTGTAGGGTGATTAGCAGCAGCCTGGCCACCTCTACCCACTAGATGCCAGTAACATCCCCCAACACTCGCCCAGTCATGACAAACAAAAATGTCCCCAGACACCTAGATGTTGTCAGATGTTTTCTGGGGGCAAAATCGCCCTGGTTAAGAACCACTGGTCTAGAAGGAGACAGACCTGAGAAGCATCATGTGCTCTTTCACTCAGTAGTTAATCAGCGAGTTCCTGCTGTGAGCTGCACAGTGAGTGGTAAGGGGCAAACTACCAAATACATTGATGCCCCTCCTGCCCCCCAATGTCAGGTGAGACCAGCCTTGAACATCAAGTACAACAGGTGCTCTAAAAGAAGCTTGTGCCTGGAGCTACAAAGGAGGGAGTGGAGGGGTCGAGGCAAGGCTTAGCCAGTGGCCAAGGGGGTGCTCTGATTGAGCCCTGGCAGCTGAAACTGTTGGAGTCAATGGTTTAGAGGTAGAAGGAAGGACATTCCAGAGGGAGGGGTGAGTGTGGTCTGGGAACCCCAGACAGCCTGTCTGTATCCTTGGTAGAGCATCTGGAGGCTCTCAGCTCTGCCCTAAGGGTCCTTGGTATTCCCAGACTCAGGTCTGGCACCCTGGTCTGTATCATCATCTCTGGTGGTGGCTTCTGCCTCTCCCCCGGCCTGCTTGCTGGGTTAGCATCAATGCCATCCTAAGTGTGTAGCTTCATACTTCAGCTTTGCCTTGGGACTATCTGTATTCCTTAAAATAAACTCATCTCTGCTCTCTGACACCCTCTGGGCATCCCAGCTTCATCCCTCAAACCAGTATGTAGTCTCAGGAACCCAGCCCAGGACCTGCAGAGACGCAGGGTCTGGGCCCTGCTGATTATGAATTGGGAGATGGACGCAGGAGCCCAGTGAGCACCTTCCCAGACAGGTGGGGCCAGCTGCTGGGCATGAGTGATTATAGCTGGGCATGAACCCAGGACTCGAGGGCATGGGGGTGGGCTGGGTGTGAGATGACTCCAGTGGAGGGCAGATCATAAAGGCCAAGGAGCAGGTCGGATGCCAGGGAGAGGAGGTAACAAGACACAGGAAGAGAAACTAGACTTGAATCAGAGCATGAAAGCTCTTCCTCTGAGCCTAGGGGTGTAGGTGGGTGTGGAACTGGGGAATATATGATTGGCTCCAGCCAGCAAAATTGTGCAGTTCTCACGAGCACTCAATCGATATTAGGAACAATCATAAGAAAGTTCATACCTTAAGCGGAACAGTTTTACTCTCTGTGTTATGCACTACCGTCGATTGCTTTTTCTTTCTTTGCAAATCGAGACTGCCCTGAATAATCCAGGATGGGGGTTGTAGGGGCAGAACACAAACTATAGCAGAAGGAGCCTGTATTCAGATGCTGGAAAAAACACCTGGTACTTATTCTGTGAGCACAAAGGTAACTCAGTCATGGTGTAGACATGCCCCCCGCCCCGGTTTCCTGAATCCCACTATAATGGAAAAGCTGAATGCACAAGTAGTAGCCAACTATGCGTCAAGCACTCAGCTGAGTACTAGGTATACACATAGCCTAAATAATTCCCATACAAAGTCAATGGTGATCAATAACCGAGATAAAAACCAGAGCTAAGGAGCTGTGAAGGGAGAGACTAATTACAACCTCATCCCTCGGTTTTCTCTGTGATTTGATCTCTCACATCCAGGCCATCTGAAGCAGACACACATCTTCCATCTCACAGTCACTCGGTTGAGTTGAACATATGGTGTACGTTCCACGCTGGATCCTATGAGAGCACTATGTGTTGAATTTGTTTTAAATTACGTGCAGCGAGTGATGGAGGCTCAAAGAAATGAGATGTCAAATATCACTTAAGACAGGGGAAAGGAAGCAGTTTCATTAGCTGCATTGGAATGAAACATTGATCTTTTAATTGAAAGATATAAAAATGAATTGTTTCATTTTCATCTATTAGATAAAAAGACTATAGAATCTACTTTAAGCAGAAACTTCCAAATGACATATCAACTGACAATGCAATCAAGATTATAAAGATTATTTCTAAGGATTAGATATTATACACATTTTTGTGCTTTTAACAAGTAATCTGCAGGTATTTGTTTTAATACTATTTTTATGCATAGAATTTTGCTGCGTCAGTTTCAAGCCAAACATGGAAATCGTGTCCCGTGTGATGGGCAGAAGGTGGTTGGCTCATTGCCAAACACTTACTTAGGACCACGATTACAACTAACTATTCAGTGATCAACACAGAAGGTTATTGGGGGTTTTATTTTTAAACAGTGACTTCTGCTGGTAAATTTCATAATAAAATATGTAGACACCAAAATTTCAGCTGTGTTAAAGTTGTGACACTTTATAATGTGCTGCTAACATGATTATAATATTTTAATCATAAGCTGACATGAGTCTACCTTGACATGTTTATGAAAAGTCTTAAATAACAATAATAAAAAGCTGAAATACCATAAGTGAATGAATAATCTTGTGTCTGAGGGGAAAAGGGAGGAAGAGGAAACCCTCTTCTTCTCCAAATGAAAACCAAAGATTCCCTTTAGATATTTCATGCATTCAGGAATCATTGATTAAAACTGGAAACTCAAGCCCAAAGGTTTGTAGCAAACTATTACCCATCGAAAAGAGATAGTATATATAAAAAATATATACTGAGCCTTAACGTAACTGCCAACACGTGATAACTCCTTTCTCTGCTCCGTATCACAGGTGTGTACTTGTGTGTGTATACGTGTGTGTGCCTCAGTCACTCCCCTTCTCTGCTGGGACCTTAAGTTATTCATCTTTCTCATTTTTCAATATCTTATTCATTTTAATATAGACATCAATCAATACCTTTTTAAATTTTGGAAGAGACTGAATTATAATCAAATAGAAACTAGAATAAAGAAAGATGCTGACATTATTATTGACAACTTCTAATGTTGATTAAGGTGTTCATTCCACTTATTTCCTATTGGTTGGCCCTGCACATTTATTGATTACCAGTGAGATCAGGGCTGATCATTAGGAAGTTTACAGGTGAATCAGGAGGCAGCCCTCCTCCATCATAAGGACATTCTAAGGAAGGACTGAGCATATCAGTCAAGGAAGAGTGTAGAGGATGTTTCGGACTCGGGTGTACATGACCGTGTTTTCAAGCCTGAATTCCATAATTCTACACTTCGAAATGCAGCCTGCCTTGCCAACCCATAAAGAGTCACACATAAATCACACATTGCCATTCAGTGTTCTTCTGGCCAAAGAGATCTGGTTGGAATTTTTGACAAACTTATTATTTTAATAACTTCAGAGCTCAACCTGGTGAAAATTGCTTCAAGGAGAAATGGTCTAAAATGTTATTTCAAAAGGGCCGTCCTTCTAGTCTAAAATAACACCAATATGCCTCTTACCGCTTTTTCCTAGCAGAAAGTTAGTTCTTCCGTCGCCCCCCCGACCAGACCAGAGGTTGTGTCAGAAACAAAGGTTGGCCACCACAAGGTGGAATTTAGAAAATTTTACATAAAAATGCTGTCAGTATTTGCCTAGCCATATTATCTATGAAACTGAGAAATTTTGTTTATATTTGAAGATCGCTAAATGCCAAAAATACTAATTTGAATTGAATAACCTTTCCCAGCGTTGCATGAAAATGCTGATAGATCCTACTTTAACACATCCTATGGAACTTTTTAGATATCCAAGAAAACATTTATGTTCAGGAGCATTTTAGCAGTAGGCCTATTTTATTTTATTTAATGCTTAACAAGCCAGCCCACCCATGTCTCCCAGGAGACCTGAGCCTTGCTGCCCCTTCCTTTGCTGACCCGGGCTTCTTACCAGCTCCCCAACTCTCGAGTAGTGTGGCCTTGGGCAGCCGCTCAGGCTGGACTTGCTCATCTGTGAAACAGAATTAAGTACAACAGCAACAGATGATTTGAAAAGGAAGTGAGCGTGTCTGTGTCAATTACAGCGTGCTGGAGATTCCTTCTATTCAGCTTCTCCAGGCTGTGTGCAAGCTCAGGGATTCTTGGGCTCTGCCCCATGGCTGGCCCAGCAGTCAGCAAAGAACACCACCCTCTCCAACCTCACCCTCCCAGAGCATGAGAATATTCCTATCTTCTTACATGTTCTCGACATCTGCACCACCAAGGAGAAGCAAGTTATCTGACTGCACCCAGACTCTCTGAGTGGGAGACTCCAGCAATCTGTGCTTCACATGCCCCCTGGGGATGCTGATGGTCCCAAAATTTGAGAACCGCTGCCTTCTTGGTCTCTCTGTCCCAGGCTGGAGTGCAGTGGCACAATCATAGCTTACTGCAGCCTGTAACTTCTGGGCTTAGGCATTCTTCCCACCTCAGCCTCCCCGGTAGCTGGGACTGTAGGTGCACCACCACACCTGCCTCTTTTTTCTTTTTTTAAATTATTTTTTGTAACAACAGAGGTTTTGCTATGTTGCCCAGGCTGGTCTCAAACTCCTGGCCTCAAGTGATCCTCTACCCTCAGCCTCCCAAAGGGCTGGGAGTAAAGGCTGGGGTGAGCCACTGCACCCAGCTGCCCTCTTTTTCTGTCATTCTCCCCAGTGATCTCTAAATTCTTTCAGTCCCTATGTACCTTCCATTAACTCACCACCTCCATCCTCCAACCTTCAAAGGCTGTGTTGTCCATAGTGAGTCACTGCAGAAATTCACTACTGCAACCAAATCCTAACCGTGGGAGGAGAGGAAGCACATACTCTCAGGTGGTGGAGTAACTAAAAGCACCCCGAAGATTCACCTTTGGCAAGGATTATCTCAAGTCTTTGGAAGGGCTAGAGGAAGACCTCCCTGCTTTGTAGCCACCTACTCCATCACAGCAGGCCCCATCTGTTGCCTTAGCTCACCTTGTGCTGGTACAAGAAAGCTCAGAGCAACACCTTCCCGGAAGAGGTGTCAGGCACATCCCAATAACTCAATTGTCACAGAAACCCATAACTATGTTCTTAGAATATATTCTTGGAAATCTACTTCTGGTGGGGTCAAGATAGGTATATTTTTGCCACAGATGAATTTAGATCTCTAAAATATTTTACTAAGTCGCAAGCTCTATCTTTGAAACTGTTTCAGACTTCTCAAAGAAGAAGAATCCTTTGAATTGAAAAGCTTTTGATTGTAAATGAAGTAAACGTTGAGGTCTGTTGGAAAGTCTTCCACTCTCAGGGGTCACAGGACTCGGACAGATCACGTCTTAGGAATTCTGCATTGTCTGTTTCAGGAGTGACCTTCCAGATATCTGTGACTTCTCCAGTGCTAGGATGTGTTGATAAGCTATACATGTGATAAACATTCTGAAAAAGCAAAAAACAAAACAAACCAAAACAGCGTGTTCTCTAAAACTATGAAAGGAGACAGGCGTGGCAGGATGCTCGTTAGGTGACACCTGCAGAGATTGCTGACGTGGCCTTTTGCTTTGCAGGAATGTTAGTTCGGCTGGAGAGGAGGCCCGCAGAAGGATGCGAGAGTGTGACGGGCTCACGGATGCCTTGCTGTACGTGATCCAGTCTGCGCTGGGGAGCAGTGAGATCGATAGCAAGGTTTGTTGTATTTGCATAGATAAAGCGTGTTCGAGAAATAAAGATGCCCGTGGGACTAAACAACAGCTAACAATAATGGATAGCTAAAGCAGTATTTCGTACTTTCCTTCTGAACTCTGTCTTGGTTTCCTTATAAGAATCGAACATTTTCTAGTCAGGACTTCTAATGCCAGCCTGGAACTAGGTAGATAACTTTAATTAGCAATGAGTAAAAGTTTAGATTGTTTTTAAGTTACTCAAACCACAGGTGTTCTGGATGAGTGTATAAACTTTTGCATATAACGTTGCTCACAAGCTTCTGGTTTTTATTTAATACAATCCATTTTCAAAAGAAAAAAGGATGTTAAAACTCCCTGAGATTTGAATAATCCCATATTGTTCCAGTTTAGCCTTTTAACAACTATCCATTGTATTAAGTGCCACTTAAAAAGGCCTACAAGAGCTAAATAAATGTCCCAGTGCTTAATAAATGAGCTACCAACATGTTAAATCATCAATGCCTAGCCAGTGTTTTAGTTCAGAAGCCAAAATAGAACTGGGTGGGCTTTTCTAGTGTTTGAGCTATTTTGTTTTGTCTTAAATTAGTTTTGATTCACTCTAAATATAAATAACTATCGTAAACACAAACTTTACCGATACTTTTAAAATAATACACATAATGTGATATCTTAATAAAGGTTTCTCCAGAGCCACGCTTATTGCCCTTTGGGGCTAAGTTATTCTTTGTCTTGGGGCTGTCGTATGCACTGTAGATGTTTAGCAGGATCCCTGGCCTCCACCCACTAGACACCGGTAACAGCCTCTTTTTATTGTGACAAACAGAAATGTCTTCAGATATTGCCACGTATCCTTTGGGGAGCAAATCTGGCCCTGATTATGAACCATGGCCTTAATTCTATGGTTTTCAACTCAGACTCTTCATCAGAATTGCCTTTGGAATGTTAATAAAAACATCTCCCCACACCCCATGACAGTCCCCTGAATCTGAATGTCTAATTCTGGTGTCAAGTTTTTGTACCTTTACAAGTTCATCAGATGACTCAGTGTGCATCTTGGATTAAGAACCTGCCTTAGCAGATGAAGCTTTGAAATGGACTGTCTGATCAGGAATTTGTTGGAATGTAGTTTAGTTGTAAAGCCAGATAAAGCAAAAGTTAAGAGTGATTCTAGACGTGTAGTTGTTAATTGGCTTTGGGGATAAGTTAGCACGGCACTTCTCAACCTCGACTACACATTAGAGTCACCAAGAAATTTAGAAAGTCACTGATGCCTGAGCCACCATACTCCCCACCGATTTGGACCCAAAATGCCTTCTGGGACTCCAGCCCTCTGAGTCCTAGTGTGCCCCAGTTATGAATTCTGCTTGTCACCTTTCTTCTGCCGCTCAGTTAGGTTTGCATCCACTCATTTACTACGTGTTATTAATTTCAAAGACAAGTGTAATGTAATAAAGACTAAGCATTCCCCTTTCATAAAAGCCCTTCAATGGCCATTTTAGACCTTTTAATATCAGTGACAGGAAAATTAAATCTCTAAAGAAGTGACTAGTCGAGATGTCCTGAGTATTTGCGGATGCGTTAGCACACTAGACATGTGGTTTTTAAAAGAGCTGCAGAAGGTACGTCACTGAAGATGGCTTCCTAATATTGAAGGAGAGAGACTTTGGGAGACTAAGCCTCTTCCCGTGGTGGGTACCAAAAGAGCTGTAATACTAGCTGGGCCTTGCGGTTGAAAATGAAATAAGAATCAACAGCCTCATGCCTTGGCCTGGTGTCCCTGCTCTGTCACTGGAGGTTAAGGCAGTCTTCAGGAGCATGTGTCAAGAACCAGCGTGCTCATTGGCACAGTCACCTTTTTTCTGATGTTTCAGATGTCTAAAACTCTCAGGGGACCTTGGAGGTCATCTCTTTTAATATCCACGTTTTCCCCAAAAGAGGAAGTTGAAATAAGTGGGAGTGTTTAGGGCTGGAGTCAGAAGACCCAGATATCCCCGA
Source organism: Cheirogaleus medius (assembly GCA_008086735.1). Classification (NCBI taxonomy): domain Eukaryota; kingdom Metazoa; phylum Chordata; class Mammalia; order Primates; family Cheirogaleidae; genus Cheirogaleus; species Cheirogaleus medius. The sequence continues at coordinate 23,885,945 of VBSM01003039.1, forward strand.
TGGAGTTGAAGAGCCCCGAGCTGGCATCGGGACAGGGCCAGTGGACTGTGCCACCTCCAGCTCCCACTGGCTGGAGGACCATACCCAAGTGACCTCAACTTGGTGACAAGGAGGATAATCATAGCTGAATGCCAAGGCTGTTGAAAGGATCAGATGTGACAAATGACTCAGCGATGCACTGCTGGCCGGACTGTGCCTATTGAGTTTTAACGTGTTATTATTGTACTGTAATTTTCCACTCAGCCCTCTGCTTGGCCACTTCTGAGCTTTCACAATGACAAGGGGGAGGGGAGGAATGAATATACATTCTCTTTAAGGCCAGAGAAGCTAATGAATAAAAGAGTCTGGATTCCATGCAAGCTTGCGACTCTGCTTCTATAATGGGACAGTTTGTTGAATGGGTAACATATGGTAGAGCACTCTACAGACAACTTCCAAATTAGCCCTCTCTAATAGAAAATAAGGAGTGAAGATGACCCCGGTGATCAAGAGGAAGTGGTGAAAGCGCTGTTGACAGCAGTGATGTCCCTAGCACAGCCACCAGCTGCCGCACCAGCAGTAGGACCCTGGCATCTCAGGTCTTTTGTGTTTTTTTTTCCTTTTTCTCTATCCCTTTAGAGCAAAGCTCTCGAACTGGTAACTCATCCAAAGCAAGCCAGACTGCTCAACTCCAGGAGGCTTAATGAGAGATGAGTCTGATCCCTGTGACCCCTCTGCCATTTCCCCTCCCCACCCTCCGCCATCCCCAGCTTCTCCCCCTCCCCCCAGCTTCTCCCCGTATCGGCTCCCCAGCCGCAGGCAGATTATAAAGCATTTCTCGAAACTGCGGATTTATTCCCCAGTAGTCATTTGTTAAACAGAGGAACGGCGATGCCCCGGGGAAGGCGAATGGCGGGGATGAGAAAGAAGTTTATTCTCCCAAGTCTTTGATGTAAGAAAAATCAGTTTGAGCTGATTGAAAAATCATTCTGACTTAGGCCACCACATTCTCTTGCCAAGGAGAGACTTTTCCCTCTTTCATGCATCATCCTGTGTTTACCTGCTTTCTTGCCGGTGCCTTTTTTGATGCTGAGAGGATGCTTGAAATAGAAAATCAAGTTGACTCAAAGCCTGTGGGATTAGCAGCCCATGAAACCTTGAAGAGCTGACAAGGAAGGCCTAGCATGGCAGAGGCACCAGAGACGTACCCTGAAAACGAGCTGATTTCCATGCCCCACGTGACTGAGAAAGGCCATGCGCTGCCTTTGACCCGATCCCAGGCGGGGGAGGGACACAGAGCAGGACGGGCCGGCCCATGCCACCCCTGGCCCAGGACTGCAGAGCAGGGGTGCAATTGGGTCCAGCTACCTACAGCTTTGTTCCTTCATCCGTGCAGTGGAATTCTGTCCGCTGCCTTGGAGGGTGGCTGTTACTTAGTAGATGACCGCCAAGTTGCTATGCTTTTTAAAATAAAACTTAGCTTGCTTTAACTTTTTCCCCATCATTATTTAGTCCTTTCTAAAAACTGGGTATTTTTTTTTTCCTGTTTTTCTGTGGTTCATCAAGTCAGGAACAAAGGTCAAAGGTCAGCTTTGTCTCAACCAGCAAACTTTTTCTGCTCCGGGTCAGAGAGGAAATATTTCCGCGTTGTGGGCCACGCAAAGCAGTCTCTGTCCCTGACACTTCATTCTGCCGTTGCGTCGTGAAGGCGGCCGCAGATAGCGCGTGACAAAGGGGCCTGGCTGTCCTCCAGTAAAACATCATGCGCCACGGCAGGCTCTGGGCTGGCGCGGCCGGCAGGCTGCCGTTGGCTGACTCCTCTTCTTAAGGATCGGAAGCTAGCCGAACTGGTATTTTAGCAAATGCTTTTGCCCAGGCACTACTCAAAGAGCTATATCTATTAACTCATTTGAACCCTGACTGCAGCCCTTTGCAGTTGGTATAATTATCGTCGCACCCTTTACAAATGAGGAAATAGAGGCACAGAGAGAGCAAGCACTTTGCCCTAGGTCACACAGCTCTAAGTCGCAGACCCAGGACCGGAACCCAAGCCAGCTAGCCCTAGGTCACATGCTCGGGACCTCCGAGCTGTGCTGCCTCCCCCCATGATTAATGATATGAACCCGTGTGTAGCATTTCCTGTGCCCAGGCATTCTTCCCAGAATTTACATGCTGGACTGGTTTCCTTGTGCTGTGTAACAGATAACCACAAATTTAGTGGCTTAAAACAACACAAATTTGTTATCTTACAGTTCTAGAGATCAGGTCCAAAATGGGTCTCAATGGGATAAAATCAAAGTGTCGTGAAGGCTGGTTCCTTCTGGAGGCTCCAGGGGAGAATCTGACTCCTTCCCTATTCCAGTGTCCAGAGGCTGCCTGTGTTTCTTGGCTTCTAGCCTCTTCCTCCACCTTCGAAGCCAGCAGTGGCCGGTCATGTCCTTCTCACGTCACATGGCTCTGGCTCTGACCCTCCTGCCTCCCTCTTTCCCTTACAGGACCCGGTGAGCACAAGGGCCCACGGGGACAGACCAGATAATCTCCTCCTCTGACTGTCCCCACCCCCCCAGCCACATAACCTAACACAGCCACAGGTCCCAGAGACCATGCTGCCCACCACACACACACCCCTTAGTAGCTCGCCAGTGCACGCAGCAGCCTAAGGTGTGGGTGCGATGATGATCGTTTTATAGAGGAGGAGATCGAATCCCTGGGATGTTGGATGCAGTGTCCAGAGTCGCACAGCTGATAGAGATCAGCTCTACAGCGTGTGCCCTTAACTACCGTTTAACCTTTTCGCTAAGAAAATAAGAGTGTCAGCTGTCTCAAAAACAACCAGTAGACTGAAGACATTATGGCCCCAGGTGACCCAGCCCCTCACTTGCCTGGAACAATCCTGGCTTGCCCTATTGCTTTTTTTTTGACACCCAGAAAGTGCCCTGGTGGACAGTAAATGTTCGTGTCACCCAGCAGAGCTGACCTAAATCCAACGTCTGTGTTCTTCACAACCTCGACCCCCGAGCCCCTCTCACAAGGGAACTTCGATCAACAATGACAGATATTTGTAGAAGTAACTGTGGTTGATAAGTAGTATCTTTGTGGGGGAGAAAGGTCTTCAGACCTTTCCAGGTTCCTTTAGAAGCCAGTGGCTAAATGCATCCGAAGAGAAGTGTGGACGTGGAGACTGATCACCTTTCCGGGGTAGAGGACTGGAGTGCCAGTTTGTTTTCATTCATTTCTCCTCTGTTTCCCTTTTTGTTTTGTTTGGGTTCTCTAGACCGTTGAAAACTGTGTGTGCATTTTAAGGAACCTCTCGTACCGGCTGGCAGCAGAAACGTCTCAGGGACAGCACGTGGGCACGGACGAGCTGGACGGGCTGCTCTGTGGGGAGGCCAACGGGAAGGACGCCGAGAGCTCCGGGTGCTGGGGCAAGAAGAAGAAGAAAAAGAAATCCCAGGATCAGGTGATGTGGGCGGCTTGCAGCTGCATGCAATTATCCCCTCCCCTAATTACAGCATTAATATTTCGTCTGCATATAGAGAGACACAGCTCCGCATTTTCAATGCAAGGTAAAATCACTGACGCGTCTGCACAATTTTCCTGTGGGAATTTCACAGCTGAGACGGTAGAACATTAAATGACTTTCCCCACGTCTTGCAGCTGAGCCAAGATAGGAAACTTAAAAAAAAAAAGCCACCCAAGTCCCAGGCAAGCTCTGACATCCCAGCTCTTAGAGTCGAGGTGGACCCAGGAGCTGATTTCTCTGTATGTTGAGCCACACATTTATTGAGGTCCTTGTCGGAGCCAGGCAGGCGCCACACAGGTGGCCCAGATGCACGAATAGGAGATGTGGCTTAAGAGGGAAAGCTGAGAGAGCAAGGCGCAAAATACAACACGTATTTGATAGCAGGTTTTGAAATGTTTTGATGTGCAGTCTTGCACTTCCTGTTGGAAATGGGAGGTAGCAGTCTGAGGATTCACAACCCTTCCAACGGGATGACATTAGAACCTTGGCCTTGGAGGAAAATTCAGATGAATTCAGAATGCCATCCAGCTGGAGAGGGACGCCTCTTCAAAACAGAATGGCCCTCACGTCCTGCACTAGGGTCCCCTGCAGAAAAGCAAAGACCATAGAGAGCAACTCTCAACCCTGGTGCCTCAGAACAGTCTCCACTCCTGTCCCCCGAGCCTCTGGGAGACAAAACCGCCCAGTCATGGGCCCCACCGGCACAGGGAGTGGTGAGAACAGGCTACCCATTCTGCTGCCTGCCCAAAACCCTGCCACCAAGGATGTCCCCATTTCTCCCAGACACAGTGGTCTCCTGTCCAGCCTTCCCCGACACTGGTCACACATCCAGCCTTCTGTGAACACTGTGATCATACGTCCAGCTGCTGAGGGTCGTGCAGACCCAGTATCCGAACTGTCCTTGAGAGTAGACCACTGAGAAAGAGGGACAGAAGCCACAACACTCTCATGCCAGGCTTTGAATTCAGAATAAATATGCAAATGTATTTGTTTAGATCACAGCACACAATGTTGTAAACTATTTCAGAAATAGTTTTACTTCAAGTAAAAGTTAAAATATTTTATTTAGAGTAAGGATTAATGGGAATGCAATGCATTCTTAAATCTCATTTCTGAATCTCCCTTGAATGCATCAGTATTAACATTTTTTAAGGTCCTAGTTCTCTAGCTATTTGCAGCCCCCGAGGGCTGCCCCAGGAACTCCCCACAACTCCTGGATGTCTGTGTTCCAGCTCACACACGCCTGTAATTTAGGAGAGTCATGCTCACTGCTTCTCTGACGGCAGCCTTCCCCACTGAGAACTGGATTCCCAGCCCTGCTTTCTCCTGCCGCGGGTCAGTGCTCTGTGTCCTCCATCCTCTCCTGGAATCAGAGCAGCATTTATGAAAGATTGAGCTGTGGTTCCTAACTCAGCCACTTAAAAGCCTCCCACCAGGGGAGTGTTCATCCGCAGGTATTTACTGGACGCCTAGTAAGTGCCAGGCATCATGCCAGGTGCTGCCTCATACTTCGGTTTTGCACCTGGTACCTAAGAGGGCCAGACCATTGTGGGTTCTGAACAGTTGTGATTTCAAATCAACTGAAACATGGGCTAATCGAGGTGTAATAGATTCTTTTCTTCTTTTCTTTTGCTGTATTCTATAACATGGGCTCACTCCCTACCCTGCCTTCTCCTGGAAATGCGAGCAAGCGCGATAAAGGTTCAAAGGGAGAACAGCATCTAGGCAGGAGTACGGCACTTCCCAGCTTGGCCAACAGTCATAATCTCCCAGGTCTCACCCAGGACCTTAGGACTCAGAATCTCCTGCAAGAGCTCCAGGCAACTTTGGAAGGCAGATTTGGGAAATTGCATTAATACAGCATTAGCCCGGGCTAAAGAGACCGAGATTGTATTCACTCTGATTTCAGGGTTTTATCTTTAGGGTTTGAACTGTTGCTCAGATTCCAGTGTGTGCATCCCTTTCGTGGTCAATATCGCTGTCACTTGTGTCTCATTTAGTAAGATTCTAGCCCTAACACCAAACCCTGTCCCCAACTCTGCCAAGATGCATTTACACAGATTTAAACCTTTCCAGGGACAGATGAGAGTAGTTGATTGGGTTTAGAAGTAAGAGGTCAGAAGAGAAGGAACATTCACCCATGATAGAGCCCTTCTTCCCAGGTGTTAGTCACCTCCATGAAACCTTCACTGAGCAGTTTTACAGACTCAGAATGCTACATTTTAAACCATATTTTATGACATTGATGAGCTCCTTTCTAAGTTGAGCATGATAAAGGTATTAATAGAATTTCATGATTTTTACCAAAAGCCTAAATGAAAATTTGCATGGTTCATTTGTTCCATTTTTTTCTTATAATATTCTTTAAGGGAAAAAAAAAGATTTCTTGAAGAAAGTTTTGCAGAAACTTCTAGAAGTTAAAATATAGTGGAATATTATTTTTTATAAAGAAGCTTTGATGTTATACCAAATGATAATTTTTTAAGTTTTTTAAGGTGTTCTAAATTAATACAAAAATATTTATAAGTGCCAGAAAATTCCTTATCAACTTCAATCAGGCTGTAAAAAGATAACAAATATGCTTGTTTGAAAAGTTATGTATAAAGTTGAGTATGTTCTGTTGAGTCCAATGCATTTAATAACAGTCAAAGTAAAAACTGTCTTGCGTTTAAACGCTAGTGGAAGAGAGCAGAGCTGAAATGCCTGGAGATGGGAAGACAGTGAAGGCGAATGTAAGGTTAAATGCAGAAGGAGAGGAATAGGAAGGTACCATCGAATCCAGTGGGCACCTGGCATGGCAGCCAGCGCCTCTATACAGGATGCGGAGGGAGAGACCTGGGTCTAGATGGCGCCACCTGCTGGGAAAGGGTGGCATTGGGGCCAGCTTGAGGCCCACCAGAGAAAAAGCCATGCTTAGCCCCAGGCATCCCTCTGGTGCTTTGCACCTGGGGAAGCAGTCACCATGCCAACCAGGAGTCAAGGAGCCCAAAGGAATCCCAGTATGGCTGCTCCAAGGGAGTGCAGGTTCCAAGACCCTAATTCATCGCTGTTAACAGGTCACAGGATTGTGGGCAATGGCGATGTTCCAAGGATGCTCCAAGGGTGCTCTAGGACAAAGCACCCCTATCTTTATTAACAGTGGAACAGCAGGTTACCTTCAGGGCCTGGAAACTGATCTGTCTCACCTAGAAGCTTACAGAGACTTCTAGCTTTACAGCTTTAAAGATGGTCAGATATCATGCATATCCTGGAATCTCTACTACACATAAAGTCAGGGTTTTGAAGAGTATTTAGTGATTAGAGAAAATATATAATACAAGTAAAGTGAAAGCAGCAATATAAGAACAGGTGTGCATATAAATATAGATATAGGTGATAAAGATAAAATCTGGCCAGTTTTGTAATCTGTCATATGCAAATATAAATTACTATATGCATGTAGAAAATGTATGGCTTTCTAGAAAAGTAGAGTAACATCAAAGAGAAGATAACGATTCTTTTTGTACTTATGTATTTATACATTTTCTACAACAGAAATTACATTTGCAGTCTTTTCAAATGGCCTTTAAAAATAATGTTTAAGAAGACACTGAGTGTCTAAGTCAATGTATGCTTATAAAAATGTATAAATTTTTTTTTCTCTTAAATTTAAGATGCCTTAGAGAAAAACATAAAGGACCACGTAAAATGAAAGGTTATCTAGTCCACAACACAGATCTCCCAGGACAGAAGATCCAAATATTGTAGCAGGCAGTGAAAGTGATGAAAATCATAATTGTTTTAATTATGGCCTCTGGAGCTTATTCTATTCCAGAAGTTTTTTTTTTTTTTTTTTTTTTTTTTTTTTTTTTTTTTTTTTTTTTGACTCTTACATTTGGCATTAGTATTCTGGACCTTAAAAAATAGTATTAATACAACAATCTGCAGGTCAGATTTAGTTATAACAAAAATCTCAGAAACTTTTTCTTTTAAATCCCAGATAAGGATAATTGAAGAAAATATGCGATATAAAGATACATTGCATGCATGCTCTTATTTGAAGAGTGGTTGCTATTGAAACATACTAGAGCCAGCAGACTGTGAGCCCCTGGGCACCGATGTGTTTGACATGCTACGCATCACACTCTGGTCTAGAAGGACCTTGTAAACTCATTCATTTTCGACTCTGCTCAGTGCCTGCTGCTGAATTATAAGGAATTGCTAATTTCTCTCGTTCTCTTTGGGCAGAGCCTCCCCCAAAGCAGTCTGCATGTCATATGCCAAGGAGGCACACCTGTCTCAGCGGGATCCTCCCTGTCCTCCAGCAGGGCTTCGTGCCAACGACCTGTCACCACAGGGCAGGGGGGCAATCTAAAGATCCCAGTCCAGGGAAATAGAAGGAGATAAAATGGATTCATTTACTTTTTGTACCTTTAGTAAAAATAAAGCATTCTTTTTCTTTTGGTTTGTTTTTCAATTTGAGATATGGCCAAGGATCCTGTGATGGTGTCCTGGGGTCCCTACTGCTCCAACATGGTTTAGAGGTGACAGGACACTGTCCTCCTGCTGGCTGCCAGCCAGAGCAGACCTGGTTTTCAAGATCCACTCAGTGTGAGCTTGACCACGTACAGAGAAACCTGCCGAGAAAAACAAAAACTAAACCAGCAGGACCTCCTAGAATGCAAAACCTCTGTTTTCTGTTTGTAAATCAATCTAAAGTTATTACATTCAAGTGGGTAAAAAATACATATGTGTATAATATATATATATATTCACATGGGTGAAGACATAAACCTGTCAGAATTGATACATGATTTTGATCCAGTATTTTTATACAGTACATATTCTCTCATGATAATCTTTGTTTCAAAACTTAGTGCAATATAGTCAATTTAAATATTTTTGTTCCTTTTTGCCTTTCTTAATTTGCAGATGCCAAATGCATAGATTAGTGGGAAGTTTCACTTATGATACTTAGCGTGGTGTTTTATACACGGAAGCAGAGCAGTGGGCTTCTGTGTAAAACCTTTAATGCCGCCTTATTTTTTCCATGATGAAAGACATGTCTCGGCAGAACCCTCAGGCCACTCCCTGCGCACTCTGCTGGCCCGTGCAAAGTTCCCGCTGCTCAGCCTCCACGCTCTTGCTCACACTGTCCCTCTGTGTGGCATTTGCTCCCCCTTCTTCTGCCACCATGTGTTCAGAGGCTGGGCTCCTTGTCTCCCATGGGGCTCTCATCTTTAGGGTGCTTCCCTCCTCCTCATGGTCCAAGGTGGCTCTTCATGTCCACAGTCAGGAGCAGAAATGGGCAAAGAGAGGGGAAAGAAGACAAGAGTGCCCTTGCCTTTACAGCCACACCCCTGAGTTGCACACATCTCTGTTGCTTACTTCCCTAAGACCAGCATGGGCTCAGGTAGCACCCAAGCTGCAAGGAAGGCTGGGAAATGTAGTCTTTTTGTGGGACATCCATGACTCGAGGTGGACCTTGTGCATTCTCTCAATAAAGAATAAAGGGATGCAGTGGTCTCTTCAGGGGAGCTGCAGTAAGTAGGGGCTCTCTATCCCTGTGAGGAGGCATATCTTGTCGCTGAAATTGCCTAGCATTGTCTGCACATGGTAATGAATAAAAACCCAACTTGTATTCATTTTATTGTTTGTAAATTCTCTGCAAACAGTGAGGCCCCTTATTACCTGCACCCAGGTGAGGGCTCCCACTACCCACCTTGGCACATCGCTGCAGGGGAGGACAAGTGTGTGCACAAGTCTCTTCTGCTTTGTTCTGCCTGCAGTTTTATGACAGTTTATCACCTGACACGGCATGACCTCTTTCCTTGCCAGTAAATAGTTCCCTCTGCCGGAATGTGGAGGGCTATGGAGAATCCCACCGTAGAGGTGTATCATGATGTCGTGAACCAATCCCTGTTAGTAGAAAATTAGGTTGCTTCCAAATTTTTACTAATGTCAACTGTAATAAACATCTGTGTCGTTAAATCTTGCTTACATCCTTAATCACTTCATAAGGACAAATTTTTAAAAGTGAAATAGCTAGACCAAGTGAGTGTTTTTATGGCTTTTGATACGCAAACCAAAATTTATCTTAATCACCTTAAATGTCAGTGACAGTTTAAGTACGTAGACTTCATTTTTTAATAGCACTTTATGGATCTTCCTTCATAACATTCTTGATGTTCTTAGGTTTTCATTTCTTAATATCACAGGTTGTTTTTCTTTTTTTCCAGACAGTTTTCGTTTTCTCATTAGTAACCATACTTTTCCCTTTGCTGCTTAATACCATTTCCTTTCTAACCATCTGCTTATTTCAGCTGCCACTCATTGCTTTTGGCTGGTGCTAGTGTAGTCTCACTCTGCGTTCACCTCACCATATGCTGGGTGCTTGTTGACTCAAGGCTTGATATTTCATGTCCTGGAAGCAGCAACCCTCATGAGCCTGCAAAGACCACGCTGCACACTTTGTGTAGCTCCTCTCCTTTGCCATTCTCCATGCGTGAACGAGATTCTTCTACTTCTTTCTCGCCTCTAATAGGAGATATATCCCATCACCTACAAGTGCTACTCTTTTATTTTCAGTGAGTTTACAGACTTAAAAGTCTTCAGTTATCTCATTTAGACCTTTAAATTGCATGTTATCACTCAGCACTCCACACCACCACAACTCTGTGTCTTATACCACTAGACCAGGGTTTCTCAACTTCAGCCCTGATCACATTTGGGACCACATGATTCTCTGCTGCAGGGCTGGCCTGTGCGTGGGAGGATGTTTAGCAGCATCCTTGGCTCCTGCCCACTAGATGCCAATAGCACCTTCTCTTTCTATTATAACAACAAAAAATGTCTCCAGATATTGTCACTTGTCCCCTTGGGGGGGTAATTGCACCGGTTGAGACCAGTGTACTACATTGTCTCTCAAGGGACATATCCCCAAGGATCTAAGCAACAACCAAGACCACAGGATCATCGGAAGGAGATTGGCCTGTCAGGGACCAAGCCCCTTTAGGAGGCAGGTAGTGAGGAGGACCAGGGCCCAGGTTTCCCTGGATATGATGGGAAGGTAGGAGCAGAGAGAACGTTAGGTGAGCATTATTGACATGGCCAGCCCCGCTCCCACACCTTCCCGAGGGAAGCCTGCCCACTCCGCCCCTCCGCCCCACACCCAAGGAGGCAAATCAGCAGGGCGGTCCCTGAATCTCTTTTGTTCTGATACTTTGTTCAGAAAGCCCCCATCCTGCCTCTTTAATGTGGGTTTCTAATCTCTCCAAGGCAAAACCCTCCTGTCTTCTGCAAGGAGAGCCTGGAGACAATGCCTTGCCACATAAATACAGCTAATTAGCCATCAACTCTGTCCCTGCTCTGCACAGCCTCAGCCTCAGCTGTAGAGATGGCTTCTGAACAGCTCCTGGGGGAATTCAGACACTTGAGCGACCCTTTGCTTTGAAATTCCCAAGAATCAACACAAAGAATCATTTCTCTTCTGGCTTTTCACAGTTAATTGGAGTTTTTAAATACCTATCACCTGTATCCCCCCCCACCCCCACAAAAGCTGGAAATGGCCCCGAAACACTGGAAAGGCAAAATCAATTAGTAACTCTACTGTTCAAACCAAGCCAAGCAAGAGTGGCAGACAGTGGATGGACTTGGGTTTTGATTGTTGCTTTTTTAAGTACTTAGTGCTGACGGCAGCTTAATTAAACCAAACCCTGGTTGAGAGAACATTCCCTGACAGTTTACCTACTTAGAGCCATCCTCTCTTCCTACATCTTGCAATGTGTGACTTCCCCTGGGAGGGAAGAGTGGGATCTTAAAATCAGAATACTTCCCTGTTGCTGCAGATTCACTCCCTTTATCTTGCATTATCTCTGATCTGTTGTTTATTTCACTGAAATCTCTTAAAAAACGAAAGTGAGCCTGCACATGTGTAATGGCTGTGATACTCCTTAATTGGTACAGAAATCTGGGTAGTAGAGATGCAGTCCACTGGTGAAGCTGGCCTTTTCTGTTTATGTTCTGAAGCTACAGCTCAGCAGTAAAAGGTCTTTTCTGCACACACTTGACTAGCTGAGACTATATCAAGCCCGTGACATGTGGGAAGAGGCGCTGTGTATTTTAGCACTTCTCCTGGAATAAAAATCCTTCTCCCTGCATCCTGACTGCCTGTCATCGACATCTCTGTGGTACCCAGCCCAGGGCAATGGAGATCAGAGTCTGGGACAGTTGCAGGCTAGCTCAGAGAGAGGAACTGAAATTGTCTTGCAATTATTCTCATCCAATGGGGGCTTTTATGAATGTAATAATTAGAGAAGTCCTGTGGGTCCCCGTACCTTAAAGAACCCCATGTTTACAAAGTCTCTTTTTTTTTAATATAAAGTAAAGCATCTTTACTTTCTGGTTTTTATTCCTAACTTACATCTTCTTCATATAAGGAACAAATGGCTTTCACTATTCCATCCTCAAACCAACTGAGACAGAAGTCTTTTAAATAGAATTTCAGCTCTACAGGGAAACACAGTATTTAAAGCAAGTCCAAAGAAAGACTTTTTTCTTTCTTGCTTTTTATTTTACCTGCCCATTGAACACATCCCCAACACTTAGGTTGTTTGCCCCCTAAAAACACGTTTTCCAGTAGCTTTGTGTCTTCTCTGTGCTGACTGCGACTGTATGAAAAAGCATCACGTTTAAATTTCAGCAGCCCCTTCGCTTCTACCTAGGGAAGCTTTCTATTCCCTTTCTTTCCAAAAAGATTCTGAGCATTATCTTCTTAATGAGAGAATTCATATTTTCAATTCTATATAGTTTTAGAAATCGAATGATATAAACTGTTGGTTGATTTTTATCGATATTAGTCATGCAGTCATTTGAAGCCCATAAAGAAAAGTGCTGATAATAATGTTATTGAGTGAGGCACTATTTGGAGTGGCAAAAATCAATCCGTTGTTTTGTTCTGTGATCCGTTGTCAGCATAATCCCCCGTGTACATGCTACTGCCAGCCTGTCCACAGCAGAGCTACCTGGAAGAGAGGGGATGGTGTATCTAAAAGGTCTTCCTAAGAAATTTTCTTAGTGCTTACTGTGTTATCCATAAAAAAGTTCTCCAGACTCTGGTTATATACCCAGCAATTTAGAGTTTTGTGAGCTCTAAATATATGTGTAAAATTCTAAATTCCTATAAATAAGGCAGTGAATAAGAGGAGCTTTAATGCTAAAAACATATGTTATGCTTTTTTTCTGTTTAACAGCATATGAATGACCTGCATAAAGTATAATTTGCACATTTAAGTGACACGTTTAAGAATCAAGAGGCCCTAGAACTTTTGCAAGTTTTATTTACTATAATGCAACCAGTGAAAATGAAAAATTTGCACAAAATCATGCAACATTTATTTAACTCTCAAGCATCAGGAGTAAAACTCTGAGGAGGAAGGGAGATTTTCATTGAAAATTTCCCCCAAGCTGGAACAAGATGAAACCCAGGGGAAAAAAACCTTTTTTAAACGACAAATGCCTTTCTCCTCTTTCTTTTTCTTTCCCTTTATTTTGCTTGACTTCTACACTGCCACTAGAGGAATAGAGATATATAAGCACACACACTGATATGTGTGTGTATGTGTGTGGGGGTGTGACAAGTTGGTAATAATGCAGATAATATAACCAAAAAATACTCCACTAGCAGTTTCTCCATTGGCTGCCTGCAAATACTTTGTCTCCTCGGTTATACTCTTTCTTCATTATATAGAAAGTCCTCTCTCCTGACTTGATAACATTTCGCTGCCTTACATTAATATATTATTTTTATATTTCAAGCTCTTAAATAATTTTTGGTACTATGTCCTCAAGAAATTGGTCTAAACAAACCCAGTTTGCACAGGGTTTATAAGTTTATTTATGTGTTCTTAAAGACTAAATAGTTGTATGGTCGGTGTTCTGACCATGTTAAATATGCCACTGCTTGCCTTCAGGTAACGTACATTTTCATAGAAATTTTAGGACAGTGGCATCTTATATTTAAATTTATAAATGATGTATTTCCACTTTGGTAAAAGAGTTGCATATCTTGTGATTTCTCATGGGTCCCCACTCTAGAGAAGATTAGCATTAACAGTTTGCACGTGCAGAACTGTTTCATCTAATTCAGTCTGATCCTGATCTCATCCCTGCCCTATTGTCGTGTTGGTGTTGATTAGCTAGGCAAAATAATGTCAAGTATGTTAACCCAGCTCTTAAAGAATACTTCCAGTCATTTTACAAGTGATGAAGATCTATTTTTAATGGATAATTGATATTTTCCCCCTATTAACTCAATAAAAGTTTGAGTAAAGTACCCAGATAAAGGTCTGGTGGATACATCGATTGGCTTTGAAATAGTTCTTTTGCTTCAATATCAACATGCCGGGGTGCCATCAATGTGCTGAAATAGCAAAGAATCCCCTTTGAACTCCATCTTTAGTTGCCATCAAAGATTATCTGTGTTCACATCAGTCGCCCTTTTATTTCCTTCAGATTCTCTCTATAGCCATTAAGAAAAGATTGCAATAAAAGGTATTTAAGAGCTACATGGATGATATGTCAGAGCAGAAGAAAATTGTCTACTGATTTAACCATTTATCCTGCTTTATTGTGCGGAAGTTGGAAAAGAAGAACAAGATGAAACCCTGCAAAAGATAACACAGCTACTTTCCCCCCTTTTATACTTGAGCTGCCAAGTAATGAGCATGCAAATGCCACTTCTGCATACCTCCTGCTGTTAAGTTAACTCTTCCAGGGGAGGAAAATCTCATCCACATTGTGTTGGGAACTTCATATTTTGATTTTTCTGAATATTATTAGATCTTTATATGAAAATGATTGCTTAAAATGTTTAAGGAGATGACAAAATAGAAAACAAAACAAACAAAAACCAAATGAAATAATTTTCCATTTCCTGTTACACCAGCAGACAGATTCACTACCCTAAACTGGTTTCCTTTGACAAGCCAGTGTTGCAACTGCTATATCATGGAAACTGACAAGCCTACAGAATGACTGCTGTCTTTTCCTAGTGCTAGCTTCCTATTCAGTGTAGTGAGCCAGGCTCCAATAATGAACTAGGAGCAACATGACAGGGCTGGTTCACCTTTTTTTCTTTTTTAATTTAAAAGAGATGTCCTAGTTTTATTGATAGGCTATTCACAGGTGCAAAGTCATCTTTGAATGAGATGAGGCTTTGGTTAAAAGAACAAGAAGCTTCCCACACTTAGTGCCCTTGTTATAAAGTTAAAATTGAGTGACACACACATTGAAAATGACCTTTAATGGGATGTCCAACATCCATCCGTGGGATGTCATTCATCTCTGAGCTTTAGCTTTGACTTAAACTAAGCTGCATCATTACTGAGAAAAAGAAGACATGAGTTTTTAATTTTTCTCTTGAGAAATAAAAAATAAAAGTCTTGAAATTATTTGTGACAGTTAAATAGCATTACATGTAGTTTCTCTATCCACTTTTCCATTTTTATGTTTCAAGGATATAAAGTTAGCATATATTTTCTTCCAGTAAACTTTTCAGAACTAAGGAACTTAATCAGATTCTGAAATATAGCTTTGTTTTCTTATTTATACACACATATATATACATATGCACATATATCTAGGTACATAAATATCTGCAAGAAAGCTTAGTGTATGTCGTTTGATTATATTTATTTTTAAGTAATCATTAATAAACACAAATAAGCTAAATAGCTTAATGTCCTCAACCTAAAATCCTAGTGAATTTGTTTTATTTTACTGTGATTTTTCTCGGAAGTGCATATGGGTATACTTCTTCTAATCTTAGTGTATTTCATTTTTACCCTTATTATACTCATTGCCTTTATTTTTCACAAAAGACAAAGGCTTTGTGTAATCAAAGATCAGAATCATTATTTTATTTTTTAATATTTTTTAAATTATAAAAATAATAGAGCAGAAAAGGTGAAGTATAGAAAAAATGAAAGACAAGTATTTTATTAATTTTTCTATGATCATTACAGGTGTTTTATGATGTATTTTACCTGGATAAAGCACAAACCCTATAGTACTTTGCATCCTGCTTTGTTCTTTTAACTTGTATTGTCATTTTTCCAAGTTGCTACATAGTCTTCATAACTATCAATTTTAATAGCTGACTGGTATTCCTTTGTGCATATAACCATAATTTTTAAATTATGTGTAATTAATTTTTAATTACACATTCTCCCGTTATTCATTAGATTCAATTCTAAGCAAATTCAACTATCAGGAGTGCTATACAATCTAGATTTGCCTATAACTCATGTCAATGTGTCTAATAAACCATAATAATATTCTCTCTTTCATCCATTCTGTCATCTGTTAGATGCAACAATAGTAGCCGATTTGCAAGCGTTTTACAAATTATATAGAAATTTATTGCAGTTACTAATTATTTGTAAGAAGTGCAGGCATTTGATTGATGGTAACTACTGTAGTGTGCTACACCTGTAGTGTGTTAACTCTAAAATATGCTACCTTGACCTTCAGCCTTCTTTCACCCTGCCCAACCAAAATCAATCCATTTCTTCCCTGTCCTTCCTACAGAATCATTCTCCAGGAGCTTATACCCTTCTTCTGCCAGTTACCTTCACTTGTGTGCATGCTCCAAACCCCTCTCCATCCTCGACCACAAGCTCTCGGTGGGCAGGAGTGGCTCTCCTGTTTGTTGTGGTCCCTGGGGAATTGCGGATGCAGTACCATCCATGCAGTCAGTGGCCAGCAAATGTTATTAGACCCTGTTTTGTTTTTGGATGCAATGTTTGCAGAAGGCAATATTGAGAAGCATGACAATGTTAAAGATGTTTACTCTCTCGTTTTTCTTTCACCAGTGGGATGGAGTAGGACCTCTTCCAGACTGTGCCGAACCACCAAAAGGGATCCAGATGCTGTGGCACCCATCAATAGTCAAACCCTACCTCACACTGCTCTCTGAGTGCTCAAATCCAGACACGCTGGAAGGGGCGGCAGGCGCCCTGCAGAACTTGGCTGCAGGGAGCTGGAAGGTATGGCCAGTTCATTACAATAAAAAAGAAATCTGGAATTATGAACAAGTCCTCAGAAAATAATACAAGTCCAGTTTTGAGAAATACAATTCTACTAAAGATTTTAAGGACATCAGAGAAAAAAAAGTTATATTGAGCTATTGGACTTAGAAAGGTATGCCTTTTAAAAATTATTCTTAAGGGCTCAGGAGTCCTTGAAGACCACTACAAACAGAGAGGAATAGATGTGACTACAGTCATTGAAAATGCTGTGAAATGTTTTCCATTCTGTTTATGTAGCAGAGCTACTTTGTTTTCCGGGAAGATTGCGACATGTTGACATTTTCTCAGCACTATCATTAACTGTTAAGGGAGTTAATGCCCAAACACCTTGTATAAAACCACATGTGAGCACTTAAAATGTTTTACCGGGTCCCAGACCCCAAAGAAAAGAACCCCTTGCATTTATAAATTGTGGACTTACAGGGAAGAGTAGTATTTTCAGTTGTCTTTGGCAAAAATGTTAAATATGATATATGATTAGAAAGGCAATTAGGAGGGCCTTTTTCTCTGAGTCCTTATAAACTGACATTGTTCCTGATTGATTTTCACAGAAAATTCTCACCACTCTCATTTTGGGTAGAAAGAAAGTCACCATAGCAGAAAATTCTTGAGTTTGGTCACTAATAGTTACATGTGCTAACGTGCCTTGATGTGACCTCTTAGAAGAATGAGTGGGTGTGTGGAAAATACCAGGAAAGTTTGGACTTCTGCCATCCATGTTCCATTCATTTCATATCAAGTCCTGGGATTTGGGATATTCATTGATCACTCTTTTCTTTGATATTTGTTTTCTTTAAAACCACCTTAATGTTGACACATAGCCCCAGATAATTTTCAGAAGCTCAGTGCTGTAACATCACACGTGCTGACCTCAGCATCACCATGTAACTGCACCCTCCCTTTTGCTCATACTTTCTGGTGTCTGCCTTCTTGTCACTCTTCTCGTTCTCTGTCATCCTTCGTTTCCATTGCTACAGTCCAAGATGCAGCACTTCCTTCTTTCCCAGGTGTGATATCCCAGCTCTTGGGGCTCAGCCCCTGACAACTCTTCCCACAGAGCTGGCTACTGATTCATGGACAGACCCACCTCTTAGGAATGAACATAATTGTCTTCCCTGCCCATAAGACATCCCTAATGCTGTACTGAAAGAATTCTAGTTGGGCTGGGCTTAAACTGAAGATACACCTCTTGCCTTCAAACAGAGATGGGTGGAGAAAAGCTTGAAAAGCAGGGCTTCCCTGGGCAGAAGTCCAGAACATAGACTTACAGGACCAGGAAAGAGATGCTAATGGAAATTGCTTCCTTAAACTGCCCCTTAGATCTATGTCCCTCTGAACTTAGCATGGCCTGGGAAGCTTTGACTTAAATCACAATTCAAAGCCAGGCTCCACCTTTCCTGACTATGGTGAGCCTGGGCAACTTATAGCACCTCATTGCATCTCAGATTTGTCATTTTTAGACAAATATCAAGGCTGCCTCATTCTACATCATGCAGATCAATCACAACATAGGATGCAAAGATGGGAACAAGATGTTATAGGTCAAGGGATTGTCACTGCATGTCCTAAGAGCACTCTCACCTTCAAATCCCCACCCAAATCCCCCTGCCTTGTAGCACTAACTGGATAGGCATGGGCTTCAAGGCATGAGTCTGATGAGACACAAGATCTAGATGGTGGCAAAATAAGGGTGCCATCTTAGGACATAATTTCTTTTTATTTTAACCAATTATCATTTTCCTTGAGAAATATTTAGATCATTATCATAACAACTTAAAAATGGAGAAATGTCTTTAGGCACCAGAAGATTTTGAATTTAAGACTTCAGCCTTTAAACTCTCTATTCCATATGTCCAAAAATTTAAGTAGAAATAGGAAAAATATATAAAAGACCCAAATCAAACATCTAGAGTTGAAAGCATAATGTCTGAAATAAAAAGTATAGGGAATGAGATTAACAGCAAATTAAATAATACACAAGAAAAGATTAATGAACTTGAAGACAGTAATGGAAATGATCCAAAATGAAACACAAAGAAAAAAGGAAAAAATTGTGCAGGACATCAGTGAGCTTCAAGTGGCCTGATATATTTGGGAATGGAGTCCCCAAATGACAGGAGAGACAAAAGGGGACAAAAACAGAAAAAAAAATATTTAAAGAAATAATAGCGGAAATTTTTCTAAATTTAATGAAAACCATAAACCCACAGATCTAAGCAGCTCAAGGAACCCTAAGCACAAGAAACATGGAGAAACTATACCAAGGTACATTATAATCAAACTGCACTAAATCAGTATTAAAGAAAAAAATCTTAAAAGCCTATCACAAGAATGGAAAAACAAACACCACATGTACTTGTTATTAAATTGGAGCTAACTGATCAGCACGCATGTGCACAGATGGAAGTAAAACTGAACGGAAATCATGCAGGTGGGAGGGGGCAGAGAGGAAGGGTGAAATCATACCTAACAGGTATAGTGTACACTATCTGGGTGATGGGAACATTTATAACTTTGACTCAAGCAGTACAAAAGCAATCCATGTAACCAAAACATTTGTACCCCTGTAATATTTTGAAGTTTTTAAAAAACCCCACAATAATAAACACAAAAATAGCAAAAAATTACAAATTATACTTCATGATATCAAAATCTTAAAAGTGTTTAAATAATGCAAGTATTTTAATAAAATTTAGCCTATTTCAAAAAAAAAGCAGCCAAAGAAAAAGACACATTATGTACAAAGAACTGCATCACATCTAAACACCAAATTTAAGAATCAGTGTCACCAATTATTCCTTCCTTCATACAAGTCCTTCTGAGCTACCAAGACTGTCCTGTAGAAGATAATCTGGTCTAGAAGCCCCTTCCAGTCAGAAGCCAGGTCCCATTTATCTCTTCATACCCACTGCTCAGCCTGTGCTTGGCTCAAAGTTTAACTAGCATCTGTGTCCACACGTCTTTCTTGTGGATAGCAGTCCTTTCTATTTATAAACATCTCCCAGTGAATAAGAATTTAGTAGCATATATTATGTACCAGGCCATCCTCAGATAGTCACATTGTAGGAGTCTTCTTTATTTGGTTCTTTGACTCAGATGGCAATGTGCTGTCAATACAATATATTAATAAAATTGACAGAGAGGAGTTTTGCAAGAACGTTTTCTTTTCAGCATCCAGTCTCAGCAGTGCTTTGCAGGCTGCAGATTTGGCAGCACTTCCCAGTTCTGGAGTTCCCACAGTGCTGCACTTCCTGTGTGAGTTAGCAGGCTCTGTGTCCCAGGGGAGACCGGGCCAGCTGGGAGAGCTGCTGAGACATGTCCGGGTCTTTAGGTGTTTGGAATAAGAAGATAAGTTTTAAAAGTTTTTACTATTTTTATATTTTAAAATTCTCTTCCACCTTGGATTATTATATCATGAGAATAATGGAAGACGCATGATAATCATTCTTGGTATTTTCTGGCAATAAAATCTTGCCGACTGTTTTCAGTACACAAACCTGTGTATTAGTTCAGCAAGTTATCCTCAGTGTGAAGTCTGTCCCCAAATATCCAGAGGGAATTAATTTGGTAAATTTTCCACTGCTAAGACAGTAGATACTACTAAAAAGTAGGCAAAGGGTCTGGATTAGTCAAAGTCAACATCACAAAAGCTGTTCTGTGTCTTAGACAAAGTGCGACAACTATGATCATTGGATTTCCCAGTCCACGTTGGATTCCCATCAAGTTACAAAATGTGAAGAGTACCTCTAATAAGCAGGCACACAGATCCATCATGAGAAGGAGGAGTAGATATGACAAAGAGATGGCAAAAGAGAAAAGACGGAAGAGTTAGAAAAGTTAAATGCAAGAATGTAAGAAAGAAAACAGTCAGCCCATTCAGTGTACTGGATGTCACATATATTCTAATAACCGATAGTCATAATGCTGACCCTCTCCCACCAAGAAAATGTGAAATTATTACTAGTAATTTTAGAAGATAGAAAACATTTAAGAAAGATTTCCATCCCAATGCTTAAAGTAGAATTTTGATTCTTATGATGTCAGTCCTACTTATAAGAAGCTCTGCTTCCTTAATAATGCCAGACAAATGGAATAGTTCTTAGACAAGGCCAGGAACTACTAAGGAATATTTGGGAGTAGCTATAAATATGTACATACTTATATAAGAGTTTTCTTATCAACATAGAAGTACACAAGCATGTATGGAAATAAATCACATTATCATCATCTATTAATATTATATAATTTATTTGTTTGCCATATTACATGGCAACAGAGGGTGGACAATTCTTAGTGAAGATTTTGGATGATTATCATTAAGCCATACTGATAAATTATTATAATTTCAAGAATATTGAGAATGAATTATATGTAAGCCAAGCAGAGAAATTCTTAAAAAAAGACAATTTCAGGAAAAAAAAACTTTTGAATAATTAAAAGATTGATTTAGAATACACAGAGGCATCAAGTTTCATACAGACAGTGTTACCATCTGAAATCTAGTGTTTAAAGAATCTGTTTTTATAGCAACTGTTGAAATTTAGTGGGATTTCTTTAGTGTTCTTAACTTTTTATGACCCAACAAAAACAGAAATGTGGAGGTAAAGCACCAGGATTTTGCATGGAGACAGCCTTTTATGGACCTCATCATCTGAAACAATAACTCCTCTTTATGGGAAGATCATGCACACTCTTTTTCTGTGACAAATTGACTAGCAAACTAGATCTTCATAATGGCCCTAAACACTTTTTAAACTTTAAAACACTCATTACTTGGTTTATGAGCATCAGAAAAACATAATGGTATTATGGCAGAAGCAAAGTGATAAATGTTTTTCATAACCAGTGTGGACTTCAGTTACCTTTCTCTCATTTACAATATAATGATTTTGTTTGTGGCAGAATATTAAAACAATAGGATATAATAGTTTCAAGATTTCCAAAATGCGAATGAATGTTCTTCTAACTCCCATTTATGGATTATTTCTATTGTACTTGAACTTTTTGAAAGCCCATGGTTTGAACTATAGAAATATATCTGTACCACGAAACCAAATGTTTTAGGTATCTTTGTAAAGTCAGTTTTCCCCCTAAAATGTGACTATTCTCAAAGCATCTATTATTTGTCCATTTATTTTAAAACAAGATAGAATAGAGAGATACTGGATATTGATCTGTTTCTGTTTAATGAGCTATCATAATAGCAATGTAGACTTAGTGAAGAAGGAAACAGAATCTCTGGCCATGTGGCCCAAATGAATAAAAAATGCAAGAGACCTGGGAAATTTGAGACTCATCCTTAGAGACAGGGACAACAGCCTTGAATTTAGCATAGCTTAGCAGTTAGTATATCATGTAAAAAGTGAACCAGGGCAGATTAGTGGAGTGCAACAAATAAAAATAAGAATCATGATATGACATCTGAGACAAAGTGAATTATTTTTGGTCTTTTTAAAGCAAAAGGTTTAAATGCAAAGAAATGGAGTTTTGAAAGATTGTGATGAAAATGGGTCATGAAGAATCATGCCTAATGAATTAGAAACTGGGCCAGAATAAACAGAGGCTATCTGACAACTCTGCCCACTGAGCAGGCTCTGAGGGACAGCACACTCAGGTGTAGATGATGACCAGCCTGAAGCAGGACAAGCATAGACCCAACCTAAGGAGCAGGGGATGGGGAGAAGCCCAGTTGACCTGGAGCAGTAACCAAGTCATCAGCCCACTCACACAGGACTTAGTGACCTCTTTCTTATAAGACTAGGAAGTAGTACTGACAGCACAGACTACATCTGTGTTGTAGAAGTCATATGCCTTCAAATTGACTAGATAGAGTACACCCATGTTGTGATAGTTTGGCATTAGTTTCATCACTGTCACTGGATAATCTGATTTCTGACATCCTGAGTTACAGAACTCCATTGTAAAGGTGTAGAAAGAGCTGAACCAAAGGGATTTCCACTTCCAGCAAGATGCCAAGATGGAGTAACAAAGTGCAAATTTGCCCTCCTTCAAGGAAAAAGAACCACCACAAAACAGAGAAATATATTAAACAGAACATTAGTCAAGAAAGAACTGTGATCTCTCAGAGACAGGAAGCAAACAAAATGAGCCCTATGATCGCCTCAGTTCACTCACTGCCTTGAGAGAGTCTCCACGCCATGGCACAAGGATCAAGAGCCCACAGGGAGCATGGCAGACTTGCCGGGTTGAGGAAATGGAGCTGGGAATCTGGGGAGATCAGAGTAGCTAGAATTTTCACAGGACACAGTGCCAAACAGGAGAGAGACACACATGGAACTGGAGAGATATGCAGGGGATTCCTCTTGAATATTCAGTAGAGAAACCTCAGCACATGCATCTGAAGGAAATACTCAAGGCTGAGGAAAGCTCCACCTGAGGGTATTAGAGACAATGAAATTTGGAATTCACACAGAGTGTGTGCAGTACATCTTCCTGAGAGCCAGAAAGGAAAATCTCCTAACTCATGAGCCCCTGGGTGGAATACCCAGAAGGGTCTTGTGTCAGTACTGAGGAATACTTAGCCCTGGACTAAACATGCTCTAGTCTTTTGTATCAAATCTTAAAATCAAGGTCCAAAAGGGTCAACAGTTTCCAAGCAAAATAACTGCATCCTAAAACAAAGCTTTAAGATAACTGTAAGAAGGCAAAAATATCCAGCACCCAACAAATTAAGAATGTCTGGCATTCAATTGAAAATTACCCTGTAAGCAAATAGGAAAATGCAATCCGTAATGAGGAGAAAAATCAATCAATCAGAACTGACACAGATGTTAAAATTAGCAAACAAGCAGTGATTATAACTGTATTCCATGAGTTCAAAAGTGTAAAAAGTTACATATGGAAAATGTATAAGAGATCCAAATAAAACTTCTGGAATTAAAAATACAGTGTCTGATATGAAAAATACATGGGATGAAATTAAAAGCAGATTAAACACTGCAGAAGAAAAGATTAGTGAACTTGAAGGCAACAATAGAAGCTATCCAAAATGAAACACAGAAAGAAAAAGCAGATAAACAAAAAATAGTACAGATCATCAGTGAGTATCAAGTGGCCTGAGGTATGTGTAATTGTAGTCCCGAATGGGAGGAGAGATAAAGTAGGAAGGGAACAGAAAAAAAATGAAGAAATAATGGTTGAAAATTTTCCAGATGTAATAAAAACTCACAGATCCAAGAAGCTTAAATAACACCAAGCACACGAAACATAAAGAAACTATACGTAGGTCCATCATAATCAAATTGCTCAAAATCGGTAATAAAGAGAAAATCTTAAATCTTAAAAGCAGCCAGAGACCCCCCCCAAAAATGTTCCATGCAAAGATAAGGAAGACAGCAGATTTCTTCTCATCAGCAACCATGCCTATGAGACGAAAGGGAGGCAACATCTTTAAAGCACTAAAGAAGCAGCTGAATCTGTTGGGCTCAAACATAAATTAAGTTGATTTTAGTTTGCTATCTATCAGACACACCTGTCCTTGAAGGAAACTCCCAGGCCACCAATCACACTTAAAGTAACTACTTTAAGTAGTCAAACTATCAGTAAATGAAACCCCTCCTGAGCCCAGCGTGAAGACATGGGCTAACCTGGGGACTGACATCTTCAGTCACCTGGGCAATCACGCTGGAGCAGAATTCCGACACAGAAACTTAGTTGAGTTGACACAGCGTGATCAGAGCTATGGCGGCTCAGGACGTGCCACCTCAATTTATTGTTCTTTCAGTCCTAGAGACAAATAGATCTTCATAAACCATGAGTCAAAGGTTCTAGCACCACACCCAGGAGCCACAGAATGAAGGGATTAATTTGGCTTTAGAGAAGACTCCCAGAGGAGAACGTGATCACTTCAAACTCTGACGGTCCTTTTGTGGAAGTGGTTAGCACATGCTGGCCCATCAGTAATTGTGGTGGCTTTGATCCTTTTTGCACAGTTCCTTTCAGTGGAGAATGATGCTCTTAAATCATAAGCACTTGATGCAGTAAATCTACCCAACATCTTCCTTCATCAGTAAAATATTTTTTAGATCTCCAACTGTGGGCCAGAAACTAGAAGACAATTGAGATAAAGAGATGAGTATGACTTTATGACTCTTTATGACTCTTCTCTTCTATCTCTATCTCTTCTCTTACAATATGATAAACATGTGAACAAAAAATTCAGAATACTTGTGTTCATGCAATGCTAAAAATATTAATGTCATTACAAAGGTCATGATAGCAGTGTGCAGAGGCATGGGGTGTCCATGAGGTCATTTTTACAGGAAAGTGGCATCACGAGTTAAAACCTTAGGGCTAGGATTCAGTGACTTAGAGGTCATTTTAATGTTAGGTTATTATTAAGGGCAATGTTAGCTGCTATAAAAAAGAGACCCCCAAATATGCAGTGGCTCAAGCAAGATAGAAGATAGAGTTATTTTCTCCTGATGTCACAGTGAAGGGTAGGTGTTTAAGGCCAGAACTCCCCTCCGTGAATTAATCCACCCAGGCTAGCAGGCGCTCTGCCGTCTTCAACATGCGACTTACAAGGCTCCTCTTGTTATCACCATCCACCAGCTGGAAACAAAAAAAATAAAATAAAAACAAAACAAGTCCACGACAAGAAATGTTCTCCTATGAAAGTCAAGATCACACCTATATGTCTTTCCTCATAATCTGGCCCAGCTCCCAGACTCTAGTAGACAGATGCTTCCATGAACTCATACCCCACCAGCAATGAACAATAATATGCAATAAGGCGATCTAAATCCAGATTTAAGAAAAATAAAATTCTCTCTTCCACAGAGACAGAGGTTTGCTAGTATATTCAATTTATGTTATAGAATAAAACAATATCTTAGTAAAGAGTAATTGCATTCAAGTTACTGTACGACCAATAGGGCTTTGGCAAAAACTGTGCTTTATACTTGCAAGACTGAAAGGGCCCATCCACCTGGTCCCTCCAGACTGTGCCCTGCAGACAAATTTCAGATTCCCCCTCCCCATCACCAAAAGGAAGAAATTGCTTAATATCACAAAAATGGCATGTTTTCTGGCTCCAAAAGAAAAATACAAAGTCCAGCCCTCCTCCACCCATGAGATACCATGTTTAAAAGGAAAAAAAAAAAAGATAAAGTTTTCTGATTTGATAACTAATAAGTTAGAACAAGAAACAACTGAATTACTTTTACTTTCTCACATTGGATAAAAAAGTATCACGACATCTATCTGCCGTGTCTGTGAATGCAGTGGCTCAGAGCCTGCACCTCTCAATCACCACATTGTCATTTCGAAAGCAGGAGTGTTAGCAGTTTCATTTTGAGCCTCCACTGTGGTCAGTTTCCCCTCCTCAATCGTGTGTTCCTACAGCACCATTACTAAAGAACACACAGGGGCCTCAGAACAAGATCCGCAGCAGGGAGCCGGAGTGTCATGCCATGCAATGCCTGTAATCTAACGAGGTCGTATTAGTTTCCCAAATGACATTTCTAACTGCCAGTTGCACACAGTGATGACATCTCTAGTATTTGATTACATTCACAATTAAAAAAAAAAGACTTTCTGTATTCAAAAAGGTTTCTTTTTGAAGACATTTTTAAAAATTGAAAATTGCTGATCCTTGAGATGGCTGGAGAGTTGGGGGACAGGGATATGTATTATTGTTTGTTCAGTGAATGCTTCCTCTGGGTCACTTTTGCCCGTACTAACCTTCTTTATTTGTTTTCACCTCAAAAGAGCATCTAAATGCTTTTTTGCCCAGGAAATTCTCTTACTTGGACATTAATATTTTCAGCATTGCATGAACACATGCAGTAAAACTGTCTTTGTCACAAATGTGACTTACATTTTTAAAATGCAGACAGAAAATGAAACACTTAAATGTGTGATAGCTGCCATTACTTTAATGAAAATTTTTGTTTATTAAGTTGATTTATGGCTTTACTAACATAAGAGAATTCTTCACGAGTCATCTAGATTAGAGATAACCACTTTTCAAAATGGGTTTTGAAATTTGGGAAAACAAAAATATATAATTCTATAAGAAACCTCTGAATTTAAAGAGCTGACACCTACATCTTATATCCATTGCAAAGCAACCCCATTATTTGCAGGGCCTTGTGCTAACACTGCCCAGCTGCTTCATAAATCCTATCGCAGCCACTGGGGAAGTTCTTTTCCAACTGGGAGGACTTGGTAATTCAAATCATAGTCCACTGTAGACAGAATAATGTGAGGCGTACCACAAAAGCCACATGGTTTCTGAATATTCTGGGCATTCTCTTTGAAGTAAACTGCTGAGAAAATAAGACTGATTAAGTTTTTTGGAGGGTGGGATAGTTTCTGTCCTCTTATCATGAGAATGAGATGCCATGGTAAATAATATGGTATTGTAAATAAATTCAGAAACACTTCTCAGAATCTCATGTAATCTGAACCAAATTCACTGTATATATTTCTCATTTTATAGCTTTAAGCACATTATGACCCTGTGATACCACAACATGCTAAAATGCTTCTGAAAGATGTAATTATGTTTGGAAGAGTTTGGTTTTAAAATGTGGCTTTTCTTTACCAGGTCAAAAAAAATGGGGAAATAGCTAATTGGATAAAGAAAGTCAATGGGAAAATGATCATTTAAGAAAACCATTTAATTGCAGACTCTACTTCTAAAGCAAGAATACTTTTAAAGTGTAGAGACTTCGTCAACAAATTCAGAATTTTATCACTATAGTGGGCTCAACCTCAGAAGAGAATATTTAGTACTTAAAAGAGAACACTATCTTTAGTAATTTAGCAAATTATTAGGATTTCAAGAGGGGAAAACCCAGTTAAATTACAGTGTTAATCTCCTTTTAAGAATATAAATCAGCCTTAATGGAATTGCCTCAGCTTCAGCAGGGGAGAAAGTTTTGGAAAAATTATAGCTATCAAATGTGTTTATAACTGGGCTGGGATTTTTATTTTATGTTATTATTATTTTGGGGGGACAGGGTCTCACTCTGGCACCCAGGCTGGAGTGCAGTGGCACCGTTATTGCTCACTGAAGCCTCACTCAAGTGATCCTCCTGCCCCAGCCTCCCAAGTAGCTAGGACTACAGACACGTGCTACCACACTCAACTAATTTTTTTAATTTTTCGTAAAAAGGAGTCTTGCTGTGTTGCCCAGACTGGTCTCAAATTCCTATCCTCAAGTAATCTTCCTGCCTCAGCCTCCCAAAGTGCTGGGATTACAGGCATGAACCACTGTGCCCAGCCTCTAAAGCTTGTTTCTTGTTTCTGCCTGGTTTTGGCTGGGATTTTTAAAAGTCAAACACCACATTAGAATGAGGCAGACTGAGTTTAAAGGCGTGAACCAAATCCTCAATACATACAACTAGGAACTTTATTGGACACAAATTCATGTGCAAGTAACTTCATTTTATTAATTCACTTTAGGTTCATCTTTGAGCCCTCATTTTGCCAAGTGAAAAAACAGAAAAAAAAAATAACAAACACTAAATCTAAACTTTTCTAGATAAACTCAATCAAATCCGGTCATTTCCCAATCCCTTCAGGTTTAGAACATGGCCACATTTTGGTCATCAGCCTTCATCCTCTCCTGCACCTGCAATGCATAGCCCTGCACAGGGGCTGGAGGTGGGGTGTCCGTGTCTCAGTCTGGAATCATCTCCCTTCCCTGCTGCCTCTTGCCCATGACATGCGCAGAGATGATTGGAGAATGAACCATCTCTGGTCCAAGGTGCTCTCTTGGCCCACACCTGCCTGCCTCCTTATTGAGCTCTGCTGAGATGCTGCCACATGCTTTCCTTAACCCAGAGAGGCACCGTCCATGCACACCATTCTGATGTATCACCTCCCTCTTAGCCAAGTAACCCCTCTGCAGCCCTTAGTCGGTAGCTTCTCTTCCTCAGCTAACTTACACTCCCGACCCATTCAAGACATGGAAACACTCGGGGGCTGCCCCCTGTAACTCTGGGGTCGCAGGAACCATCCCCAGCCTCTCCAGCCCAGCATCTACATTGCCATTCCTACTCTGTGGCTCCTACTCCTGGATGGTATAGGAGACACCACGGAGTCTTACCCAGCCACTGCTGTCATCCAAGAAGGGCAGCAGAGCTTCTGTTGACTCTCTGCTCTCCCCTCTTCAAGGGGGATTTCATCATCAGGCCCCTCACCCATAGAGGAGGACTGCCCAGGGGTATTCCAGGTACCAGGTGGCAGCCGCCCAGCAATGCTGCCACATCTCTTGCTTCCTCTCCCAACTGCATCCTTTCCCTGCCCAGCTTGGAAGCTCTGTACAGACCAAGGAGAGGGCAAGTTGTTTTCTGCCTATTCTAGCCCCAGTTCCAGCATATCCTATCTTTTACCTGGATCTGTGCTCTCTAGCCTTAAACACTAACCCTGTGCTGCTTTCTTCTCTGTCCCATTCTGACAATACCTTTTTGGGCCAAATAATGGCCTGAACCTCTCCTCAGAAAGAGGCATGGACAAGGAGGAGAAGGAGGCATACAGCATTTACTGCCCCCCAAACATCGTTCCGTTGCACACCGACAGGAATGGGAAATTCCAATTATACATGACTCGTGTATCAGACCTACTAAATCTGGGCAAGTTGTCATTAAGATTCTAGATTACAATCTCCAGTAGCTCTATTAACAGAATTCAACGGGTCTTTAACTCAGGAGGTTAGAGGAATGCCAAATGGGTTATTTAAAACCCAAACTATTAATAATGAAATGAAGACTATGGTTAATTGGTGGGTTTGTAAGGTATTATATCAACTATGAGTAGATGTTCATAATTTATACTGTCTTTCTGAGAGGCAGAAGAGAATAGAGGTTGAACACACCAACTCTGGGGCAGTGCCCTCCGGATTCAAGACCTGGTTGAGCATTTGCAGGATATGTGACCTTGTGCACCTCCCTTTTCTCATCTGTAGAATGGAATAACAATAGTACCTTCCACACTGAGTTGAGATGAGAATTAAGTGAGTTAATACATGTAAAGAAATTAGAACAGTATATGGAAAATGGTTTAAGTATTAGGAGGTGTTATCTGGGATTATTTTAAAGGTTTATAACCCTCCTTAGGCCCTCATTGGGAAAGTACTTTCCCAAGAATAGTTTAAGTCACATTTCTGCCCTGTTCTTCTCCTAGGCCAGATCTTCCTCCACTTCCTCCTTCTCCTTTCCTTCCTCTTCCTTTCCCTCTTCTTCCTTCTCCGCCTCCTCCTCCTCCTCTGCTTGCTCCTTTTTCTCCCCTTCCTGCTTCTCTTCCTTCTCTTCCTTCTCCTCTCTTGGAATCACTGAGCGTCCTGTCTTGAGCTCATGGACCAGTCTTCCTGAGGTCATCCTGGTTCATGCCTGACTTGTCCCTTCCCTCTGCATGGGTATGCTCAGTGCATGGTGTGCTCATTCTGTTTGCAAAACATCAATATTCAATCCAAAGATCTCCACCTCAACCACTACAAGACATGGTACATTTTTCTCCATTGTTTATCTATTGTTATGCCAGTGATGCTCCTACTTCAGTTTCGATTAAGACTCTTGGCAACCTATACACTTTTCTAATTACCAGTGAGTCCACTGTACTCCCCAAGGCAGCTCACTCTTCTGCGGAAGAACTTTATCTGAGCCTCATGTTTCTATGCTGAGTGTACCTGTGAAACATTCCCCATTTCCCAAGTACCTTTGCCTATAGCAGGCTTTTCTCTCTTTCAGCCTGGGTGCTGCCTTTTAACTCCTTCTTGCTAGGTTACACACATGGGTTGCACATCACCTCCTCCAGAATTGGTAAGCTGCTTCCTTAAAAAGCATCATGGGCACATATCTATGAGTGTCAAGAAAACTGTGCAAACTTGCACTATCTGTTGAATGAAATGTAAATAATTTATTCTGAGCTGTCACATATTATGGTAAATTGGAAATTGTCCACACACACACAGTCATACACACAACTAAAAATTTCAAAATAAAAATTATTTTCTATCAGTCATATAAATATCAAATCTGTTGTCTGGTTACCCCCTTTTCTCTTACAGAGAATATATCACTGTTGATCATTTTCTCATGTCAAAAATGTGTACCTATAACTCACACACATTTTTGGCCCAATGTAGCCATTTTTTTGTTACTCTCAAGTCAGTTCCCAGCAAAGCTGAAGGACTCTCATTCTTCTCCAAAATCCAAGTGATCTTTCTGTTGGACATCGGGGGATATAATAGCTGTATGTCTAAGAAGGACAAAGTTATACACATTTGTTCCCGGCTCATTTCTGATATGGCTGGTTCTTCTCTGTCTAGGTTTAGAAGGACAGAGAGGGAGGGCTAGGTAGTGTCTGGGTGACTGAGCACAGAGGATTAGGGAGAAGGAATGAGATGACCGCAGAGTGGGATAATGGCAACAGCACAACAAGAGTCAGATATAGAGTGACAAGATCCAGGGTCAGGTTCACAGGCAGCTCCTGTGGGCAGCTTATTTAACATCTTTGTGTCTAAATTTCCCCCACCTATAAAATAATATTGCCAACCTCCCCAGGGTTTGAAGAACTAGAAGAGATTACAAATGTATAAGCCAGGTTCAGGGGGCCTGGAATGCAGTGGTACTAGCGAAGAGGTCATCTTTAGGGCTCATGCTTCAGCCTGCCTAGGATGACAGGAATATTCCTGACATCTCTCAGAAGGTCAAAAATATCTCCCCAGTGTTACAATGTATTGTTAATGTTCACCTTGCAATATGTTAATGTTGACCCCACCCTCTCATTTCCTTTCTCTTCCTTTTTCTAGCTTCTCCCCGTAGTTTTAGGGAAGAGCCCAATAATGAGTGGGCTGCGTAAGCTCAGGTTTTCAGTCTTTCTCAGAAGGGCATCAGGAATAGAGGAGGCAGACATGTCCGGAGGAAATCATGTTTCAGCATGTCAGTCGAATGCACCAATGGAAGTTGGCATTTGGTACCAGGAGAAAGGACTTCCTCCCTGGGAAGGCACATCAGTTCCAGACACCCAAATTCCAATAAGTGGTTTTGGAACCTCACTGTTTTTCTATGTCTAAGACTTCCTGACCATTCATTTCTTTGCTTCCTGAAAGTGGGGCTGTCAAATAGGTCACTGTAGCCAAGAGTGGAGCTTTAGTGAGTTTTGTTTTCTTCCCTCTCCCCTCAGGCTTCTTAGAGCTTGAGGGGTAAAATGGGGACAAGAGAAAAGCCTCTGGTATGATTTGATGGCGATAAGAAACTATGTGAATGTGACTTATAACATAGGACAGGATGAAGTTGTTTGTTTTTTTAATCTCATATTTCATGCAGGGCTGGGCTGAGGATGTGGCAGGCATGGCGTATGCCCTACGTTCACTGCCAGAGGGTGCTCCCTGCCTGCCACAGGTGAGAGCCGGCTCTGGGGCACCTGCCCTAATGGGGGAGGGGGGTGGAGAGGGCCTGGTGGGGGGGGGTGGGGAAGGACTGGTCCCTAGGAGGACCCTGCAGAATCCACAACTTCATTTCATGAATGTCATTTATCAGATCATAAATGACATTGTGACAGGTTTAAACCCTTATATTTGTGGATTTTTATACATATTGTATCCTCTTCTCTGGGACGCTATAGAAGAGTATAAAGCATACATATACAAATGTCTGAAAATCTGGGCCTGCATTCCATTAAATGAATGGGAATGCTTTATCATCCTGGTATTGCAGATACATTTTGATAGAAAGTGTTAGCTGTGTCTCATTAAGGCTGGCAACCACCAACCCAAAACAAATTGCCTATCTTATTTTACAAATAAGACATCGAATTATGGCCCTTGACATGATGATATATTTGATCTTAATGTTTTTTAAAAATGATTTTATAATTCGCACTCTTGATTCTCAATGTGATATTTATGTCTCCTCACCCCTACCTTTTTCTGACTCACTTAGTCTATATTCCCCAGCCAATGACTTTTTGATAGCAAGTTCTGCAACTCATCTCTATGCCCCAGCTCCAAAGTCAAAGCTCTCTTTAAAAAAATCACCCACACGCAACCCATTCTCATTTTCTACTTTTTAAGCATTCTTTTTTTTTATTGCTCTCAATGTCACTGGCCAGGCCTGCCTGTCCCAAACCTCCACGTCTTAAAGCGTCAAGCGTATAATATACATCATGCAAATAGCTTTCAAACTCAAGTACCAAAAACACTGTCACGAGAGAAACCAAGTGCGGTTCACTGATTAACCCTGAAACCTGTATCATATGTTGAAGGCAAAAAATAAAGTTAAAAAGTTTAAATGCATGTCTAACCTATTCAACCTATTCTACAAATAGGTCTTGGTAATCCAACCTGTTTGGCTCCTGTAAACAGCCATCTGAAAATGCAAACATGCTATTTGCACATGAGGTTCCTCCCTTCTTTTAACATCCTTCGCCTTCCCTCTTTCTGCAGTGGTCAGTATACATCCGAGCCGCTGTCCGGAAAGAGAAAGGCCTGCCCATCCTTGTGGAGCTGCTCCGAATAGACAATGACCGCGTGGTGTGTGCGGTGGCCACGGCGCTCCGGAACATGGCCTTGGACGTCAGAAATAAGGAACTCATCGGTATGTTCCCCCTGATTCACAGCGTCGCGGGGTTTACATGACAGTGTTTCCTGGCGGGCTGTGTGCGGCTGAAACCTTGTGCAGGGCATGTGCTTATGCAGAAACAGTCCACTTGCCACAGGCCTCATTTTTTTTCCAGCTCTCCTTCTACTTTAAATCCAATGCACTGAATTATCTTTTAGGATTTAGAAGAAAATGCAATGTGTGTTGACATTTCTAATCCTTGCAAATTAAAAAGGACCACAGTGCTCGGCACTTGATGCCGTCGTCCCCATCCTCTGAGTCTCTGTCAGCCTGTTTGTTTGCTTCCCATGTGGTGAGGAATTCTGATAAGATGCACATTACTTTTCTTCTTCTCTCTGTTTTTAATTTAAGAGCCGCCATACTGTGGCTCTTTAATCCTTTTTCTTTAATCACTTCCCTTTAATTTGGTATTCAAAAAATACAGAGGATCTTTCATTACCGAAGCATTAAAGAGGTAATACATTCACCTATCTATTCAACAAATATTTATTCATGACCTACTTTGTTCCGTGCCTCTTTTAGGCCCAGTGATTATATCAATGAGCAAAACAGACAGAAAGCCCTGCCCTTGTGGAGTTTACATTTGAGAGGGGCAGATGTATAATAAGCAAAATGAACAAATGAATTACATGCTGTGTTAG
Source organism: Cheirogaleus medius (assembly GCA_008086735.1). Taxonomy (NCBI): domain Eukaryota; kingdom Metazoa; phylum Chordata; class Mammalia; order Primates; family Cheirogaleidae; genus Cheirogaleus; species Cheirogaleus medius. The sequence continues at coordinate 23,919,747 of VBSM01003039.1, forward strand.
AAAAATTCTATGGGGAAAAAAATGGAGCTGAGTAAAGAGGCCTGTAATTGGTGGTGAGTTGCAGGTTTGTTTTTTTTTTTAGATTGAGGTGAAATTCACGTAACATCAACCTGACCACTTTAAAGGCTACCAATCAGTAGTATTTAGTATATTCACAGTGTTGGACAACTGTCACCTATATCAAGTTCCAACACATTTTCATCTCCCTGCAGGCAAACCGTGTACCTGTTAGTGGTCACTCTCCATCCCTGCCTCCAGGCCCTGGCAGCCACCAGTCTTCTCTCTGCATGTGTATTTCTTGTTCTGGACATTTCACATAAATGGAATGATATAATATAGGGCCTTTGTGTCTGTCTGTGTTCACTTAGCATAAAGATCGTGATTTTATTTTATTTTTTTTAATTTCAAGAAAATATGAAAGTACGAACATTTTGGTTACATTTTATATCTTTGCCTCTCCCTAGCAAGGGTTAGAGGCATGCCTTTCCCCTCCACACTGCTCACCACATCCCTCAGATGTGGGTCTACCCCCCCAACCTCTGAATCCCTGGTAAACACCACTACCATTTGAGCTCCAGAGTGTTAATCAGTCAGTACCAATTTGATGGCGAGTACATGTGGAGCCCATTTTTGTGGAGAGACTGGTGGGACTTCAAATTAATGATTTTATTTTTGATTGTAAGCTGGTAAATTATATATATTCATGGGGCACAAAATGATGTTACGATATACAGGTTGAACATCTCTAATCCAAAAATCCAAAATATGAAAATTTTTAAGCACTAATATGATGCTCCAAGGAGCATCTCAGATTTTGGATTTTCAGATTGGGGATGCTCAACTGAAAATATTCTGAAAATATTCCAAAATCTGAAAACATATGAAATCTAAAATAATTCTTGCCCCAAGCATTTTTGGATAAGGGATATGCAACCTGTATGCATACAACACAGAATGATTAAACCAGCCTAATTAACATATCTATCTCCTCAAATAATTTTCGTATTTTTGTGGTGAGAACATTTGAAAATATACTCTTAGCAATTTTGAAATATAAAATACTTTATTACTAACTATAGTGCCATACTGTGCAATAAATCTCAAAAATCCCATTTCTTCTGTCTAACTGAAACTTTGTACCCTTTAACCAACATCTCCCCATTCTTTCCACCTCCTAGCCTCTGGTAACCACCATTTTTCTCTCTGCTTCTATAAATTCACTTGTTTTAGATTCTACATGTAAGTGAGATCTTGTAGTATTTTTCCTTCTGTGCCTGGCTTATTTCACTTAGCATAATGTCCTCCAGATTCATCCATGTTGTTGTAAAGGATTTTCTTCCTTTTTATGGCTGAGTAGTATTCCATTGTATATGAACACCACATTTTCTTTACCCATTTATCTATTAATGGACTCTTGGTTTGTTTCTGTACCTTGGCTACTGTGAATAATGATGCAGTGAACGTGGGAGTACTAATATCTCTTCAACATACTGATTTCAAATCCTTTGGATAGATACCCAGAATTGGGATTGTTGGATCATAGGGTAATTCTATTTTTAGTTTTTTGTATAATCTTCATACAGTTTTTCTAATCAGTACAATAATGGCTGAACTAATACACATTCCCACTAACAGTGTGCAGTGGTTCCCTTTTCTCCTCATCCTTACCAACTCTTATTATCTTTTGTCTTGTTGATCATAGCTATTCTGACAAGTGTGCAGTGATAGCTCATTGTAGTTTTAATTTGCATTTCTATAGTGATTAGTGATGTTGAGCCTTTTTTCATATATTCGTTGGCCATTTGTACATCTTCTTAGTCATATCTTTCACCCATTTTTAAATTGGGTTATTTGTTTTTTGCCATTGAATTGTTTGAATTCTTTATGTATTTTGGATATTAACCCCTTATTAGATTTACGGCTTGCAAATATTTTCTCCCACTCTGTTAATTGTTTCCTTTACTGTACAGAAGTGTTTTAGTTTGATATAATCCTGTTTGTCTATTTTTGCTTTTGTTGCCTTAGCTTTTAGAATCAAACCCAAAGAATCATTTCCCAGGCCAATGTTATGTAGTTTTCCCCCTATATTTTCTCCTCATAATTTTATAGTTTCAGGTCTTGTGTTTAAATCTTTAATCCATTTTGAGTTGATTTTTGTGTATGGTGTGACATAAAGGCCTGGTTTTATTCTTCCATGCAAATGAATTGTTTTATGTGGATATCTAGTTCAAGGTTATGATTTTAAATGGGAGGTCAAGGTAGGAGTGGTTGGAAAAATAACACTTGAGACTTAAAGGAGGCGAGAGAGGGGGCCATGCACATATTTGGGAAAAAAAGAATCCACGGTAAAGTAGCAGCCCTTGCAGATCCCTGGAGTGGAAGCTGCGAGGGAGCCAGTGGGCTCTAGGCCTCCAAGGGGCCTCGTGAGCCTGGTAGAGTGAGTGGTGGAAGCCCGAGTCAGAGAGACTTCTGGCGCCCTGCTCTGTAGGTGGGAAGGTGCCCGGGCCAAGGCTGATTGATATCCTGGGGAAGGATGAACCTACAGGGACTTCCTGGTAAATCACACAAGTTCCCACACACACTTGTCCTGACTGGTAGGCATCTGGTACTAAGGATGTTCTTTCTCTAGGGTTGCTGGTCAGATGGTGCTAGACTGTGGAGTCTAGCAGCCTGACTGCAGGTAACAGATGTTAGTGGACAAAAACTAGAGGCCGAGCGCAGGGAGCCGGACCAGCCACTATGCAAAAGTCCAGTGTTATCTCGGGAACTGGGAGAAAGGAGGTGACAGTAGGCAGAGGGGCAAGACTCCATTCCTGGGGCAAGTAGAAGACTGGTGTGGGCCCAAACTTCAGACACAAAGTTTTCATCGATATTTGAGTTTGTTTCCTCTATTTAAATTCCAGAGCGTGATGTACTAAGCCTTTAGTGATCTTAGAAGCAGACACCTTTCTTCCTGGCATTTTGCAATATTCATCATATCCTCCAATTAAAACAAAAAAAGTATTTGAAGCTCTTCAGCCATTTATTTATTAACAAAAGCAGACATCAAATCTGTGTCTGATAAATGCAATTATTCATCATATTTGCAATACGTCATGAGGCAGGAAATAAACTTGCAATATGTTATATATACTTAGTTTGAGTTTAATATAAATGTTGTTTGTGTATTTTGTAGCTTTTGTTTATTTAAACTAGATCTTTAGTTCAAAAGGTCAAGGTACCCTCTCCACATACTCTTTTCTTTTCCTTGCACAATTGTTTCAGACAGGATAGTGTTTGGACTTCCAATAAAATCTTATCCCTCCTCTATAAAATGCAGGAAAAAATCAATAGCTAATCAGTCTACTGCCTGGATACTAATGACTAGGTTTTGTGTGTTTTTGTGTTTTATTTCTTTTGGTGGATTAAAATATAACAAAATAGTGAACTATTGATTGGTTTTCTAGCTCCTGGGCATCTCTTCTTTCTCAAAAGCCAGTTATCTAGTCCTCCCTCTGAGGCAGGGACATTTGCACGTCCATATTGCCCATGTTACATTAAGCCCTTTACTATCAAATATCACCAGACAGGAAATGGAGCCAATTGTTTAAAAATAAGAGTGGAAATATCTAAGTCATGGGCTTGATGAAATCAATAACTTTTTTCTTGACTGAGAAGAGCAGAATTTAACAAAAACATTAGATTCTATTTAGGAGAAAGGAAATGTGACTTTTGCTAACTCTTTTACTTTAAATGTTGTAACAAAGGAATGCTTTTTTAAGGGAAATGCTATATAGAACCTTATGCATTGAAAAGAAAGCTGCAGTGACTTTGAACCTAGAACAACAACAAATTTGGACTTCTTCGTTTTTCTGTCAACTCTCACTGAAAGCTTTGGTGACATCATAGGGTTTCATGGCTTTAAAGATCTTCTATATGCTGATGATTCCTAAACAGATAACTCTGGCATGAATCTTAGATCCTGTGTCCAACTGTCTGTCCAACATCGACACTAGATGTCTAATACACATCTCAAATACAAAGTGTCCAAAACAGAGTTCCTCCCCTAAGACCTTATCCTTCCACAGTCTTCCCAATGACAGCAAATGGCCATTTATCCTTGCAGGGCCCCAGGACAGATACTTTGGTGTCCCTTTTGACTCATATGCAATCCCCCTCATAACCAGTCCGTCAACAAACCTGGTCTTCCTTCTGAATTTCCCCAGAATCTGACACTTCAAATCATCTTCATTGCTCTCTCCCTGGTCCAAAACACCTATCCTCTCTCCCCTGGCATATTCCGGTGGCCCCTACCTGGTCTCTGAGCCGCTGTCGTGGAGTCTGCTGTCACAGCAGCATGGGGGAGGGGCTCTTAAAACCTTAGTCCCAGATGTCAATTTTCTACCCCAAACTCTCCTCATCTCAGTGTAAAAGTGTGTCTTTACAAGGCAGAAATGGCTCCATGGGATGCGACTCCCTGTTAGCCATCCAGCCTCACCTGCTTCTCTCAGCACCAGCACATTTGCTGTGGCCACTGGTTCCCTGTGGTTCCTGCCTCAGGGCCTTTGAACTTGCTGCTCACTCTGCCTGGAATCCTCTTCCTCCAGGTGCCCACATGGCCTGAGTCCACATGACTCACCCCAGTCACATCTTTACCCAAATATAACTTTCCCAAGAGAAGCTTTTCTGGCCACCATACTTAAAATGCTACCCTCAACTCTATTCTCTGCTTAACTTTCTCCACAGCATTGATCACCGTGTGATATATAACATATCACTTATTAGTCTTGTATCTTGTCCCTCTCCCCACACTGGAACACAGGCCTGTTAAGAGCATGGTCTCTGTCTTGTGTGTTTGCTGATGTGTCCCATGTACACAGAACAGCCCTTACCCATGGCAGGCGCTTAGTAAATACTTGCTGAACGAATGACAGAACTAAATTTTTCCTGTTTGATTGTCATCTTAAAATGAACTCCCAGTCAGCAAAGCATTAAGTAAAAAAATTAACCATTAACTAAAGAAAAGGATTTCCTATTAAGAAGGAAAATAATTTAAAAAGCAGTTTGTTTTCTCCTTATATTTCCTAGATGCCTGCAGACATTCAAGAATTTCAGAAGGAATCCAGGTTTTTCCATCACTGGTTCTAGGGTTTCAGTTTAAATTACAATTCTCCTTAGATCATTCTTTTTAGTTAGGGGTGAGGTTGTGCAGGCTGTCACAACTGCAGTCAAGAAATGAGTCATCTTCCTTAGGGTCTCTCTGGGAGAGAAAACTCCAAATACACTATTGAACAATAATCACCTTTTACTCCATTAGGTTTCATGAGAATCACATAGTGGCACTAACAGACTATAACATACTCTCCCTCTCCTTTGTCTTCCTGTTTGGGCTGTTTCCATGGTTATATGTGTGTCTCTGAGAACTGGTGATAAGTATGCTATAGATAGGTCTTTGTGTTCTTCTTAATGACGTGGAGCAGTAGGTTAATGCACATGCATACATTTCTTTGCAACCTTCAAAAAATCTTAATTATCCTTCTGAGTAGGGAATGGTTTTTTTCAAAAAGGAATGATAATAATTAGCTTCAGTGAAAAGAGCAAACAATATTGTACCACTTGAACAAGGTTAGCACAATGCCATCCATTTCAGCACTTGGACAGTTCCTGATGCAGAAAGCAGACATTTATCTTATGCAGATCCCCACCCTTTTTGCCAACAAACTAACAAACCCAACAAAACCGAGCACGTAAAGCACACATGAACTCATGTTTACTGACCTCCCACCAAAGCTCAGCTCACGCTGAGTAGTGCCTACTTGGTAAGAAATCTTCTCACTTATCTCAGATGTCCGTTGTGTCATTTTACCCTTGCATTGTATTTTGCTTATTCCATGTAAACATTGCCTCTTCCCCGAATGAAATAATAAGCAGGGATCAGGTGATGTGTTAATTTTTACGTCCAACGGTGCCTAGAGCTTTGCTGTGCCCGTAACAGGTACTCAGTACATAGTTGCTGAGCAAATTAACTGCTGGATGAATAACACAGGTTATTTGTTTTGAAGAACAGATCTGGAGAAGGTTTGGAGGATCCCAAATAGAGGGAGGAAGGGGTAGAAGAGATGTCTGTTTCGGCTTCTTTCCACAATGTGCAGGAAAGGAAGGAAAGAGAGACAGCTTAGGTGGTCCTTCAGATCCAGGACTCTAATCAAACTCATTCAGCTGCCACAGTGAAGAGGTTTGAGATTGGGAGGAAATAGTAACGCTTTCTGTGTGTGACTCAATCACCGCCAAAGGTTCATGTCGGCAGGGCTGCTGCATCCCTGCGCATGTTTCAGAGCTCACAGAGGACCCTCCCTTGGCTTCCCTGGGTGGTGGCTGCTTGCCACACTTCCCAGCAGGCAAGCCAAGGCTGGGATGCTGTGAGCATCCTCCCAGCTCCCTGCACTCCTCCCTAGGCTGAAGAGAAGAGCCTACCTGCTGCTTTGTGGGCCTGGCCCTTGCCCAGTCTGCCATGGCCCCTTGGCCTCATCCTTCTGTGTTTTGCAGGACTCTTCCCCTATGCTCTGTGACCATCTGGATGCTGGTTCCCCACGTTTGGAATGACCTGTAAGAACCTTCCTTTAACTGATGCCCCCCACAGTCACACTCTATGACCCATTCTTCGCATGTGGCTAACCATTTTTTCACTTTATCAACTAGCTGAGCTGCTGTCCAGGCAATCCCCTCTCTCCCCATTCCAACCTCAAAAGGAGCAGGAGACAGAATCTGACTTTCTCTGGGGTCAGGATGGGGAGGGTCAGCGCCTTCCCAAACACAGGTGTCCACGAGGAGAGATGGAAGAGAAAAGAGTCAAGAGTAATCCTGTGTGGTAGGCATCTAATAGATGCCTATGAGTTAAAATAGGTATGTGGTGTATTGTATCATTTTTGCATATCATGCGCATGGCTGGTGTGTGACAAAACCCCCTGGGATACAGGTACCCGGCTCTAGGGAGTGGCGTCTTGAGGGCTACTGATGACATGGCACTGAAGGCACCTTCTTCACCCGTGCTCTTCACGCTGACGAATCCCACCTCTGCCCAGGAAAACACTCAAAGCTCTGGAAACCTTAGTGCAACCCAGGGAGGCAATGTGCTATTTTTATTCCTGGGAATGTGTAAGCTTCACTTTATTAAGTAGAAATTTTAGAAGCATACCTTCTCTGCTTTTCAAAATATGTTTCTTCAGACCCAGGCAGATGTTGTTTTAATTAAAACACATGCAATTTCAATTAGTATTTTTAAAAAGTACCCTGATTTCCCAGACAAGGTGATTTATTGGAGCACTCTCTGCCAGCTCGTTTTAATAACTTGATTTCATAAGCCAAATTTTAGGCAGAAGGAAAGCTCTGTGCTTTAGTTGAAACTTTGTATCTTCAGATTAGGTGCCTGTGTTAGAGCACACATCTCCTAAAGCCCAGAACCTAATCTCATGAATGCTGCCTCCCTGTTCCATGAAGTCATGAGTTCTTTGTTAATTAACTTCAGACACCTGTTGGGGAATTTTGGCAGCTGGGTCTGGCAGATAAGAATTCCTTGGAAGGGAGGTTGTAAATAAATTCAAGAGCTGATAATTATTTTATTAAATAAAATTTAATGATTTGTCCCTTGGGAATACTCCATGAGAGGAAAAGGCAAAATGAGAAATTTCCAGTTGATTCAAATTCAGGGCCTCTGTTTAAGGACCTCAAAGGAGAGAGAGAGAGAGAGAGAGAAGAGGAGAGGAGAGGAGAGGAGAGGAGAGGAGAGGAGAGGAGAGGAGAGGAGAGGAGAGGAGGAGAGGAGAGGGAAGAGAAGAGAGAGAAAGAGAACCTACCTAAACCTAACTTTATTTTGACTGTTTAGGTATTCATTTTATGCCAGGCCAAACTGCATGAGAAATGAAATAGCTCTCCTCAAACACCTGAACCAAATCTTGAGAATCTAAAAATAGAAACAGGGATTTTAGCAGGATCATGTTTTTAAATTGTATTCCCTTCCAAGTGTGGACTGCCATCTTCTCCACTTGTCAAAAAAAAAAATTTAATCATGTGAAAAGAAATTGTTATTTTTAGTCTCTAATACTAAAAAGAAGGATTAGAAGAGTTTAAAGTTTGCAGATGACTACTCTTTCAGCCCTTCTGGCATATGTGCGATTGTATTTGTCATGCCGGGTCTCCAGGAATTACGGAGCAAGCAAGGACAACTGTAACTGGGGGTGAAGCTAAAAAGAAGGGTGCAGGCAGGGGCCATAAATCAGATAATGCAGTAAGAGGAGATGAGGCGGCCAGCGCAGGAGGAACTAGAAGCTTGGCGACGCGGTCCCTCCGGCGCTGGGCAGCTGCGGCCAGACTAGGGTGCAGGTTTGTAGAATGGCACAGCAGCAAGCAGAGATTTTGCTCCTACACTTAATGCCTTGAGAAGCAGAGGTTTGTTTTGTTCATCCTGCCAGACTGGAGTCAGAGGGATAGGCAAAGAACCAAGCAGCAGTTCCTGCAGCTCCTCATCAAATGTCCTGAAAGTTCTTTGGCAAAACTTAGTTAAAATTCAGACATTTCTTCTCTTATAACCAGAAAGTTCATGAAAATTTACTATCAGAAAAGGCTGGAGATTTTTTTGTAATTTAAGATAAAATTTTCCTACCCACTTTTGTGTGTTACAGTGTCTTGAATCAACATCAGTCCAATAAAATGAATGGCTTTGAATAGTTCATTGATAAAAAGCAACTGGCTTATTTCCTAAAGCACATAATATCCTTTGAATCCCAGATGATATCCTCCTTATCATGTTACATAGGCAACTGCGCTTGAGACAGTATAAACTGGGATGATGTAGACAGATGTTAATATGCAACGTGTTGCTTTTAATTAGGACTCACTAATATTGCCACTTCAACCTTAGAGGTTATTCAATGTTCAAGACCGAGCAAAACATAAAAATTCCTGTGGTCCTCACCTTGAGACTTGAACAGTTTAATTTACTTGTCAGAAAGAAAAGTTATAGCCATGAAATGGAAAGTGGTGGTATTAAATTTTTAATTGAATATTAACTCCACACACTAATACCCCAGCATCTCTGTGAGTCTGGTCCATTTTAAGGGTGACCTTATTACTCATTACTCATAAAATGTTAAAAATCCAATAAGTTAAGCTTCCAAGTCATCCTCTCCTTTACTCCTCAAATACTAACTGAAACCCTAGTTTTATACTTGGCCTCATTTTTTTCTCAGTAATAGAAATGTATGGAAACTTTAGAGTTTCTTTTTCTTTCTTTTCTTTATCCCAACACAGTAAATCCATCATGATGTCCTACTGATACTTCTCCAGGGCGTTTCTTGAGTTCTCTTTACTGTCCTGTGCATTCACCTTTTGGTTTCAGCTCACAGCTTACCAAGCCCAGTGCACACCCAGGTAGGCATCACGTCCTACCTGGGTCTCTTCACCTCTGCCCCTTCTTACCCGTCCTGCCTCCCACCTTTCTCAAGTACCCCAGTTAAGGACTAGTCAGTGGTCCCCTGATGTGAATAACACAACATGAACTCTGCTGCCTGATTTTTTTTTCAATAAAAGTTTTACTGAGGCTTCCAAGAGCCTCCACACTTCTCAGTACAATAGTCATGTCTGTCCTCCACATTTTGTTCAACCTTCCTTCAGCATTTAGCATGTTTATGTATCTTGGTTTTTAAGACAAAACTTTCCTAGTTTTTTTCCTACTCCCTTTCTTCTCCCATTTCCCCTTGTTTGGTTTTCTTTTCTCCACTTTACCTTAGGGCTGTGTCCTGGGTATTTTTCTCTTCTCTTCTCTTCTCTTCTCTTCTCTTCTCTTCTCTTCTCTTCTCTTCATCTATACATTGGATGTAAGACCACCTCTCCTCCGCTTCATTTCTTCCTGCTGATCCAGTACAAACTTGTATAAATCTTGTACAATTTCCCTTCTGTCAGAAGAACATCCTTCAGCACTTCTTATAGTGCAGGTCTGCTAAAGATGTATTCTCTCAACTTTTTTTTGTCTGAAAATGTCTTTACTCACCATAAAGGATATTTATGCTTAGTAGAATTTTGAGATGACAATTTTTTTCTCTTTCACTGCTTCAGAGATGTCATTCCATTGCCTTACAATCTCCATTGCTTTTCTTAAGTCAGTTCTTACTATTGTTTCCCTGAATATTTTTATGCTATCTACATTTAAGATACTTGGTCATTAGGTATTCTATTATTTTCTCTACCCCCTTCTCACTTTCCTCTCTTTCTGGGACTCCAGTTACTTGTATGTTACACTACATGATATTGTCCTGCAGATACTTTAATACTGTGTTCAAGATTTTTTTATTCCTCTTTTTCACTTTGTGCTTTAGTTTTGATAATTTCTAGTAATCTGTCTTCAAACTCACTAGTCCTTCCATGTACTATTTTCAATCCTCTGTAAAGACCATTATAGAAATCCTTCATTTTAGATATTGTATTTTTCAATTCTAGAATTTCCATTTGGTTCTTCCTTGTAGTTTCCATATCTGTGCTGAATTTGTCCTCTTTTTTTTTCATGCATGTTGTCCATTTTCCCGCCAGATAGGTTAACAAATATGTTGAAAATAAAGTCCTTGTCTACATATCCTAACATCTGGGTTATTGTGGATTTGCCTATAATGACTATCTTTTCTCTTAATTTTTGTTCACATTTTCTTACTTGTTTGCATGTCTTGTGATTTGTTGTTATATGTCAGAAATTTTGTGTAAAAGATTTGAATGGAATGAAGTAGATAATTCCTCCCCCCTCCAAAAAAAAAAAAGAACACCCATTTCTCTTACTGGGTTGCTAAGGTAGAGAGGGCTGAGTCAATCTAATGCACATTTTAGCTATATCTGGGCTTTATTAAATTCACACCATTTTCAGCGTTAGTTAAATTTAGTTGACCACCAGGTTCAAATATTTCAAGAGCATGATCAATATTTAACCTGCAGTAGGGCTTGGAAACTGAATACCTATAGATTCCAGAGATTTCTATATGCATTACAGCTTAGTCACCAGTTTTTTGAGCCATAGGAAATCTCTCTCTCTTTCTCTCTCTCACTCCTTCAGCTCTGAAGCTTAGGTGCCAGCTGTTTGGATCATGTACTACCTACATTTTTCAGGCCTTATATGATTTTACTTCTACTGTCTCTATCTATCCTCAATACTTACCATTCCTAGGTTCATAGCCTTCCTTAAAATGGGGCACTCTCATTTTCATTCCAAATCAATCCCTTCTGCTATTTCCCCACCCTAACGGCTCTTTTACTTCCTTTCCTATCTACTCCTAACCCATCTTCCAAGACATATTCAGGACCCACCCTTTCACAAGCTTCTGTGAGTACTCCAGATTTAATTTTTTGCCCTACTTGAACTTTTTCATATTAATTTAGGTATCCCCCAAGTCTAACACTTTAGAAATGCTGTGTGCAACACTCATATAAGTTCATAGTGATTTAGGTGTAGTAGTGTAGTCTCCTCAGCCAAGCTGGTAGCTCTTTGGGAACAAGAACAATATCTTTTTCTACTTTTACTTTTTATGCTTCTTTTGAAAGCCCTGACTATGCCTAGCATTGTGTTAATGTGATGAAGATGATACATGTTGCATAGTTACTGTTCTGCTAGAATATGAGCTCCCTGGGAACATGGACAATGTCTTCCCTGTTTGTTGCTATAACACCCAGAACAGGGCTGTTCTGGCACCTAGTAGATACTTATAATATTAAGATTTATTGGATGGATAATAGGTTGAAATAATAACACTATGGTTTTATAAACCAAATTTCCATTGTCATCCACAGATTTTCCTAATTGTTTTAAATCAGTTTGCATTTATAACCTATACCAGAACATCTTTTACAATTAAGACCTACTTACCCTCACCCTCCTTTCTCACCTTGAACACATCACCACCACCACACTCCTAAGAGTAAAACTGCATGCTTTACTTTTACTATGCAAACCAAAGCAGACAAAATGTATTTTTTTAAAGAACATGGTTCTTAACCTTGGGCGTACATTGGAATTACCTGAACCCATCCCCAGAGATGCTCTGATATTAGTACTTATATTAGGGCTCCCTGAGGGATTCTAATGTATAGCCAAGGTTGAGAACTACTGATGTAGAGTCTGAAAGATCCATTGTAAATAAAAATGTCCTGCTAATCTCCTGGAAAACTGTCTTCTTCCAATTTTGAAATATTTTATAATTATTAAAGTTTAAACTTCAGTATTTTTCTCTGAGACATTCCATTTCTTTGTTTGGAAAAGACAAAAATTTTTCTCCAGAAATTATTCTGATCTACTTACATTATTATATATAATGGACAATTACTTCTAATGGAATAGCCAATTTCAGCCCACATTGCCACTAATGGTATTGATACATAGAGTCAAAACAAAGCTTAAATTGTTGCAAATCCTGCATAGAGAGAGAGAAAGTGGCTATATCAAGTGGGCATTAGTCCCTTGTTTTAGCATAATCTTTCATAACACATACTTAGATAAAGATACCATGAGCCTCTTCAGTTTAGCAAAGAACTGTAACTTTACCTTTCCACTTAATAAAGCCCCTGAGGTTCAAAGACCAATTTATTCAAGAGGATGGATTTAAAGAGCTTGTTGAAAATATTAAATGCAAGTATAACACTGACATTAGTGTACAAGGCTGGAAGGCTATAGGGAACATCTCAGTTCTTCTGATGGAGGCAGAGTTTCCTTCCCCAGCCAAGGAGTCTAAGTCCCTCACTGTTCAGGACTCCTGCAAGTGACGAGTGTGGTTAGACCGCAGGGTTGGAGGCGCTGCTGTCTTCCTGGGTTCCACTTTTGCTCAGCTCCAATCTTAGCTAACCTGTGAAACCCGAAACCCTGCTCCTGCGAGCAACATCCAGATATCTTCTCGTGCACTTTGGCCCATGGCTTCTTTGAGTTTGTATCTCTGCTCAGGTGTGGGTTAAGTAAGGAAAGAATGCCTTCAGCATTTCAGTAAGCAACCAAACAAGAAAAATAAATAGAAAATTTAAAAAATAATAATACTTTGAGATATAACCCTGCCTCAACCATTCTCCAGAAACACTATGGTATTAGCATTACATTTCTGCAAGCTACTTTTCTTGAGTTAAAGCTACTTATCACTTCCCAAATATTCTATAATATTCTTTGCCGCTACCTTATACCTACACCTGAATGATTTTAAGAATACGTTCTCTTTGGTATACAGAGGGGATATGAGGCAACGTGTGCTTTGAATTGCTTTTGAATTTTTTGACAGCATTTTTCAGAAGCTCCTTCATTTTGTCCCCTTCTGCACCCCCTGACTAACAGCATATGTTGCGTGCACGACGCTCTGAGGCTTGGCGTGGAGGCTGCGTCATGTACTGGGAGGAGCTAATCAGTCCCCTTAAGGCTCAAAGTTTTGGCCTTGGTTTTTAATCAGATTGCTAATCTACTGAACTAAGGAACGGCAGAGAGTGGAGATATCCAACGAGTAATTCTGTTGTCTGCATCGAACATTCCCCAGGTGGCCTGATACTGTACATCCCAGCATTAAGCATCACCTTCCGTGACAGCTCACTCACTCAAAAGAGCATTATTGGCATTGTATTTCATTCTTACCATTCTCACAAATGGTCCAGACTGGGAGAGATGAGGGGGTGGATACAAACAGACAGGGGAGGTGATGAATATTGGCAAGCATGTTTGCTGAATGAAAAAAAAAAGGGAGTATTGTTTCTCAAGCATCTGCACAGAGGAAAATAGAGGAATTATTCCGTTAGCCGCTTTCTATTAGGCAAAGGACTAGCACTAGCCAAGAACATTTGAATTACAAAGTTAGAGGGGCTCCTCTGGATCAATATTTTAAATTGTAAGCATGTGACTGTGCTACTTGATTGGATAGCAAAGATTAGTGAGCAACAAACGATGAATACTGAGCATTCAGTAACTAAGTGCAATTCACAGCAAAGCCCATCTTAAATGGGGTGGTGACTGCCCATGTGTAAACCTGACTGTGTCCACGGTAATTAGGCACCCATGGGAAGGGGCAGAGTGACTGAGTCAGGCTTTGTCTTCTCCCCAGAGTGGCTAAGGCAGTACTCCTAGCAGCTCCAACGTCCACTTTCACTCTGTCATGGGCTCAAGACAGGGATGGAGGGGAGCCGTGGAGCTGCTGGAATGAGAGCAGCGGTGGGGAAGTGCTGGGAAGCTGCAGACTAGACAACGGCAGCAACAGTAACAATGACAACCACAACCACCCCTCCCACTGTTAATCTGTAAACCACCTTCCAGCTCCCGGGGCACTTGAAGGAAGCTGAGGGACCAGCTTGAACTGGATGCAGAACAAACAAATCACAACTGCCTAAACTGCCCAGTTATCCTCACTAGACTAAGAATCAGTTAGTCTAGATGGAAACAGTGTGATTGACATGCACCCAGAATTCACTATGAATTTGCTTAATTTATTACTGTCTTTTAAATATTCTGCTGAACTTTGAGAACAAATACTGCATTTCTGTTTTGCTTTGGCAAGAGAGAGGGATGATTTTAGGTAATAAAGCTGACAGAGCTGGTGGACCCACACTTGGGGTAGGGGACATGGACTGCTGTAGGCCAGCTCTGGTCTCGTCTTCTGGGAGACGGATGAACGGACAGTTCCAGGCTCACCCTCCTGAATGCGAGGCTGGGAGGCTGAGGGAAAGGAAGGGGAGGGGCGTGTGGGATGCACTTGCGCATCTGCTGGTAACTTCTTGGATCTCTTCTCATCCTGCCACTCTGAACCACCTTCTCACTCACGGATGGTGGGAACCAACCTCTGTGTGTTTTGCCATCTCCAGGTTCAGGGCTTTTCATGGTCCACATTTGTCATCTAGTCTCTGCTCAGTTATCCCATGCCTGGATTTTAGCCTCTGCTCAGTTTTCTTTCTAAGTGCAAAGGCATGTGAGATTCCTTAGTTTAAAAAGAGAGGGCTCAAGTACATGCATAAGACTAGCCCCTTAACTGGGCTGGAATAAACTGGTATCTCTGCTTGGAGAGAAGACATGGGAATGAACACACCCTGCTTTGGCTTTAGGCCTCCCTATAAATGCCAGAGGAGGGATGCATTTCCCTTCCTCTACCACCTCCCCCAGCCCCAAGTTCCCTCAAGGTCTGAAGTCATTTTATTCTGTTGCTGGCCTCTCTCCTGGTCTCCCTGCCCTGACAATCTCCTTGAGAGAAGGTACCATGTTCTTACCCTGTGACTCCCCGGTGTGGCCTGACTGTGCACAGCCGGAGGAGGTCTATGGCGGTTTACCAATAGAACCACTGATTGTGAATCATTAATGCAATTAATGCAAACAGCAGAGCTCTGCAATGTTTTTGCTTGCTATCTTTCTAAAAGAGTTTTAGAAAGCTATTTCCCCCTACCATATTTTTAGATTTAAATTGTTGCCAAGAATATAGTATAGTTTCCTGTGTGGCATTTTAAAAATAAAACTGACACATCTCTCTTTTAAATGTATCTAAAAAATCTAAATACCACAGTGGTTTAATACCCACCCCATCATCCTCTTTAATAATATGTGAACAGATTATTCATCAATGCTAGAAATGCTGCATCATTCCTTTTGCTCCTTAAACATATAAGCTTCCCATGTCCCCTGAAAATTTTACCCTGATTAGTGTATTTTATGCTTCAAAGTTTCTCATTGATAATCCTCTGTGCAAAATATATACAAAATACAAGCAAAATATATACAAATTAAAATGTATTTTTTACATACTTCTTGTATTAGGCTTTAAATTTTTCTTATGGATCGAGTTATTACTCTTATTGGTAGAATACAGTGGATCAAAATAACATGTATGCCATTTATCTTGATTAAAATTATTAAATATAAAAAGTAATACTTTATTGGAAATACATTCACTAGATGGATGAGCTTTTTTCCCCAATCAATTCATATATTTAAAAATGAGTATTACTTATTGCTTGAATGAACAAGGTTCAGTGTCATAGTCTCGTATTTTTGTTTTGTTTTGTTTTGTTTTTATAGATTTAAATACTGGGAATCATCATTCACACAGATAAGGTCAAAGGAATAGAAGGTCTTTCCTCACAGCAATGACACTTGATTCTTTGACCTTCTTATGCATTTAATTTTTAAAAATCTCATGGGATCCATCATCAGCAGTTATTCTTAATTATCAATTAACTGGCAAGTTGATTCAGTCCTCCTTCAATTTTCTTGAAGGTAAAATCTTGTTTAAAAAAAAAAAAAGATGACTTGCGCATTATTGCTTGTTGTTTTCTTTCTCAACCCAGATGCTGGCATTGGGCAGTACCCCCAGATTCATGTCAGAGAGCAATGGCCATTCTGAAGCAGGCAGGGAATCGACTTGGTTTTGTGAAGTGAAAGGAAATGCAGGCGTGCTTTCCTTTCCAGATGCATTTTGGCCTAGGATTTCATAGGGAAACTGAGGATCTGAAAATGGATTCCCTTAAAGCCCAAATCCTGGGTCCCCTTAGCAAGGCCTCGTGTGGCTCCAAGGGCACCCAGGGCTCCTTTTGGAGACCGCTGAGCTAGGGCAACCTGACTCCGATGGCAACGTAGCTGTGACCTTGCTGTTGCTCCCACGCAGCCAAAGGGTAGAAGAATTGCTTCTCTGATGAATGAGCCCTGGCTTTCCCAAGCCGTTTCTGCATGAGCCACTTCTGAGCTGCAGGTCCCCAGAGGGAGCTCACCCGAAGAGAAAGGCGGCCAGCTGTGTGGTGTGAAACTCGAGACAAGATTTAAGGATCACATTTGAAGCTAATTAAGACTACAGTACGAATTTTATGCTAGATCATAATTTCTTATCTACATATAGAGTGTCATTATTGGGACAATGAGTGCAGTATTTAAAAAATCCTGGGGACTAATTAAATACGAAGAAGTCCAGCTTTCAGACTGGAAGCGCCACAGTTCAGCTCTCATACCATCAAAGTCTAGTGTGATCGTTCAATACAGTCGCCAAGATATTGTCATAAGTAGTTGAGTATTTCAAAGTTTCAGCATAATTTTATTTTTGTCCATCATCTTCCAGTTTGTGGAATTAATTTATCTCCTCATGCATTCATTAATTCATTTAACTAGTATTTATTGAGTGCCTGCTATGTACCAATCACAGCACAGCATCTCCTTCATGGAACGTGTGGTCTGGAGGTGAAGACAGTTTCAAAAGTAAGTAGAGAATACTTTCAGCTTCGGATATGAATAAAATAGGGTCAGAGATTCGAGAGTGACAGGGGAGGTGAATGTTGACTGTGGGGGTCTGGAAAGGACTCTATCAGGAAGTGAACCCCAAGTGATGGATGGAGCCAGGCATTAAGCCATCTGGGGAAAGAGCTTTCTGGGCAAAACCAGCAGCAAGGGCAGAACCCCCAGTGCGGGACAGAGCTTGGCATGTGGCAAAAACAGGAGCAAGGTCAGTGTCATCGCAGCTGGTAAAAGGCAGGGGGAGGTCAGAGATGCTGGTGGTGACTGAGGGATGCCTTCCAGCCTGGATAAGGAATGTGGACTTTTCTCCTAGGATCTTGGCTAGTGGGAGCATGATCAGACTGACATCACTTGAAGTCCTTTCTGGCTGCTGGTTGGCAATCAGACTGTAGAGAAGGAGGGAGGGAAGTGGGGCTTGGCTTTAGGAGTCTGGGACGGAGAACATGCTGCCCAGGACCGGAGCTGTAGCAGAGGGGTGGGAAAAGTATTTTGAAGATGGAACCAGCAAGGCTTGCTGATGGATGGAATACAGAATGCTGCAAATAGGAAAAGGACAGAATCCTGGTGGAATCAGAGTTCAATTTTGGACTGAAAAGTTGAAAAGTCTATTAGACATGACAGGGGAGATGCCAAGTAGGAAGCTGGCAACATTCATTTAGAGCTCAGGACTGAGATATTAATCCATGTGTCAGTGGGGGAAAAAGATAAAGTCATGGTCCAATTATGTTAATTCTCTAAGTACAGAAACATCTACAGGAAGCCTCAGCTTAAAATAAAATGCCTATCCGCAGGTAGACAAGCATTTCTCAGCTCATTAACCAAAGACAGTTTCTTACGTAATTTTCTTCTTCCTTTTTACATTTGAATAAAGAAGGTAAGAGATAATGTTTCTTTGTGTGGGTGCTACTGAAAAATATAAGACCACATAGGTTCACATTATTTTAGGATGACCTGTAGGTAATGTGAAGTACTTTTAAGTTCCTCCTACTTGTTTAAGCACAAAACTTAAGCATCAGCCTATTTATGCCACTGCAGTTGAGACATCATGGGTGTTTATCCACCCCCCACCCCAAAAAATAGGGACATGGGAAAAGGGATAATCAGTTGAGACTGATGAGAATTCTGAATTTCCATTCGCTGGTCTGGACTCTCTCATTGGGTGTTATTTGTCTTACTTTTATTTTCTTAGGCTCATTATTCCAGATGGTCCTGTTTTACTACTGAAATTTTCATCTGTCAAGTAATTTGCGTGTGTATGTAGTCATCCCTCACCACATTGCTTCTGGGACTTGCTGAATCCCCATGAACAGGACAACATACCTGGTCATTCTGTCTCAGTCAGTTTTCCATGTGGCAGAAATTGTTTTAAGGGCCCCTATGTGAAGCACCAAGTTATTTATCCATGGAATGGATTATAATGAGAATGAATGGAAGTGCTTCTTGCTAGTACCTTTATAGACACAGCAGGGGTAGCTGCCTCCCCTCGACACCACCCATACAAATGCTCCGCTTGTGAACATGTTCCCCATTTTTCAGTTGTGTACAGGTCTTGGCAGGAGACTTTGTCAAACATTTAGAAGTAGGAATAGCCTACCGGGAGGCAGATGCTTCCAGGAGGTATAAATCTAATTGATAGAGGACCATTAGAGACACCTTATAGTCAAGCTCGCCTTGTTTTGCAAGAAAAAATATTTTGCTTCTACCTTGTCTTTCAAATCCTATTTAAGGCCAGACAAAATTACCACTTTATATATAAATGTGTGTATGTATACATATATGTGTGTGTGTGTGTATGTGTATATCTATGACAGAGTTTCTATGATACTTTTTCTTATAAATTGAATACTTTTTTTCATTCATTTGAATTTTAGTTGGCTGTGGGTGAATGATATTTTTAATCTTATATATAACTTTGTAAGCTGCAGGAGTTTTTATAAGCAACATGATTTTTGTCCCAAGCTATTTTAAGAGATTTATGTAACTCACATGAAATGGGAAATTATCGTGGTTTTGCCTTCAAATTCCCAACAGATTTTTTACAGTTGTTCTCTCATAGCTAAGACCCAGCTCTGTAGTACTGATGATCTATACAACCCCCCTTATTCAATCAATCAATACACCCCCTTTTAATTCCCTGTTTCCTCCCATGTCCTAGCTAGACTATCAAAGAAGCCATTTTCTGGTTTTGACGTTCCAGAATACCAGTCTTGGGACAGTTGTCCTATACTTAACGACTTAAACTGGAAGGATATTGGCAAAAGTATGTGACTTTCTATAACGCAGATCAAGGGACAGCTATAGTTACAGGTAGACAAACATCACAGCAATATAGCACATGCAGTATTTTACACATAGTGATTAAGTGAAAAATGCTCAGCATGAACTCACCTTGAGAAATATTTAGTGACGCATGCCCTGACCTTACCCCAGACCTCATGAATCTGAGTCTCTGGCATGGGGCCTCAGCATCTACCTGTGTCCAAAAGCTCCCAGGTGATTCTGATGCACAGTCCAGGGGGAGAATCATGTATCTGGCTGTGGAAGGTCAGCCCTCACCAGGTCAGCCACTTCCTCTTATGAGTGATACTGCCCTTTTCACTCTTATGGGGCTACTTCTTACTGGGCTCTAAATTATTATTTGCATAGGATTTTAGGACCTTCAGAACTCAAGTCAAGCGCCATTAATATTATGCCATGAACCCATGAATTTAAAATACATAAGCAATTTGGAGGGGCAACTATGTCATTTTGAAATAAGTTCTGTGAATCACATCAGGTTCTACAACATTACACACTAAACACAGGAATAAGACTAAAATTTTTCCCAATTCATTTCAATTTATTTATTCCACATCTCATTTTTCAATATTTCTTTAATAGTAATCTAAGGCAATTCAGTCAGTGAACATTAAGTGATCACTATGTTCAAGGCGTCCTGCTGGGTACTGTGACTCTATGCTAGGCATTTATTTAGATTCTCAAATTTCAAAGATTCACCAATAGTATTGAAATGTGAAGGACTTATTCTCAGAAATGGAAACCATTGTTCAAACATCAAGTTTTGATGCAAACATGTACTTAGGAAGGCCCAATAGTGAGAGACCCCACTCCATCTCCAAGGCCCAAGGTCCTGGCATGTTGCAATTACACACAAGAACCGACTGGAACTCAACACTCATAAGTGAGTGTATCTGAGAACCCACACTGCCATGTGTGCTGTGACCGTAGGAGCCGACTTTTCTCTGCAGCCAGGAAACCGGCTCAAACCCAACTTTCTATTGCAGGTTGACCTCCCCTGTCCTCAACACACGCAGACATGCCACCAGCAGCCAGCGCTGTCTGGTCACGTGGCTTGTGTCAGTCGGTTCCTATCACACATAGCCATCCACAGCAACCTCAGGCGAAGGCCAATAGCAGTCCATTCTCTCTGCCCCTCGCTTCTCCCTACCTGAGCCGAAGACCACTGAGCACAGCAGCACCCAGCACAGCTGACCCCCTGCAACCCAGCACTGGCTGCCTTGCACAGCGCACGCGCGGCACACCCGGCTCCAGGCTTCCGACTGTTGGGAGTGAAACTTTTCCACTCCCAGCTCCGGTCCTTACGGCGGGGAGACTGTGAATTAATTGGCAATAGACAGATTAACAGGAGAGAAGACAAAGTTTATTCACCTGCATGTGGGAGTGCTCAGTAATGAGTAACTCACTGAAGAGCCAGGGTAACGGTTTATACTCCAGCTTACCAGGGACGGGGTGCAGGATAGACGGGGCTCATATGGGACACAAACGGGCTTCTAAGGGAACCAAACGGAGGTATGGCAGCCTCCGATACAGTTTGTTTATGCAATTTCTCACCCCAGTGCTAAGCATCAGTCTCTCCTTGGCTGGAACCTCCCCAGGGGGATTTATGGCAGCTTCATTCTCAGAAAGCTCTGTCTCCCATCACTAAAGGAAGCTCAGAAAAGGCTTCCTTCAAGTTTCATCTTTTTTTTTTTTTGAGACAGAGTCTTACTTTGTAGCCCAGGCTAGAGTGAGTGCCGTGGCGTCAGCCTAGCTCACAGCAACCTCAAGCTCCTGGGCTCAAGCAATCCTTCTGCCTCAGCCTCCCAAGTAGCTGGGACTACAGGCATGCGCCACCATGCCCGGCTCATTTTTTCTATATATATTTTTAGTTGGCCAATTAATTTCTTTCTATTTTTAGTAGAGACGGGGTCTCGCTCTTGGTCAGGCTGGTTTCGAACTTCTGACCTTGAGCTATCCACCCGCCTCGGCCTCCCAGAGTGCTAGGATTACAGGCGTGAGCCACCGCGCCCGGCCTCAAGTTTCATCTTTATGCCATCCTGGTGGGTCCGTTCCAGGCCTCACACAGCTTGTTTAGGTAACTTTGCTCATTCTGTACCTACGTCCTTAACCCTACTCTCTCATGCCTTTTACTTTCGTCACTCCTCAATCAAGCCAGTGATGCAGAGAAATGAACTCGGTCTTGCCAGACTCCAAGCCAGCCTTCCCGTGAGAGGTGGAGAAAAGGACCCATAGCGTGGCTAAGCCTCCGCCAGGCTGGGAGCTGCTCTCAGAAAGCACGTCCAGTGTTTAACACCCAAGAGCATATTCCAAGTAACAAACCGGTAATAAACAGGCAGCATGAGACGGTTGAAAGGCAACAACTCTTCTTATAAATATAATCATGGAGCCATCTAGAACAACTAAGTGTGGGGCAGAAGCTCTTCATGAGAATATTATTATAATACAAGAAAATGCTAAATTATGCTTACTCTATAGAAAGCCTTTAACTTTTAGAAAGAAAATGCTCTAAAACTTCACTACCAGCACTGCCCAGTGAAGAGTAACTGCTTTGCTTCCTTCAAGCAGAAGCTGGGGGAATGGGGGAGCCAGCTGTAAATCTGGGGGGCTGGAGAGGTGATCCTATGGGCCTCGACTATAGTACAAATCGGGGCTTGTCAGGGAGCCCATTGCAGTGTGACCACCTAGGACTATTGTCAATGTACCCTAAATGAAGACATATAGAGTACTTAGAGTAATACTACTGTGTATGAAGTACATGGAGAACACTTAGAATAACGCTTGGAACATGGCAGCCTTGAGTTAATCCAGTGCTGCTATTACTCTCTTGCTCCGTAGCAATAGCAGCATGCTGGTACTAGTAGCACGCGTTCCTTGCAGGCCTCTGTCCTTTCCCGGACTTCCCTCGCTTCAGTGGAGGCTCCCAGGCAAAGGTTATTCAGCATCTCTGTTCTGTGAAAATGAGATTAAAAATTTGCAGTATGTTTAAAGTTATCTCCAACCTATTGTGATGATGCCTTTTCTCCAAAGCACATTTTTTCCTGTTTTATTGTAGGCACAAATCTTTTTTATGCAGATGCTTAATTTTTCCCAAAAAGAAACTTACTCCTTTCAACAAGGTTTTATATTTGGGCATCACATCTCTGTTCTCCCAAGAAGCCCCTGGTAAACGATGGAACAATGAAGCAAAGTGCTGGCTGTAAAAAGCAATCTGCAACGACACCAGTAGCTGGAATCCCAAGTGCCTATGATTATATTCTCCTGCACATGTGTGGAGTTTGATAAAGAGAGCGAGCTAGTTTTGTTACTCCTTAATTTTAAGAGGAAAAAACTGCCAAGAACTCTAGGCTTTAATTACCAAAACAAGCTTGCCTTAAACAAATTCAAACACAGGAACACAAAGTAGGAGATCAAATATATTCTGTGACCCCGTGTGCACACACCCTCCACGGGGCTGTGTCTTTCGCGGTAACAGTGTTGTGTCTTCGATGGTGCACGCCAGAAAAGGGCCATCTCTTGGGTGTCTCCAGTGAACCATGGAAAAAATCTCAGGTAAAAAGTGTATTTTTAGGCAAATCCTTTGAGATGAGGATTCACAGGAAGGATTTGAGTGCATTATCCGATGTGGTTGAATTCCCGCTTCAGTATTGAATATGCTTTGCTTTTATTCCAAAGAGCTCAGCCTCTTCTTACAGACATTGAAATTCATCTAGTTCATCCATAGCACCATTTAAACTTTCTTTTTTTCCTCCTCTACTTCTCTGATAAACTTGCATTCACTTACAAAATCATCAAAACCTGGGGAAAAATTATTAGACAAGAAAAAGCACCTCTCGTTTAAGCTTCCAATGAGACCAAATTGATTAGTCATCTGAGATTAGCTTGGGCTGACAGTAAGCTTATAGCCAGTCATGTCTGTCATCCTTTTCTTATTGTGATTTCTCTTGGAAACTTTAAGTAAGTTGCCTACATTAAGCCATATCTTAGACTCTGATTAAATCTAAAGCCTAACTAGCCATTTCCTTGTTTCGGTCTTGTTTATTCTAAATAGCATCATAGACACAGACCAAAAGTAGTGCCACATTAATGAAAATATACAAACCTTAAGTATTATCCAATAATTTTTATAGTGTAACTAACTAATGAGGGGCCAGCTAGCAGCTGCCTCAAATGCTCTTATCTGCTTGAGTTTCTAATGATAAAAACGGTCCCCAATGGTGCCCAGGGCTGACTTCCTAAAGATCATCACCTCAACTCATTGCTAAGGCAGAGCTGGGTTTCCTGCTCACCACAGTGAGAGAGAGAACACTGCTCAGGGGGCTTTGGCAGCAGCTTGGAGGGGTGGGGAGATATTTTTGCTGAGAATTCGAAGCTGGATTATGGTAGATCTTTTAATTCTGGGACTTGCCATCATTCAGGATTGGTAGAAATAGGAATTCAAAGAGTCTTAAGGCACAAACTGTCTTTTGATATTTTCCATGGAAGAGTCAGTGGGTCTTCTGACAAGTTTCTGTATTGAATAATCCAGTTGTCTGCCTGGGCAAGAATCCTCTGGAATAGTAAGTGATGTTTATGAGGAGAGTGGGTATTGAGTGGTTAATAAAGACAGTCAGATGTGCGTGTAAATTTGTTGTTCAGCTGTGTGTGTGGCAGGGGGTTGGGGCAGAAGTTGAGGGATATGTAGTGTTAGTTCTCCATGAACTAAAAGTATACACACATCTCAGAAATTTCTGTATTTCATCGTAGACAAGAAGCCAGATGACATTGAGAGGAAATAGAAGCACAGGTAGTACAAAGCTATCAATTATCTAAAATTTATTTCCATTTAACTTTAACAACCTTTGAGCTCCAGTGTTCCCTCCTGCACTCAATGTCTCCTCCCAACTTGCATGGACAGTGTATAGAGATCTCTGCTCTCAGGGAGGAGTCGTTCATCTGGGGACTGAGCACTGGCCCATTTGAAACTGCACTTACCACTTGCATATTCCCAAACATTGGGATTACTGTGCATGCTTTAAGTGCTGTTCGGGTCAAAGAAGACAAATATGACAGGGTGACAGTCCTTATTAGAACAAATGCACAGCTTTAATTCATGCAGGAACAATAAACAGAAATTGAGTATTTGTAAAATCAAATTTTATTTTGAAGTTTATTCTCAGTTGCTTTGGGATACAAATTCTGATCACATCACTCCTATCTGCCTTTGAATAAGTCCAAGGCCAATAAATGTCAGATTGTCAATATACATGTGTTGAATGAACAAACACTTGATATTTGTGCTTTAAGTTCATAGAGAACAGGCACTAGAGAATCTATAGCTAAAAAAAAAAATCTAAATCAAAAAGAGTAGGGGGAAATGACTCAACTCTCATCAAAAATCTTTTGCAATTCTGATTTCCCAATTATTAGAAGAACATTTTCCTATATCCTACAAATTTCTTTATTTGTGTTGAAAGTCTGTGTTTTTCTGTTCCTTCCTTCCTCTCTAAGAGATGTAGACATGACTGAGAGAAGTTCCAAATGCACAAGACTGAATCAGTGGCTTACAGTGTGGTCAAAGCTCTTGTGAATGAGGCTCAAGGTTCTTGTCAGCTCATCTCAAATCTTTACCAAGATTAGTAAAATTAACCAGGAATCTATATCTCTATTTTTCATATGCTTTTTGCCCTGGTCACATTCCAACATGGCTAATTGCTTGCCTCCCATCCAAAATTCTCTTCTATTTCAATTAGTTTTTATATCTCTTCATATGTTCTAAGCTTTATGGGTGTCCACTGGCACTCTGGCCATTGGGTGAATGTGCTCCGTTCTAGAGATAACAGTATTTTTTAGTGGAAAGGAGAGCCACCAGCCAATCTGGGCAGTTTACTTAAGAATGAACATGCTCTCATGCTGGTAGGGTGAACATTGTGGAAATAAACAAACACCAACCAAAGGAGAAAAGCAAAGGCCATCTATTCTTAAATTGCTATAACAATGGAGTCAGCCACCATCACTTGTATTTTGGCAGAAACTCAAAGGTAGAGAAGTGGTAAATATCATGGTGGAACAAAGGAAAGCTTCAGGTGTGCTCTGACTGGAGGCTATCGGTGTGGCCAGCCAGAAGCAGGGTGTCCTGTGGGCTTGGTTAAGAGTGTATATTTGGCTTTCTCTGATTGGTTGTAAGTTACAAGCAGGGGCAAAAATTAGGGAAGCTGTCAGTTATTAATCCAGTCCCGACCATTTAGGGCCAAATATTACAGTTCTGACTTGTCCCTAGAGATAGCAATCTGGCTTCCTGCAAGATTAGCTTATAGCAGACTCACTTCTGGGATTGTTTATTATAAATAAGGGGCTGTTTTCTTGGGCAGCTTGCTACAGGTTATGGGTCAAAGTTCTATTTTTATATACTGCCTGGCCATTGTCCATTTGTATATCCATCTCTCGGTGAGGATATATATAAGAGTTATAATGCAACAGAGCTCTGATTCTAAAATATACTGTATTTTAAATTTGGTTTTAGTTACAGTTGTAATGAAACTAAGCATAGCCAGGTAATTTGAAGTAAATTATCTACTGTAGGTTTTTCTCTTTCCAGTATTACATATAGAAGCCAGTTTGTAGCAGTAGGTACACATCCTAAGGAAAGCTTTGTGGAAATATAAAAACCAAGAGGTTAAGCAAAGGGAAACATTAGACTTAACTCAGTATCTGCTTGGGTCTGTTTTCCATTGGGTTCTGCGGTGGCAGATACCTGTGGGTGTGTTTCTTGTGGGGAAATGTTCGTGGACTCTTGGTGTAAAGGCCTAGGGACCAGTAGACCTGGGTGGAGAAAGAACGTGGCTTGAAAACCGAAGGGAATACATCAGAGATTGGCAGGAAAGGAAGAAGAAAGAGAATCTAGTTAAAATTCCATGAGAAAAAATACATATAAAATTCTATAATCTAAACCATTTTAAAAGCAAACTGCCAAGAATAGATTATTGAAGCGGTGCTTCATTCAACTTGCTAGACTCTTTCATTGAAGTTTGGTGGGCCCTCTTATGAACCCGGCACTGGAAAAATCTCCATTATTATTTTGTTAACAGTAGTCTGTAACAACATGGGGAAAACAGCGTATTTCCTCCCTAAGACAGTGAATTGCTCGTGGCCTACAAATCTAGTATTTAAATAATGTAACTAACTACCAGGAGGTATAAATGGTGAGATATTTCCTCTTAAGAAAAAAAAAAAACCACTTGCTACATTCCTTTTGCACAAGTGGTATGGAACCTGGTTATTTACTGAACACATACCAGCACAGAGGGGCTGGTTTGGATGTCTGGAGAATGGGGTAGCATTTCCAGACTCGCCTGAGAGCTATCTACAGGAAGCCGTGCAGATAAGGATGCGATGCACATACCTACAATGCAGAGGTAGATGGTAAACATGCCTCACAAGTGGTATAAACTCAACGGCTCCCCAGTGTCTCCGTGGGGAGGGTGCTACTTCCTTGCCGCTGGAGAGTTATCATAACACATTTGACAGGTCTTACATTTCCATTCGTCAGGTTGAAATTTAGTGCACCGTCTGTGCCAGTGCATGTTTAGACATTTATTTTTCTCTGCGTACATGTTCCTACCGTTGCACCCTGCAGACAAGTGAGAGAGGAAATTTGACAAGCAATTTGTATTATGTCAGTTACACCAAATCACATCCCTCGTCTTCCCCTCTAATCACACAAAAGCCTCCAAAAGCCCATGAGGCATGAAGTTCCTGGGAGCTTAGGAGGTTACTGAGTCCGCGTGAGAAGCACAGAACAGATACCAGGACACTTTAGCAAAGAGGCTCCTCCCTGCAGCTCCTTAAAATGCCCGTCTCACGGCTTTCAGAAAGTTATTTGCCTTTCTCTGTTGCCAGCAGTGACCTGGTCTCATCTCTGAGTCTCTAGAGCAATCTGTCTCAGGAAGGGGCAGTTTTGTCCCCCGGGAGACACTTAGCAATGTCTGGAAACATTTTTTGTTGTCACAGCGGGTGTGGATGGGAGGGCTTCTGCTGGCTTCTAGTAGGTGGAGGCCTGGGGTGCTGCTGACCACCGCACGGTGTGCGCATCAGCCCCACCACGAAGCGTGACCCAGCCAGAATATCGATAGAGCCAAGGTTGAGGAACCCTTCTCCAGAGTTTGTGCAGACATCTCCCCAAAGCCCTGGAAACCTGGAAAATTCCATCTTTCTCTAAGAGCAGTTGTTCTCTCCAGTCTTCTTAAGTAGACATAGATTATGTCTACATATATCTGAAAATCACAGCTAGGAAATACACTGATATCCACGATGTAATCCAGCCAAGTGGCATTAGTTAGAAATAGCACTGGTGTGACATCCCCCCCTCCGGCCCCAAATCTGTGCTTGAGTCACCATAGGTGACTCTACCTGTCAGCTCACCACAGGTGTGGTGCAGGGCAGGAGTTTCCCAGCAGCTCAAGTGCGTATGTTGTACATTCATGGGGCAGATAGTTGCACCAAGAGGGAATATTCCAGAAATAATTCTGTGGCCAGCTCTCTCTGAGACATTTCTCTCACTCTGCACAAACCCTTCTGGTTTCCCAGGCAACTAAATGCATTACCAAAAAAATATATGCATGCAAGTTTTTTATGGAGGAAATAAAACAACAGTGTTAAAGTTAGGACAATATTCAAGATCATTTAAACCTCTGAAGGCAGCTACCCTCACTCAGGGAACAACTTCTACTTCAGTCTCAGAAACTACCTTGGGACGCCCGCTGGTGTTTGCCGTGAGTCGGTTTAGGTGGGGTCCTGGGCAGCTGGCTCATGGCCAAGTGGGAGCTGCCCTGTGTAGCGCGGTGTCTGTGGAACACCTACCTGATCCGGCCAGTTCCAGGGTCTGGGCGCTCAGGTGGAAAAGAGCCTGTAGCCTTTGCCCCAAGGAGATTACTGGGGTGAACAGCCCCTGTGCTATGCTGGAGGCGTGCCTGGATTTGGGGTAGCGCCGGGGGAGCAGAAGCAGCTTGGAAGGAGGGGATTGGGGGAAACCTCCCTAAAATGGTGGAACCCAACACCTGAGCCTGGAGAAGTCAGAGTTAACCAGACAAAGGAACAAACAACACAGAAAGCAAGAACAACAGGAATTGAACCTGACAGCCCCAACTCCTGTGGCTCATTCACAAAGTGACAAGCAGGTTGGAGAAGAGCAGCTCCCTAAACCTGCAAGGGGCCTGCCGGCTAGTCCCGAAAAGCTTCATGTGGTAGGCGAGACGGGGTTGCTGGTAGGATCAGCAGAAGAGGGACATACACAGGCTTCTGTGCCCAAATGAATTCTGCTAGGATTAATATGCAAGTGATTTGTATTTATTAAGGAGTCTCTGGACCTATACCTCAGGATCAAGCCACAAAATATGAATATATTGACCTTTCTATACTTTCATTGACTTGCCAATGAACAAAAGTCACAGCATATATTTATACACATGCCTGTGTGTGTGTGTGTGTATTTGTGTGTGCAAGTATGTGAGAGAGACCATACACCTAAATATACATATTCTGTCCTCAGGTAGACAGCACAATAACCCCGTGGTGGATAATTGTTTGTTTTAAATCTAGAGCCCAAAACAATGCATTTTATGTGGAAAAAATACAGAAAGTATTTTTGCCCTTGCTGCGGGTGGTGAGCTGTGGTGACGTGATTTTTTTCCTCTAGAACAGTGGCCCAGCCCCCCTCCGGTGACATCGTCTTCCCAGACAGGTAGAGGTGTGCACGTGTGCTCGGGGCAGCTTTCCCTGCTTTCTGGAGCAGCCAGCGCGCTGCGTGCAGGTCGTCTTTCACTGCCAAGATAAAGACCCTGCGCGCACACGCATCTCCTTGAGAGAAGCCTTCGCAGAGGTGTCCGTGGAAACGTAACCCAGCTCATTAGCCCTCCTGAAAGTCAGGAGTGGAGTCACTTATGACAGAATTTTAAACTTTATTTTCTGCTCCCAATAATGGCAGTGATTATCTCCACGAAAACACATGGGCTTTCTGTCGCCGTCAAGGACTTTCTAGAGACGTTGGTCTTGAGCTTGCCGTTTCATCAGTGCCGGGGCTGAGCGCAGTTAACCCGGGGAACGCAAAGCTTGCTTCTCTCCAACAGACCAGGACAGAGCAGAATGCAGTGATGACGACAGCGTTGACAGCGGCCAACGTGATGGGCTGAAACATCATTTTTACTTAAGTGCTGCTTATGTGCTTTGGCTTAGTTTGTCTTAAACACTAACCTGAAATATTTGAGACCTAGAGGACGTGGATATCATTCAAGGAGATTCCAAAGAGCATTGAAAACAGAATGACAAATTACATGGAATTACATATGACTGGTGAGATGTGGCTTAATATTTGTCAGATAAAACAAAATGTAGCTAATTGTTATTTGTAGTCTCCTCTCCCAAGTAGCTGCTGGGAAACATGTGTCTACATGCAGATGTTGAGCAGGGTATTAGTTTTCTAGGGCTGCTGTAACAAAGTACCACTAAGTGGATGGGACAAAAATAGGTATTTATTGCTTTATAGTGCTGGGGGTTAGAGTCTGAGATCAAGGTGTCAGTGTGGTTGGTTCCTTTAGGGGACTTGAGAGAGCATTAGCTCGTGCCTCTCTGTGAGCTTCTGGAGGTTTCCAGCAACCTGTGATGTCCCTTGCTCCTTGGCTTTCAGAAGCATCAGCCACTCTCTGCCTTCTTCGTCTTTGCGTGGTGTGCCTCCATGCATCTATCTCTGTATCTGCATTTCCGCTTTTTATAAAGATGTGAGTCATATTGGACTGGGAGCCCACCCTACCCCAGTATGAACTCTTCTTAACTAGTTATATCTGCAATAACTCTATTGCTACATCAGGTCACATTCTGAGGGCCTGGGAGTTAGGATGTCAGCATATGAATTTGGGGGGAATACAATTCTGCCCAGAACCCATCCATGCCAAGTAACCCCATCAGCTGCTAAGCAAGCGGCCACTCTGCTCTCCACCACGGGGGTGGGGGGTGGAGGTCAGCCACTTAATATTCCTGATTCAAGACAGCAAAGATGAAAGTCCTGAGTCTCCAGTTAAATAGGGAAAGAAAGGAGAGAGGACAGAGAGGGAAGGGAGCACTCTTTAATAAAAATGGGGGGTGGGGAGAGGGGAGGAGAGTGTAGTGGGTTGCTCAGTGGCTCCAAATAGATCGTTCCACTTGCTAATCTCCAGAACCTGTGAGTGTGACCTTATTTGGACAAAGTTTTGCAGATGCAGTTAAGTTAAGGGTCTGGAGATCATCCTGGATTACTCAGGTGGGCTCTAAATCCAAACACAGGTGTCCTTATAGGAGACAACACCGACACAAAGGAAAGGCCACTTTCCTTTCCTTTCCTCTAAAGACAGAGCAGAGGTCAGACTGGCGCAGCCCCAAGCCAGGAGACACCGGGAGCCACCAACATCTAGGAGGAGGCAAGAGAATCCTCCCCTGGATCCTCGGGAGGGAACGTGGCCCTGCCCCCCTGATGTCTTGATTTCAGACATGTGGGTTCCAAAACTGAGAGAGAATAAATTTCTAATGTTGAAGCCACCCTGTTTGTGGAAATTTGTTGAAGCAGTCAAAGGAAACTAACGCAGAGGGGAAGAAAGAAGCGCTATTTGCAGGGGCCCTGGGTGGCCCCAGGGGAGAACCCCCTGAAGTCCCACATCCCTCTCCCGCCCTGCTGTGGCAGGTTGGTTTGAGGAATAGCAGAACCACCAGCTGATCCTGTGCCATTTCCCAAGGGACAGTTCCCTTAGAGCATCAGTATTTATCACCTACCTGTCCACCTCTCAGCTCCCATATCCGTATTCATGCACCCGCTCCCCTGAACCTGACCGTAGCAGTTTGACTCTAGAAGGAAAATGATCTCTGTGTGGACTCTGTTTAGCTAATAGAATTATGTTAGGCCAAACAAACATCACTGCATCTTCAGACTTTCAAGCAAGCCAACAGCCCATACCTTTCTTGCAAGCATACTCGAAGTTTCTAATGACTTTGCAAATAAGGTAGCAGGGACTACTTACATTAGATTACAAAATGTATGTAGAAAATCTCTCTATAATATGAAGACTCCTAGTTGTTTTTGCTTGACATGTGATGTGGATTTGCATGGTTTGGTTTGGTTTGGTTTGGTTTGATGGTACTGACCACAATCATTGTGTAATAATAAACTATTTGTAGATCGACCCGTAGGCTCTTGCATGGTCCTTGCAGATAATCACTTACCTCGCTGTCATCTGTCAAATCATTGCTGAATGGGGCTTGACAGAGTGCCAGGGCAGTGTGCAGGGCACACTTGGTATCTGCATTTCAGGAAATGACACTGCTAAGAAGTCCTTCTCACCAAGGGAAAGGACCTCCCGTCACAGTACCTCATTGCAGTAAGTGATCAGACAGCCAGGAACATCAGTTTCCTACAGGGCAGAGGCTGTTCTCCACCTGCACAACCTGCTGGAGGATGCAGGACTCCTGCCTGCTGGCCAGTCCTCTCAGCCAAACGTGAATGGCAGCCTCTCTCCCCTGCCTGGGCTCCCTAGCGAGCTAGACAAATAGATACTTAAAGTTTTCAAAAACTGCAACTGTTCAGATAAGAAAATTCAAACACCAATCACTTTTCTGAGCTTTGAGCCAACTGATCTACAAAAACTCTGTGTCAAATATTTTTCTGCTTTTTGTAATCTTCCACTGCAATCTCTTCCATTCATTCAATCTTCCTCCTTTGCTACAAGTGAAATCCCCCCACAATAAAGCAATTGCCAAAGGACTGTCCAGTTTCTTTTCTCTTCCTAGAATTTTGCAATATTAAATATTGCTTGTAGTAAATGGGTTGTTAGCTGAACTCAGAGCTCATATTTAGTCATTTGAGTAAAATTTGTGTAAACAAACTTTGGTCCATTCTTGGTCTTCTAAGCTCATTTTCTGCCTCTGCTTTTATATCTACTTGGTCACTTTTTATACCTTATCTCCATGCCTTATCTTTTTTCTACCCATCTATTTGTGAATGTAGTCCATATAATTACAATGGTTATTGATTATTTTTAATATAGTACAAACACACTCATCAAAGTTTAGTTCACACACACAACATAAGCCTGCAATGTAAATGCTAGAATTCTGGATAGATTAATGATGCTAACAATTCCATACAAAATGTCCACTGTGGTTGATTAACAAAGAAATAGTCAATATTATATA
Organism: Cheirogaleus medius; assembly: GCA_008086735.1. Classification (NCBI taxonomy): domain Eukaryota; kingdom Metazoa; phylum Chordata; class Mammalia; order Primates; family Cheirogaleidae; genus Cheirogaleus; species Cheirogaleus medius. The sequence goes on from VBSM01003039.1 coordinate 23,952,472, forward strand.
GCCTGAGATATTTTTATGATTCATAGGAGCAAGTGTTTTTACCATCCAGGGAATTTGAGGAAATATCTAAAACACAAACCAATTTTATTAAAATACTTTGTCAGTATACTCGGGCTTCTATGTTCTTTCTCTTGAAACAGAAATTCTGTGTACTACAAAAACACAAAAGATGACAAATTTCTTTATCCTGAAACAAAAGCCCATATATATACAGACAGAAATTTAAAAATAATTTCTGGCCTAGAAATCAAGTTTTATAAGCTAATACTGTTAAAAATTAATCTCAAAATGAAGACAAATGATGATGAGATTTTTTTAAAAGGAAAGGTATTGTTACTTTTGTTGGTAAGGACTGCTCTAAATTCTTTTGTATCTAGGAAAGGAGATTATTTCTTAAGCATAGGAGGACAGAGATTTTATAAGATTTGTAACAAGTTCAGGCCCCTGGCATGTAATTTTGGGCCCCATTATGTGTGTCAGAGGAGAGATTTAGTGATGGTTCAGCCAGCCCTAAGCGGCAGCTGGCTACCTGGTTTCTGAGTTTTGTTTCAGCTCTGAAGGAAATCCTTGACATCCAGCTTATGTCAGACCTTGCAGAACCAGTCATCCAAAGCCACATAAAACTCATTTGGTGTCCACAGCTCAGTTCAGCGATTTACATGAGAATTAGAGTTGCCTAGTGGAAGCTAGAGCATGGTTTGGCTGGTGGGTACCAGGAAAAAATCAACTTGGGCAACAAAATTAAGTGAATTTCAAATGGTGAACTTCCTCCACTTAAGAACCTGTACTGGGAAATTCTTCTATAAACATCTCATTGGTTAATGAGGGAGATGAAATTTTAGGCAAATGATTATATATCCTTCTTTTATGCCATTTATCTTTCTAGTTTATGAAGTCCTCTGTGAACAAAGTATGCACGAATTAAATCAGAACAGGACAGATGCACGTAGGAATAAGGTGTGCTTAGGGTGAGCTGCTCCTACCAGCCAAAGCTGAAAATAGATTACCATATGTCTGCTCTGACCAGCCCTCTTTCATAGTCAGAGGGATTCTTTCAGTTCTGATTTTTATCAACGTTATATCAAGTTGTTATGAAATTATGATTTCTTTTGTGGTAAAGATCTGTGAGTACTTGGTGATACGTAGGCAGTAACGGGAAGAGTCACATCAGTGCCATCCAGAGTGAGCCCCTCAGAATCCCAGTTCTCTGGAAGCGGAATGGGTGTCATGCACAAAGAGCTTTTCTCTATTCAAGAAAGTTGGAAAAACCTATGTTAAACTGAGTTAACCGGGAGGCTTTGTTTTGCCTGTTAGATTGCTCAGAGCCTTTACATTGCTAATTCAAAGTGAATTTGCTAATGCGTTATTAGTCTCTGAGTTGGGTAGCAAGTACAGCATTTCCCACACTTATGCTGAAATGAGACCCTTTTTTAGAACATAGCATCTTACAAGTATTTCCCAGATCTGTCCTAGAGGTAGGTAACAATAACAGCAGAAACAATGTGAACGCAGTTGTCAATGGTCAGAGTGCTGTTGCATCTTCTTATATAGTGTGGTCAAAGGGCCCATGTAAAGTGTTTGTTAATGTATCAGTAGACAGAGGTTTGATAGGTATCATTCTGTCCTCAGTTTATAATGTTGGGAAGATAAACCTTATGCACCTGCTAACTAGATGCAACTGGAGTGAATGTTGATAGAATGACTGGCTGAAGAAACAAATTATAGGGAACGTGTCCCACAGGTAGGAAAGACTATACCTGTGAAAGGAGCTCAGAGGAAGCAGTGAGGAGGGTTAGGCTGGATAGAGGAGCTTCTGCCTGAGACTTACAGGTGCCAAAGCTCAGGAGACAGCTCCGTGACGTTTCCCATATTGTTTAACTTCTCTGGATTGTACTCGTCTTTCATATAAATTGGAAGTTATACCTGCTTTTTTTATAGTTCTAGGGTGATGCAAAACAAAAATGGAAGTAATAAATGTTCTTGAAAAGTTAAACCACTATATAATGTAACCTGTGAGTAGTAGCATATGAAGAAAAGGCTAATTTCCTCTCTTAGTCCCCTTAACTGAGGCTAATTTTTATTTTGGCAGAAGTATAAATCAATTTGAGAAAGCAAGGGTGAGAGAATGAATTTATAATTCATCGTCAGGCTACTTTCGGTAATCAATGCATCGCTGTTATCCCAGCGTGCCCATGTCAGAGGACTAATTTCAGATTCTCTTCCTGAAAACAAACATTTCTTATGGAAACTGATCTCTTCCTCTTTCAGATAGGCTATTGTCTTCTGAAATTTTCATCTTAGGAGAGTGCTTGGGTCTTTGTTAGATAGCAATCTTGCCCTAAAAATAAAAACCCCTTCCTGGGTTTCTCCCCTGAAGCTAGAATCAGTAAGTTTAAATTTTCATCTTTACTTCCTTTCTACTAAAATTAGGCAATGAATTAAGATAATTATTTTTGGGCTTAATAGTGAATCAAATTATTCAAATCCTGTTAAAATGTATCATATCAGTTCCTTGCCTCATTTTCAATATTTCTTAAAAATCAATTTATTTCTAGTTCAAAAAGGTGCTTCAGCAAATCTGTTAATTAACTGCCATTTTTATTTTTAGAATCATTCCTATACTAGTTAAATATGCATATCTTAGCCACCTTCTATCTCGTATTTCTACTTCCTTCGTTCTTGACATTTCTACAGTGTGAGAATTTCTCAGAATCTAATTCTGTGAATTCCTCTGGATTAGACCTCAAGGTGCCAAAAAATACAATTCCTTTTGTCTTCTAAACAGATGGAATTGGTTATTTATTTGGGCATAACAACTCTTGAAGCAACTGCATACATATTCCATAAACCTGTAAGATTCTGCTCATTGAATGTTATTTCTTTTCAGAAGGTTGAGTTACTCTTTCAACCATTTTCTCAGACCAAATGCTTACCAATTCGGGCATGTGAAATAGGTTCCTATATGTGCTATAAGTCTGTATTTGTTTTATAAAATCATGGTTATTAGAAAAAGCATAAGGAACTTTGGTATACCTCCTAGAATTTGTCTCAATCCTCTGCGTATAGCAACTGTTTAATTCCCTGGCTACAGATGATTCATTCTTCTTATGTCATTTTTCTCTCTTTCTTTTTGAATAAATATCTCAGCAATTAAACAACAGGCAGATACATTAAAGTAGGTTCATTTTTAAAAAAAATATCAATGCATCTCATAAAATATTTATTATAATCCAGCAGGAGCAAAGGTCACATGTGGAGATGAACAGATCTCATTCTGGGAAGGAAGGACTGGCGTGATTTAAACAGAGGGTTGGTGTTGCCACAGCCATTTCCAGTCTGTGAAAGGAATACGTAAAGACAAAGGGTCAAGAAGAGAAAGGGTTTTACTTACAAACTGTTACAAGGGAGCCAGACTTAAGAAAAACCGGCCCTCCAAATTTAAAATTAAAAAGTACAAGATTACCATGGTATATAAGGTTACATTTAGTCAAGTCGTGGTGGGCAAACAGCAGTTTTCTTACAAGGTAGTCCCATTGGCACATGATGGTGTTGCAAATGTCAGAGATAAACTTGATTGGGAGTCAGCAACTGCTAGGAAATGGCTCGAAGATTCATTATTTGGGACTAGAGCTAGAAAGACATTTGTGTGTTTCGTTTGCTTTTTCCTTTTTGCGGTTTGTTTCCCTGAGCTGACCTTAGTCTAGGTGATTCATCCTTGTATTGTTGATCATGGATTAGTAAGCTGTCCCGTTTCTCAACGTTGTCTACTTCCAATGTAAACAAGTTCTTATTCGTGACCACTAATTTGATGTTTTTTTATTTGACTAGCTGTATAGACATAGGAATAGCAAGCAGTATTGATTCACTCACAAAGACCTCTGCATGGTTATCAAAATGAGAGCTATATGGCATTATTGAGAGTTAACTTTTGATTTTTATGTGGCAGAAATATTTTATTCCATTTCAGCTCATCTACTGGGATTATTAATCCAGAACTTTCACTATAACTCAGAGATGATTCCATCTCTCTGAGCTCCAAGTTTTCAGTACTCCTGGCCACACTGCCTGTAGAGTAAGATTCCTTAAGCCACACAGCATGAACCAAGTCAGTGTCCTGGGAGGATGTCATAGACATCAACTCCACATGTGAAATGCACTTGTGTTTCAATGCACTTGTCATACCTAATTAAATTATATTTGCCTTTAAATGGAACATCTCTGGCATGGTCATGGTTACAGATTTGATTTACTCAATTACATTATGGTAGGAAGGCAGGCAGATTCTAGCTCAATCAATACCGTAAAAACCTTTGGTTAAAGAAAGTACACTGATTAGTAGAGGCACTTTATATATTATTTAACAATTTCTTTAAGTTGTTGTATAGACCCAAACCAATCAACATATGCTGGTTATTTACAGCATATATTATAAATTATTATCATTAGCTTTTCTTGATAACTTATTATCTTATTATCTGTTTTAAGAACTTTAAATGATTTTTAATGAATTCTGAAGGATTAAATAGAACAATATTCTATTTAAAGAATGTTTCATTCTAGTTTTTATAATCATAACGTATTAGATCAAGCATTAAAGACAAAGCAAGTAGAAAGAAAACTTCTATGAAATGTCCAATTCGAAACAAAACATTGACCGTAATTAAATTTATTTCATTTAGTGGAGGTAATTAATCCTTGTTTTGTTGATCTTGGATTAGTAAGCAGTCCACTTTCCCAAAGTTATCTGCTTCTGACGTTAGCAAGTTCTGGAAATCCTAACTCAATCCCTTGGTAGTCTGAGCAATGTTCATTTGTGGTGATGATATCAGCTTACAGGGGTGCCTGTGACCAAGATCCTATTTTGTCATACCAAATGTCAAGAGTACCTGTCAATCAGGCTATTTTGATGTTTTCTTCCAGCAGACACACTTACTGGCCCGTGGCTTTGGCAGGGGTCTCTAGGCAAGTGTGAGAAAAAATCAGAAACCACCTGCTGGTGATAAGGCTGACTAGCTCTGGTTATTTACTCATTATAAACATTAATATCAAAGTTGGGGCAAGTTTAGTTTCATGAAGAATTTGTCAAAGGGAGGCAAGATGGCTGGCTAGAGACATTGGTTGCCAGATCATCTCAGGAAGAAGTTTTAGTGAAAACAAACAAACAGAAAACCAAAAAACCTAGCCCAGGTGTAACTCTGAGGGAAATGTGCCGGAACCTCCTGGAGATTCCATGGGAAGAAGTTTCAGAGAAGAACAAGGAGGAGCAAGATTTCCTCAGAGATCAAACCCCAAGGAATCTGGAGCCCCATGGGAAGGCGAGGTGGGAGTGTTTGCTTTTCCTCAGCTCACACCTCTGGCAGACTGCAGACACCCAAACTGCTGGAGAACTTCTCTACCACCAGGAGCCCAAAAGCTGCTGCCACCAGTGAACTGGGAGCTTCCTGAGAATAAAGCATGGGGGTGCCAGGCCCCTCAGGGTCACTCCCTGTCACCCACAAACCTGAGCCAAGGCAGCAGGTACCATATTGCTTCTCCACCCACCGTGTGCCTTTGTCATGCCCAGGAATCTTCTGCCCTTCAATTTTCTTCTCACTGCTCCTCACTCAAACATTTCCCAACTCCTGGCCAGACAGCGGTGGCCACATAGCCACATAGGCTGGTGAATTCCAGGGAACTGCATGACCCCAGAGCTTGGACATTCAGGACAGGCTGCCTTCCAGGGAGAGGAGAATGCAGTAAACCTGGGGAGCCCCACAGGATAAAGGGGACCAGAGTGCCAGCTTTCCTCCATTCAAACTCTACTCCGCCTCCCCTCCCCCACCCACAGCTGCCAACACAGCCATGGAAGTTCCCTCGTGAGTTGGCACAGGTGCCCCAAGGGAAGATTGAGATGGGTTCTCAGGAGCAGCTGCTTCCTCTTCGTGAGTATGACCAACACACCCAGGCTTCCACAGTGAGGTTCACGCCTTTTCTCTTAAAGACCTGCAGCAGACCAACAGGTGCTCAGACTGTGAGCTGCCAGCCCTTCCTGGTGTTGTCTGCCTGGCTGCTCCAGCAAAGCAGGGCACACCCCAAAGTGGAGGGATATCAAACCTACTTTAGCACTCCACAGGCAACTCGGGACCAGCACACTCTCCCTGGCACAGTCAGGGATTGAATTTAGGGGATCAGAGGACAGGCCTGCAGTCTAAATCCCATGCCCTCAGGACTCAATCATGTTGCTCGGGGGCATGGAGGGGATCCCACATGGACAGAACCAAAGGGAGAGTGCAGTGTGGGTCTGAGCCACAGCATACTCCCAGAGCACCCCTCCCCCCACAGGAAAGCCAGGCTTTCATTCTGGGGTAGGATCCTGGGCAAGGAAGCTCCCGGCCTGCAGCCCCATTGCTGGTGAACTCAGCTACTTTGGGCTCCTGATTGTGGCCAGAAACTGCAAGGAGACCTCAGGACAGAGGAGGAATGAAAAGAGCAAAACCCATTCCTTACAGCCAGTTTGTGAATCCCAGATGGCCCCTCCCCCAGGAGCAGACTTTCTGGCTTAGTGGGGCCCATTCAGCCCCTCCTTGATGGCTTTCCCCAGAAGCCAGGGAGCTGACCCTTGACCCCTGCCAAGACAATGCTTGTGGAACCTGAAGGCAGGTTCACCTGACCTGGCCCCACCCAGACTCATTCCCCAACCCACGTGTGCTGTGGTAGAGAAAAAGGACTCACCTGGAAGCTCCAGAGCCCCACCTACCACCTGGGCCAATCGAGTGCTTCTCCTGAGGGGCTACAGTTGGTCACAGGTCCCAGAAAACAGCACTGCATCTGGTTCTTTCTGGCAAGTACCACCTATTGACAGTGAAGACAACTTGTACAGTGCTTCACAGCATTTACTGACTCAACCATACAGGGTGCAGCTGACTCTGACCTACACACACCACCTATTGACTTAGAGATTAAACTGGGCATCCCAATATATTATAATTCACACAGTTAAGAAGACCACATGGCTGGGTAAAGAGAAAGGATTTCAAAGACCTCCATCTCCCCTTGTTGACAAGAGATGAGCCCTATGCTCACACATATATGGTACACCACCACTACAGCCTACACATAACTAGCAACTGAGAAAACACCACACTAAGGATGTCTATAACCAAGGTATCCACCCAAAACCTAGACCTCCATCAAAGTACACACAAGAAAGACCAGAGACCAGAGATCCTTACCCAACATATGCTACACACAACACCCTTAAAAATGAGGGGGAAAAATGTTCCCACCTAAACAACAACAAAAATCCAAAAAAAGAAGTGACAGCTGCTGTATATGAGAAGGAATCGGCACAAGAACTCCAGAAATATAAAATATCATAGTGAAAGGACCTCTTCCCGAAAAGGAGGACACCTGCTCTCTAGCAATGGATCCCAATCAAAATGGAAATACTGAAATGACAGATAAAAAATTCCAAATATGGATTGTAACAAAGCTCAATGAAGTCCAAGAGAAAATGGAAAACCAACTCAAAAAAGCCAGAGAAACAACGCAGGAAATCAATGAAGAATTTACTAAAGAAATAGCTATTAAAAGAAAAACAACCAAATAGAACTACTGGAAATGAAAAATTCACTTAGGGAAATACAGAACAGTTGGACGTTTTAAGAATAGACTGGACAAAGCAGAACAAAGAATTTCAGAGCGGGAAGAAAACTTTTTGAATTAAACTAGCCAGTCAAAAATAAAGAATCAAGAAAAATGAACAAGGTCTATGAGAAATATGAGATTATGTAAAACAGACAAATATAAGAATCATAGGCGTCCATGAGGATGAATAAGAAAAACAAAAAGGCCTGGAAAACCTATTTGAGGGATTAATTGAGGAAAACTTCCCTGCTCCTATTAGATATTTAGACATCCAGTTACAAGAAGCTCAACAAACACATGGGAGATTGATTGCAAAAGAGGAATCACCAAAGCATATAGTCAAAGGCCAAAATCAACATGAAGGAGGAATGCCTATAAGTCAAGAGACAAAAACATCAAGAGTCTTACAGAGGAAAAACAGCAAACTAACAGCAAACTTCAGACTAACAGCAAACTTCTCAGCAGAAACCTTATAAGCCAGAAAGAATGGGGTCCTATCTTTAGTCTCCTTAAACAAAATAACTGCCAGCCAAGAATTATGTGTCCTGCAAAACTAAGTTTCATAAATGAAGGAGAAATAAAATCTTTCCCAGACAAGCAAACACTAAAGGAATTTGTCACCACTAGACTTGAAGAAATGCTTATAAGTGCTCTATACATGGAACAGATCAATACCCACCAATGTAAAAATACCCAAAAGTTAAAACTCACAGGTCTTATAAAATAGTAGCACAAGGGAGAGAACAAAGTAACTAGGTAACAATTAAAATGATAAACAAAACAGTATTTTACATATCAATACTAACATTGAATGTGAATGGTCTTAATTCCCCACTTAAAAGATGCAGATTGGCTGAATGCAAAAAAAAAAAAAAAGAAACACCCCTTCTATTCAACAAAATACTGGAAGTCCTAGCCAGAGCAGTCAGGCAAGAGAAAGAAATTAAGGATATACAAATCAGAAAGAGGAATTCATATTATTCCTTATTACTGATGATATGATCTCATATCTAGAAAACCCTCAAAAGTCTCCCACAATTGATAAATAGATTCAGCAAAGTTTCGGGTTACAAAGTCAATATATTAATACATGAATCAGCAGCATTTCTATGTAACTAATATCAATCAAGCTGAGAGTCAAATCAAGAATGCAATACCATTTATAATAGCTGCAAAGAAAATAAAATACCAAGGAATATACTTATCCAAGGAGGTGAAAGATCTCTACAAGGAGAACTCCAAAACACTGGTGAAAGAAATCATAGATGGCACAAACAAATGGAAAAAAATCCCATGCTCATGGATTGGAAGAATCAATTGTTAAAACATCCATACTGCCCAAAGTGATTGACAGATTCAATGCAATTTTCATCAAAATACTAACATCATTCTTCACATGTCTAGAAAAAATTCTCCTCAACTTCATATGGAACCAAAAAAGAGCCTCAATAGCCAAAGAACTTGTAAGCAAAAAGAAGAAATCTGGAGACATTACATTATCTTACTTCAAATTATACTGCAAGGCTGTAGTAACCAAAACAGCATTATACAGGTATAATGGTAGACACATAGACCAACAGAACAGAACAGATAACTCAGAAATAGAACCGTGTAGCTATGACCAACTGATTTTCAACAAAGCAGACAAAAACATACACTGGAGAAAGGATGCCCTACTCAATAAATGGTGCTGGAAAAAATGGGATAGCCACGTGCAAAATAATGAAACAGGACTCCTATCTCTTATCATATACAGATTCATATACATATTCAGAGAGGACATTGAAATATCTCCAAAGTCTTTTATGCCATCAAATGCATTAGGCTTACCACCAACTAAAAATCCATTTTTAAACCTACAAATGGAATCTTTCTTTTGAAAAATTGTTGACAATCATCATACTATCTTTAACATGAAACAGAGCATGCTTCTATACACAATGAAAGATTCATCACTGCTGAAGCATAATCATAATGATAACATTTTACTTGTCATAATTAAGTGGAGGTTGAGCATCTCTTTTTTTCACTTGTCAGATCTTTTTGTATTGGATTCTTGATGAACAAGACAGCTCTCACGATAGTATTAAACCAAATGAAAATCTGCAGAATTCTGAATATTCCTAATTATTTAAAGCCTTCCTTTTTCATATAGTGAGGAAGAAAAATTTTTGGTGTCACCCAGCAGTTTTCTAGGAAACCCCAAAGATGGTTCAGGTGTAAAAGATGTTTTTTAAAGTTTTGTTAGTTTGACTATGGAGTGTGGATTTGTGGAAGGCAATTTCAAAAAGAGTTACCAGAGAATGGAAGATAGGAGCATAAATCTTGAGTGGCTAAAGACAAAATGTAACGTCAGCTTGTTTCAGAGTGATAATATTTTAAATAAAGCAGCAACAAAACAACAGCAGTTATTAGAAACTCTAGCATTTTCAGAAGCAAGGTTCTTTTGCTAAATATTAATTTAAAAAATTAAAGTCTAGCCTTCTCACAAATGAGGAAATTTTGCTAAGAGATTAACAAAAGCTTGAAAAAATTAACAGGACCTCAAGTAGGAGTATTGTGGTGATTAAAGAAGCTTTTGCTATTTGAGCACAAACTATTCTTCACAGTTTTTTACTGAAAACAAAGTATATACTCAGAGATTATTTTGTCATTTTTAACAGAGCAAACTCAATTCTAATTTTATTTATTTTTATACCACTCAGGTAACATTTGCAATAATGAATTCACAAGTCTTTTCTCTATCTTGTAAGTAAAGTCTTCAACATTAGGCAAACTCTATAAAGATTTTAACACATTTCACTTTTGTTTTCAAATTCATTGTTGGTAGGCATTATAACCAAGGCAAATAAGGTTCACCTCTTCTACACCTTATTGAACTTGCTCAAATATGTTTTATATTATTTTCTTTCACACATTAGCACGCAGCCAGACATTTTTATCCTAGACAGCCTTTCTTCCTTGGTAAGCAAAACTACATTCCATTATCGTATAGACACATTCATATTATTTTACAACTGTTATATCTAATATAGTGTGGTAGGCAGAATGATGACTTTCCCAACGATATCCACAGCCTAATCCCCAAAACCTGAGAGTGTGTACCATACATGCAAAACGGAATTAAGATTGCTAATCAGCTAACCTTGAGACAGGGAGGAGACCCTGGAATGGGCCCAGTGTATTTATAAAGGGTCTTAAAAGTGGAAGAGGGAGTGGCAAGGGGCAACGACAGCGTCAGAGTGATGGGGCACGAGAAGGACCCAACCCCCATTGCTGCTAGTTTTAAAGATGGAGGAAAAGGGCTATGTGACAAGGGAGGCAGATGGCCTTTCCTAGAAGCTGGAAAAGGCAAGAAAACAATTCTCCCCTAGAGCGTACAGAGCGCAGCCCCGCCCACACCTTAACTGTAGCCCAGTGAGACTCATGTTGTACTTCTAACCTGCAGAATTGGAAAATAATAAATTTGTGTATTTTCAGCCACTAAATGTATGGTGATTTGTTATACCAGTAATAGAAAACTAATACATACAACATCAACTGCTCATATTAATTACAAGTTGGAAACAAAGTAACTGAGTTTTGTTTCCTCACAGACATGGAGAAGGCCAGGAGACAGGTACCTGAGAGCCATGTCATAAACCAGTATGTGCTTTACGGGATCGGCTGAGATCTGAGAAAGTTGCCTGTGACTCACAAACTCACATTGTACGTCCTCTTACAGTCTGATATATTGTTTATGTGTTTCATGAAGTGGCAACATCAACGTACATACTAACGAGCCCAAGACATTTGTACATTTGCAAATATTTGAAGTATATGTGTAAATGTGTGTGCATGTGTGTGCGTGTTTTTAGTGACCAGTGTTTTTTCAAAAAGAGGACATTAGGCCAGGCATACTAGTTCATACCTGTACACTTTGGGATGCCAAGGCCGGAGAAATCACTTGAGGCCAGGAGTTTGAGACCAGCTTGGTCAACATAGCGAGACCTCATTTATAAAAAAAAAATTAAAAATTAGCTGGGCATGGTGGTGCACACCTATAGTTTCAGCTACTCAGGAGGCTGAGGCAGGAGGATTCCTTGAGTCCAGGAGTTTGAGGCTACAGTAAACTATGATTGTTCCACTGCACTTCAGGCTGGATGACAGAGTGAAACCCTGTCTCAAAAAAAAGAGAGAGAGAAAGAGAATATATTTTAAGACTCTACTAAAAAAAAGAAGACATTAAAAATTTTTCTCAGAGAAGTTAAATGGAACAACTCAGTTAAGAGATTTTGTAGAATTACATAGGATTAAGAAGACCAACCCCTTTATAAAACATTAGTTATTAAAATTCAATCTAGTGGAACCTTTTTATAATTTTAAATAAATAATATGGGCTTATCTGCTTAATAAAACCAGAATGAGAAATTTAAATCATTCATATTATTAATATTTAGAGAGAGAGGAAGTAAACTTAATCTTATATAAAATAGTTCATGCTAACAAAAGATTTACGATGTGTTAAATCCAGGGAAAAGACACATTTCTACGATTACCAAACCAGTATAATTTTTACAAGGATTTACTTTAGCTAAAAATACTACATAAGCTCTTTCTATAATACCTTATATGTTAAATATTGAAACCTCTTAAGATGTCCTTAAAGGTCCTGAAGTGTCCTAGTGCTATTTTCCCCCTGTCTTTGCTAACCTAACATCAACTTGTATTTCTTTTTTTCAAATTTTTTAACCTAGTAACCAACGCCATGAATTTAATTCATTGTTAAGCTTCTTTGTGTTTATCTTTGACATAAGCTTTTGTGAGACAATTTTTTTCTTAAAGGACCAGCAACTTAAAACATTCTGAAGAGTATTTTTATTAGAAATGTTTTACTTTTATTACTGTAATTTTATATATAAGGGCTCACTTGTTTCCATAAGGCAATCAAACAGGAGCTCCATTTATCAATTTCATCCAGAGAATAGTAGAGTTACACCAATCTCTTGATATCAAAAATGTTTATACACACATAACAAAGAATCCTGTCAAACTCTTGAGCAAGCTGGAGACTTTAGGGGGAGTTTGTAACTGGATTTCTCTTTATCTCATATATGCTATTTTTTGTAGTCCATTGTGGGTTGAACCAGGCAATAAGCTTTAACATTTATTAACACCTTTTTGTCAACACATGTTAACTGGCATATTTCTATATTTCTGTGGAACTTTTCTCATTTTTAACTTTTCATTTTAAAATAATTATAGAGACACAGGAAATTGCAAAGATAGCAAAGAGAGGTACCATTTATCCTTCACCCAGTTTCCAGCAATAGCAACGTTTTAAGTAACTAAAATACAATACTAAAAGCAAGAAATTAACATTACAATACGTATGTATAGTACAGTGTCATTTTATCACATGTGTAGATTTGTGTAACCATCATTGCCATCAAGATACAGAACTATTCCATCAACTCAAAATATTTGTTGTACTACCTCTTCCTAGTCACACTTTCCCCCACTATCCCCAATTTCTGGAAACCACTAACTTGTTCTCCATTTCTAAAATTTGGTTATTTCAAGAATGTTATATAAGTGAAATTTTACTGTATGCATCCTTTTGAGATTGGATTTTTTTCACTTAGCACAATGCTATTGAAATCTATTCAGGTTGTAGCATGTAGTATTCCTTTTTATCACTGGGTAGTAGTCCATCTATTTTCTGTTAAAAAGAAAAAATACATGCATTCAAAAACTTCCAGATATTTCCAGAAGTCAGAGACATTTAAATAAGCCAAAGAGACCTTTCCCATGTCAACAACCATTCAAACTTTTCCAATAATTAGGCAATATCATTTTGAATGCTTCACCAGTTTGGTCTATAAGCCATATAAACCAGTTTTAAACTATAGACTTTTTACATATGTTTTCTCCCTTTGATGGTAGAATGTTTATTTAAATTAGATACCCTTATAATGTACAAATGACAGATTTTATGATAAATTAAACTCCAAGCATTTCCCAAAAGAGAAAGGAAAGATAAAATGTTCAATCCACACTACAGTTTTGAGCATTGTAAAAGACTGATAACCTTTCATTTCCATGGGGAGAAAAGCCCTTCATACTTACGTACAGACATCCAATCACACAGAAATCATCCCCTTACTTTTCCATCTTCAACTATTGATCAAAAGTAAATTCAGAGAGGGGACAGGATTCTAGGGTGATGGAGGAGTAAGCACCAGGAATCTGTCTCCCCACCTAGACAATAATAACACTGGCAGAATCTATCTGATGTAATTGTTTTGGAACTCTGGATTCTGTCAAAGGCTTGCAACTTCCAGGGGAAGACTCAGACAATAAATTGTAGTTAATCTTGGTCAATTTCAGCTTTTAGCTCAGTATCAGATGCCCCTCCCCCACCCCTCAGCCCTGTGGCAGGCAGATGTGCATGTGTTCCTGGAGCAGCTAATGTGCACCTGACAGAGCTATGGTTGGCACAAACGACCCTGTCCTCTAGATATTGGGGATCTGTGCTTTCTGCTGCTTGCTGCTTCTCTTTGATCACAGAGATTCAGCCATCATTGCATGTGCATGCACACACACACACACATACACACACCATAGCTGCAAGACCCTCTCTTATTGGCTGAAGTTATTTCCAGGGGACTTAATGGGCTGGCACCCTCCCCTTGTCATCCACTTTATTTTTCTCTTTTTACCTTTGGGAGCCAGTCATTACAGACTAGGACATTCAAAAGCATTGCAAATGCAGGGGAAATAAGAAAGTCATTGTGCATGCCCAGGGAAAGGCTCAGCTCAGAAAAGGTCTGAGAAGATCTTAAGTTTATACTTCAGGCTGATCTTCAGCACAACAACAGGCTACAGCAATTGAAAAGAAAATAAAAACAAACAAAAAAGCAAACCCTGAGGAAAGAAAAGGATCCAATTTCCAGATTACCACATTATTAGATTCAAATGTTCTGTTTCAGCAAAAACAATAAAAATATAAGGCATACAAAGAAACGGAACTATGGCCAATTCAAAGGAAAAAATAAACCAACAGAAACTGTCCCTGAAAAGGGTGGGATGGTAGACCTACTAGACAAAGATTTTAAAACAACTGTCTTAAAAATACTCAAAGAATTAAAGGAAAATATGAAGAAAGTCAAGAAAAATATGTTTGAACAAAATGGAAATATCATAAATATGGAAAACCAAAAAAGAAAACAAAAAGAAATTCTAAAGCTGAAAAATACAATAACTGAAATGAAAAAATTACTAAAGGAATTCAAAGACAGAATTGAGGAGGCAGAAAGAAGAATCAACAAACTTGAATATAGGCAAACTTAAATTATATATGTTTAAATCTTTTATTTTTAATTATTATGGAGTCTGAAGAACAGAAAAAGAGTGAAGAAAAAGAGCAGAGCCTAAGATATCTGTGGAACACCATCAAGTGGACCAACAAACACCCTACAAGTGACTCAGAAAGATTAAAAAAAGAGAGAGAGAGAAAAGAGAAAAGAGATTACTAGAGAAAACAATGACTGAAAAGAAAACTTAGCTAATTTGATAAAAAGGATGAATACAAAGATACAAGAAGCTCAGTGAAAGCCAAGTAGGATAAACTCAAAGAGACTCACACTGAAACACATTACAACCAAGTTGTGGAGAGAAAAAGGTAGAGAATCTTGAAAGCCCCAACAAAGGAGCAGCTAGTCACATGCAAGAGATCCTCAGTGAGATAACCAGCCAACTTTTTATCAAAAACTTTGGAGGCCAGAAGACAGTGGGCTGATGTATTCACAGTACTAAAAGGGGAAAAAACCAAACCTGTCAACCAAGAATCCTGTATCCAGCATAATGTCCTTCAGAAATGAGGGAGAAATTAAGACATTCCCAGATAAACAAAAGTTCATTACCACTAAAGGTAGTCCTGTGGGTTGAAAAGAAAGGACACTAGACAGTAATTCAAAGTTGTAAGAAGAAATAAATATCACAGTAAAGATAAATACGTAGGCAATTATAAAATGCTAATATTACTGTAACAATGGCTTATAACTTAACTTTTCGTTTTTTACATAATTCAAGAGACTAATACATTTAAGAAAGAAATAATTACTAGTCTACAAACTAGTATTATTATAACATTGGTTTGTAACTCCACATTTTGTTTTCTACATAATTTAAGAAACTAATTCATTAAAAATAAATATCAGTTTATATTTTTGGAAACACAATGTACAAAGATGTAATTTTGTGGCATCAGCAACTAAAAGAGGTGTGATAGAACTGTAAATGAGCAGGGTGTTTATATGTTACTGAAGTTAGCCTGATATAAATTCTAATTATAATGTCATAACTTTAGAATATGAAATGTAATACTCATGGTAACCACAAAGAAAATAGTACTTTATGTGGTATTTATTATATTATGTTAAATATATTTATAATACTTTAATATTTATAGTATAACTACAGCTATTATAATATAATAAATAAAGTATATATGTAAAAGAAAGTGAGAAGGGAATTCAGACATTTCACCACAAAAAGAAAAAAACAACTAAACACAAAAGAGACAGTAATGCAGGAATGCAAAAAAGCTATAAGGCATATATAAAGCAAACAGCAAAATGGCAGAAGTAAGTTCCTTCTTATTAGTAATTACTTATATAAATAAATAAACTCTCTGGTCAAAGCAATTGACAGAGTGCATTAAAAAAACATTATCCAACTATATGTTATCTACAAGAGACTCACTTTTAGATCCAAAGATGCAAATAGATTGCAAATGAATGGGTATTTGCACATCCAAGTTCATAGCACCATTATTCACAATAGATAAAATGAAGAATCAACTCAATTGCCCATCAACAGATAAATGGATAAGCAAAGTGTGGTATATACATGCAATGAAATATTATTTACCCTTAAAAAGAAAGGAAGTTCTGACATATGCTATAGTATGGATGAACTTTGAGAACATCATGCCAGGTGAAATAATCCAATCACGAAAAGACAAATAGTGTACGTTGCCACTTATATGAGGTACCTAGAGTTGTCAAATAAATAGAGACAGAAAATAGAATATATGTTTCTAGGGTCTGGGAAGAGGAGTGGGGTAGTTAAAAGGTATAAAGTTTTAGTTTTGTAAGATGTAAAGAGTTCTGGAGATGGATGGTGGTGGTGGTTGTACAATAATATGAATGTACTTAATATCACTGAGCTATACACTTAAAAATAGATAAGATGGTAAATTTAATGTAATGTGTATTTTACCACAATAAGAAAGATTTTTGAAAAGGGTAACTTCAGAGCATCTCTGTAAAAACTCACAGGTCAATTTCAGCAGCTCCAGAAACAGGGAGGCCAAAGAGGTACTAAAATCTCAAAGACAAAGGAGTTGTAGTGTTCCTGGTCCAGGGTTGTTCTCTATTCCAGCTGACCATTAAAAAAACAAAACAAAACAAAACAAAAACCACTTTTCTCTAATCCA
The DNA here is from genome assembly GCA_008086735.1 of Cheirogaleus medius. Classification (NCBI taxonomy): domain Eukaryota; kingdom Metazoa; phylum Chordata; class Mammalia; order Primates; family Cheirogaleidae; genus Cheirogaleus; species Cheirogaleus medius. The sequence continues at coordinate 23,969,579 of VBSM01003039.1, forward strand.
TTTGAGACATTTGAGTTTATACTGGTGCACAACAAAGACCAGCCACACAGAGGACTCTATCAATGATCAAAAGACATGTGTAATCACAAGGGACTCTGGCAACTTTCCTGTTGTCTGCTGCCTTGCAGGGCACAGGTGGTTAGACCTGTGTCTAAAACCTTCACATAAAAACACCACTCAATATTCCTGCCACCAATGGGGAAACTAAGTGGTAGTGTGCACATCAGTACCAGAAATAGAAATAGAAACATCCACGGACAAACACAATACAGAAAGAGGAGCAGAGCTCTGCTAACCCATCATGAAATCCCCGCCAGCTCCTGTCTGCACAAGAGCGCTGCAAGGAGTTCCTTTCCGGGGCAACACGGTTTATTAGGTCTCTTGAGCAAGTCCATCGGGGTACTTTGGGTGCCCAACAATTCCTAACAGAAGACCCCTAGAAAGAGCATTATAAAAAGAATTGAGCTTAAGCCCATTATCCAAAGTGAGGTAACACAAGATCAGAATAATGGGCTCCACATATACTCATTATCAAATTGGTACTGACTGATTAACACTATGGTGCTCAAAGGGTGGTGGTGTT